>CM053770.1:232351170-232372028 GCA_028658325.1 Potorous gilbertii | reverse complement strand
CAAGTTCTTGATCCTCTGTGTGCCTTAGTTTCCTTATCCGGGGTCCCTTTCCATTCTAGATCTTCTTTCCTATGATAGAAATAAAGAAATAAATGCAAATCCTTGCATTAGGAAGGATTTTTTTGGACCAAACCTCCTGCATTTATTTGATCTTAACTCCCAGCACGGAAAGTCCCTTTGTCAATGCAGATAGGCATCTGCTGTATAAGGCCAGAGATGTTTAGCCAGGAGGTGTCAAAGACAGGACTTGAATCCAGATCTTTTCGATTGTGAGGCTGACTCACTCCTAGGTAACTGTTGCCTCTCTTGGGGGAAGACAGCAAATTATTTATTCACAGATGTACTTCTTTTAAAAACTATCTTTGATTTTACCAAGTAGGTAATGATGAAATCAGCAGTTTGTAACTGACATTATGTTTGGGAAGGGTACAGGTTTGAGAGCTAGACTCTTTGGCTTACGCATATCTGTTGGGATCAGAAGCAGCTCTTGTGAAAGGAAAAGGAATTAGCTTATTTGGAGAGGGGAGGAAAAGACAAAAAGAGAGTATCTGAGGTTATGGTGATGTTCAGCCTCTGTCATGCCTTCTACCTAAGGCAGCTGTCACACATGTATTTAGGCTGCATTAGAATCCAGAGCTGGAAGGCAATGTGGACCAGATGAGAATGTGAGATAGATCCCTCATTTTGCAGATGAAAAATACCAGGGCACTTCTGTGTGTAAAGTACTCAGTGCCCTTGGTTTCTGGCTGCCCAAGAAAAGTTGTCCCATTTTGGTGAGTCACTTCCAAACAGCATCTGCTGAACCCTCTCAGCCTCTGGGTAAGCTCTGTTCTGAGGATGGCCAGAAGGCCACAGTCCATTTTGCTTCTCTTGTTATAGACTGGCTCCCTTGGTTAGTCCAATCCTCCTTCAGAAGTGGATTTTCATGACAGGAGTTGGAGCTGAGGGCTTTTACCAAATGTGATCATGCTCAAAAAGAGGCTGCAGCCACATGTACCTCAGGAGCCCTAATTGCATTAGAGTTCTGATGGCTTTCTTATAGTGTTGCTGATGTTATGTCCTCCAGAGGAAGCTTGACAATGAAAATATGATGTAAATAGTCTACTTGAAACTCACAGAATCCCCAGAAGGTAGGGCAGCCTTGTCTCTTTTTGTTTTTTTGCCTGGAGAGAATTTTGTATCCTAGCACAGGTTACATTGTAGCATGGAAGCTGTCCAAGTAGATCGAATTTCTGTAACACCTACTGTGTACCAGGTACTTAATCCTGTGCTGAGCTCGAAGGGTGATGATAAAAACATGACAAGCACATGGTCTGTGGTCTCATAGAGCTTATAATCTAATAATGGGGCTGTATTACATATATGAAGAAAGATAATATAAAAGGGAATTTGATCAGAGTCCTATTTGAGATCCTTAGAATAAACAAAAAAATCTCTGACCAGGATATAGAGAGGAGGTGGCATTTGAGTTTGGTTTGGAAGGATGAATGAGAATTTAGAAGGCAGAGGTAGGCTGGGGAAGGGGATGACCAGGGCTGAAAATAAATGGTGTGAAGGGGATAGGGAAAATATGGGACAGAATGGGGGCTGTTCAGTTTTACTGAGGTTTGCGGTACAGGGAAAACTGGAAAGGTATAGCGGCTCCAGAGGGTAGAGTCCCTTGACACCATGTTAAGTCTGGAGTGTGGGTTGGATTCAGGAGGCAGTTGGAAGCCACTGGAGGTTTTTATGTAGAGGAGTGGCCTTTAAGCTCTGTGCATGAGGAGGATTCATCGTGCCTCAAGACTGGGTTCCATAAGGAAATGGAGACCAGATCTGAAGTTCTTGAAGTCTTCTCAGGAAGCAGTAGGAAGCACTTGGACTAGGACTGAACTAGGACAGTAATCTGGGAATAGAAATGGAAGGAGGGATCTTGGTCTGTTGTGGACATAGGATAGACAGGATTGGTGCCTGGAAGGATGGGGGAGATAAGGAAAAGGGAAGAGCCAAAGGTAATGTGGAGATACGTGTGGGTGACTGACTGGTTCAGTGGTAGGCCTGGAGTTGTATGATGGCAGGGTAGAGGGGAGGAAGAAAACAAATTCATTTATTATCCATGTTGAGTTTAAAGTTGGTCCCAGTGGGACATCCAGGAATAACTGTCCAGTAGATATTATGAAGTTTAGATCTCAGGAAGCCCTGGGCTTTGCTGCCTTTCCATTAGAGGGGATAGGGTTTGCACTGATTTATACATGTGCACACACACACACTGATATTTTTTTAATATATTTTTTATTTTTTTCTCAATTACATGGAAATAAAATTTTTTAACACTTGTTTTTTAAAATTCTGAATTCTAATTTCTTTCTGCTCCCTCTCCTCTCCTTGAGAAGGCAAGGAAATTGAGATAGATTCAAAACATTTCCAATATTAGCTATGTTACAAAAGAGAACACAAACCAAACTCCCTCCCTCCCCCCGGAATAATAAAGTAAAAAAAGTATGCCTCAGTCTGTATTCAGACTCCCATAAGTTCTTTCTCTGGGGGGTGGAGGGCATTTTTCCTCATAAGGCCTTCAGAATTGTTCTGATTCACTGTATTTCTGAAAATAGCTAAGTCATTCATAGGTAATCAACATGCAGTATTGCTGTTACTGTGTACAGTGTTTTTCTGGTTCTGCTCATTTCATTTTGCATCAGTTCTTCAGTCTTCCCAGGTTTTTCTGAGAGCATCCTGCTCATCATTTATTATAGTGCAGTAGTACTCCATCGCAAAATCACATATCACAACTTGTTCAGCCAGTCCCCAGTTGGAGGGCATCCCTTCCATTTCCAGTTCTTTGCCAGCACAAAAGGACCACCTATACAGACTTTTGTACATCCAGGCCCTTTTCTTTTGATCTCTTTGGGATATAGACATAGTAGTGGTATTGCTGGGTCAAAGTGTAGCCCTAAGGGCACACATTTATGACTGGGTGAAGTCTGTGACTTTGGAATGCAATGAAGTTACCTGCCTATGAATATTTAAATAGTACTCCTACCACAATATAATTACACCATTCCTTTCTTTGGCTGCCCTAGTCACTGTGAGATGTGTTAAGGGGAATAGTTCCTGTGCCTTAAGAGATATTTTGTTTAGATTACTTTAACCTGTTGACTTCTAGAATGAAATCCTCTTTGAGATGACCTTTTCTTGGTGTGAGGGATGAAATCTCTGGAATAACGAATTCTCTTCAGGGGTTTGACATAATAACTAGAACATGCTGCCCAACCTTGGTGAAAAGAGAGAATATCGTGCAAACTCTGTACATATTGAAACTGCACCATCTTGCAAAACAGTCTTGAAACCACCCAGAACAGCTAATCTTGCAAAACAGCCTTGAAACTGCCCAGATCCTGTTTTTGAGCCCAGAACAGACAGTTATTAAAAGACCTCCCACCTTTTCTGGTCTCTGGGTAAAACTTGTGTAACTGCCTTGGTTCTTTGCTGCTGGATAAGATTTCGTGGAACAGATTGTGCCCCCTGAAGTCTAGCCAATGGGATAAAGGGGCAGAGGGTTAGAAAGGGGGAACTTGCTTTAGGGTATAAATAAGCCTTACTTTCTGTAACCAATTTGCACTCTCCTGCAGCAGGCAGACCTAGGGGTAAAGGAGGAATGCCCTTTCTCATGAGAAGGAAAATAAACTTTTCTCTGCTTTCTTAAACAGTCTCTAGCTTAGTGCTGTTGCACACAGATTTGGAGGTCCCACTGAGATTTCAACTGAACTTCCTTTTGGGAGCGACTGAAGCCCTGTCACCCACCCAACTGGTAGGAGACACCTGATATTGCTGGTGACCCTCAGAAGGGTGAATTGGAAGCTGGCAGTCCCTAAAGTGGAGTTTTGAAGGGAGCTGTTTTCAAAACTAGAGAATTCCTGGAGTGCACACTAGCTGTTCTGCCATATAGAAAATGAAGGTCATGTAAGTTTGTGCATAAACTCAGGTAAGGAATCCCGGATAACTAAGTAATAGGTAGGGTCATTTGAGTCTGGCTAGGAGTTGAGGAAGTCAGGAGGCCACTCCTGAGGGGACCTTGACAAGGGACTCCTGATGAGAACCTCTCAGGTTGCATGCCTCAACACCAAAATTCTTGGTCCAGGAGACTGATGCAGTTTGGTTGACCCTGAACTTGACAGAGTCAACTGATGGGTCTCCTCCCTCGATCTGTGGTCAAGGGAAATTTTCAGTTTCACCCACAGCAAGGAAGTAATAAGGGACTGTAATGGGGACATCTCAGTCCAAGCAAAGCAGGGATAGGACTCCCCCTTCTATTCCCCTGATACCACTCTAGGAAACAAGTTGAGTAATTGGGATGAATTACCAAAGTATAAAGGAAAAGACAAGAAGAAGATGATTAGGTATTGCTGCCTTGTTTGGGCATGGGCTCAATTCAGAGAAAATGTATTCTGGCCAAAATAGGATCCTCTGAAGATTGGGTATGTCAAAATTTGAGTAGCTGTGTGAATGGGAAGGAACCTCGGAATGAGGAGGAGTGTGCTTATTCAGCATTGCTGTTACCTTCTACGTGACAATTGGTAATGAAGGAAGAAAAGAATGGGAAGGAGGAAGAGAAGGATAACTGCTCCCCTTCTTGGGACCCACATCTCTCCCTTCCTCCTCCCTGTCAGAATCCACCGGCCCAGCTGCTACCACCATCCTTCTCCTTCCATGCCTCCTTCTGGAGCTCTCACTGATCTGGTTGACGGCTGCTTGTCTGCACCTTATGGGGCCCCTAAGAAGAGAAGAATTCTCCTCTTCCCCCTACCAGTAGTACTGTCAGCCAGTTTCCCTTGCAAGATGTTCCTTTAGCCCAGGGTGGGGATTGGATATGTAAATGTTCCTCTTAGTAGTACAGAGGTTAGACAGTGTATTCCTCTTTTGTTGCCAAGAAGACCATGCCATCAGAAAAATGATGACATAACTTGCACTTGACTTTGTTTTGAGCGAGGGAGGGCTGTGCAGGTCACCAGCCTCACTTCTCCTCCAGAGCCCTCTGAATCCAGTGACCAAATATTCATCAGGATGACTGGAGATGGGGCATTTGGGGTTAAAATGACTTGCCCAAGGTCATACAGCTAGTGAGTGTCAAGTGTCTGAGGTGAGATTTGAACTCAGGTCCTCCTGACTCCTGCCTGGTGCTCTATCCACTGCATCACCTAGCTGCCCCAAGGAAATGAAGGCTATGATTGAGGATCTCTCTAGTGTAGCTAAACAGGTACATCAGTTTTTAGGACCCAGCTTATCTACTTGGAGTGAACTGATGGCAATCCTGGATATTTTATTTACCAGGGAAGAGCAGAGACAAATTAGAAGAGCAGCTATGAAAACTTGACATGATGCTCACCCAGTAACACAGGGAGGAATGAGAGGGGAGCAGAAGTACCCCTTCCAGGATCCCAACTGGGATCACAACAATGCTGTTTGTAGAGAAAACATGAGGGTGTTAAGAGGTATGATCATACAATGAATCAGGAGTGTTGTACCAAAGAGTCACAGTGTGAACGAAGTAACTGAAATCAGACAAGAAAAAGATGACACTCCCTCTGCCTTTTTAAATAGGTTAAAAGGACATATGGGGTGGGGGGGAAAGCCAAGATGGTGGAGTAACAGCACGCATTTCTACCAAATACTTGTAAAAAATGACACTGAACAAATTCTGGAGCTGCAAAACTCATAGAATGATGGAGTGAAGAAAATCTCCACCCCAAGATAGCCTGGAAGGTCACAGGGAAGTGTCTGTTGTGCCATGCAGAGAGCAGGGTGCAGTCCAGCATGGGCGATGCAGGCACAGACAGGACCTGAGCAGGCCTTGAGGAGACTGAATCTCTCGAACCTATGGCAGTTTGCAGATTTCAGGACCTCAAACTGCCGAGGACAAATTGGAAGGTCAGTAGAAATAGCCTGTGGGACCAGAGGAGAGCAGAGTGGTCAGGCCTAAGCCTTAGGGCAGCAGAGGGGAGAAAGGGCAGAGGAACCTGCAGCAGCAGCAAGGGCAGAGACAGTGATTGTTTCTGGAGCTCTAGGCCCACAGATTGTAGGGGCATTGAGTAGCAGACAGTACACTCCCCACCCCCACTGGAAGCAGAGATCTACCTTGACAAAGAGCTCAGAAGTCAAGTGAATGGCTGGGGAAATGAGCAAAAACTAAAAAAAGAATCAGATTATAAAATCTTACTTTGGTGACATGGAAGACCAAAATATGCAAACAGAAGACAACAAAGTCAAAGTTCCTCCATCCAAAGCCTCCAAGAAAAATATGAATTGGTCCAAGGCTATGGAAGAGCCTAAAAAGGATTTTGAGAATCAAGTAAGAGAAGTAGAGCAAAAATTGGGAAGAAAAATGAGAGAGATGCAAGAAAATCATGAAAAAATCAACTGCTTGCTAAAGGAGACCCAAAAAAATGCTAAAGAAAATAACACTTTAAAAAACAGACTAATCCAAATGACAAAAGAGGTCCAAAAAGCCAATGGGGAAAAGAATGCCCTAAAAAGCAGAACTGGCCCAGATAGAAAAGGAGATCCAAAAACTTACTGAAGAAAATAATTCCTTAAAGATTACAACATGACTTTTATGGAAATCTTTTTACTACACATGTATAACATATCGAATTGCTTGCCTTCTCAGTGGGGATGGGTGGGGAGGGAGAAAAGTTGGAACTCAATTTTAAAAATGAATGTTAAAATTTGTTTTTACATGCAACTGGGAAATAAGATATACAGGCAGTGGGGTGTAGAAATCTATCTTATCCTCCAAGAAATTAGAGGGGATGGGGATAAGAGAAGGGAAGGAGGAAGGGAAGATTGGGGGAAGGGGTAATCAGAGTGTGCCATGTCTTGGGGTGGGCAGAAAGGAGAAATGGGGAGAAAATTTGAAACTCAAAATCTTGTGGAAGTGAATGCTAAAAACTAAAAATAAATTAGGATTTAAAAAATAAAAGAATATATGAGGAAGTACTCAAGACAGGAGCCTGCTGATTCAACCACCCAAAGTTTACTAAGAGTATATTTTATTACCAACTCCTGACCTGATATTAATGGGAAGCTACAGAAATTAGAAGGGTGGCAGAGTAAACCCCTCGATGAGCCCTTAGAGATCCCCCCAAAAGGTGTGTGTGGCTAGGGGGGGAAGAAAATAAAAAGGAGCAGAAGAAGCAGAGTCCAATAATGATCCAAGCCTTGAAGCAGCAGGAAGAACAAGCAGAACTAATGCTCCAACAACAAGAAAAGCAGGCTCAGGTTGTGTCGCAGGCTATCCGGGCTGACCCCAAAAAGGAACAAGGTGGGGCAGGGATGTTGTCCCTGAGATGGAGAGCAATGGGCAAAATGGGGAGTGGAGGTATCCGTCCTCCTCTCGCTTGCTTCAGTTGTGAAAAAGAACTGCCCCAGACAAATGACTGAACAGAAAATATCCTATCTGGTAGAGACTGAGGATTAGAGGTTTTGCCCACCCGGAGCCCTTGATAAATGTAAGGGTGGGCAAGAACAGATTAGAGTGAACCTTTTGAATTGATACTGGAGCCACCTGATCCTCAATAACTACTCTTCTCCCTGGAGCCTGGTTGAGCAAAGAGACATTAGTGATATTTGGAGTCAAAGGAGAAAATGTCAATGTTTCAATAACAGAGGTTTTAGAATTAGAATGTGCAGGAGTTAAAATTCTGGGGAAACGATTACTAGTGCCTGAAGCGGGGCTAAATTTATCAGGAAGAGACTTGATTACCAAATTATCTCTCCACCAGACCCCCGGAAAAGGCCCAGTTGTGTATCCTTAAGGAGGAAGAGAGGGTCCAAATTGACCCCCAGGGATGAGCTGGTCCTCAGAACCGGGGCAGGGTAGATAGTCCATCAGAATTAAGTTGAAGAACCCTGGGACAGTCATCAGAATTAGACAACACCCAATCCATTAGAAGGAAGGAAGGGACTAAAACTGGTCATCCAAGAGCTGTTAGAGGATGGGCTACTGGAGCCCTGCAAGTCACCTCTCAGGGAGGAACAGGGATGTGTCCTTTGGACTAGTGCAGGACTTAAGAGAAGTTAATGAGATTGTCCTTACCTCATATCCCGTGGTCCCAGACCCATATACCCTTAGGGGAAGAATACCTGCAAATAGTTAGTTGATGGTTTGGTGTCGTTGATCTAAAGGATGCCTTCTGGGTCTGCCCCCTGGTTACTGAGAGGAGGGATCTTTTTGCTTTTGAGTGGGAAGACCCTGATGTGGGTAGAAAACAACAGTTGAGATGGTATGTTCTTCCCCAGGGGTACAAAGAATCCCCTAACCTTTTCAGTCAAGTGCTGGAGGCACTGATGGAAAAATTCTACCCGCCTCTCTCTTTAACTGTCTTACAGTGTGTTGTTGGTGATCTGCTGATAGCCCAGGCCCAAGAGAGACAAAGTTAGCATACCATTTCCACTATTCAGCTCCTAAATTTCCTGGGGCCAAAGGGATTAAGGGTTTCCCAAAAGAAAATACAGTTCACAGAAGCTGAAGTGAAGCACTTGGGACAGCTTATCAATGAAGGGAGTAAGGAGCTGGAGCCTAACATAGGCATGGGCATTATTCAGATCCAGCTCCTAAGAACCAAGAGAGAGTTACATAAATTCCTGGGACTGGTAGGATGTCGTAGACTCTGGATAAATTCTTATGCAAGCTTAACAAAACCTATGGACAAATACTTGTTAGAGGAGGAGTGTGACATTTTTAACTGGGACAGGATTGGAAAAGAGAATTTCCAGAAGCTCAGAGAAGTCCTAAATTCACCTCCTGTACTTGCTTTGCCTTCACTAGACAAACCTTTTCATCTTTTTGTTAATGTAGACAAGGGAGTTGCTTTGGCAGTGTTGGCCCAGAACTGGGAAGACCAGAAAAGACTGGTGGCCTTTCTTTCAAAGCTGTTAGATCCAGTAGCAAGAGGTTGGCTCACCTGTGTCCAAGCGGTAGCAGCTACCGCAATGCCAGTTGAAGAAAGTAGGAAATTGACATTTGGAGGGAGCCTAGTGGTCAGCGTACCTCACCAGGTCAGATCAGTCCTCAACCAGAGGGCAGGCTGGTGGCTCATTGATTCTAGGATCCTGAAGTATAAGGCAATTTTAATAGAAAAAGATGACCTAGTGCTAACACATGATACTAACCTGAACCCTGCTTCCTTTCTCTCCAGCCTTTCATCTCATGACCTGGAAGAGGATACTCATTGCTATATGGAATTGACTTCCAAACTAAGGTTAGGGAAGATTTGCAAGAATCCTCTCTTCCTGAGGTGGTAAACTTGTTCATTGACAGTTCTCCCCAGGTAATTGAGGGAAAAAAAGGAAAAATGGATATGCTATTATTGAAGGGGATTCAAGTGCTATTGTGGAAGCAGGAGGATTACCTACCCAATAGTTGCACAGATTTGTGAACTCTGTTCCTTGAATTAAGCATTGAAACTGCTTAATGGAAAAGAGGGAAATGTTTATATTGATTCAAAATGTGCTTGGGTGGTGGCACATATATTTGGGAAAATATGGAGAGAAAGAGGCTTAATGAATAGCAAAGGAAAGGAGCTGGCTCATACTAGTGTGCTGCAATGAGGACTAGCAAATTTGCACTTGTCCAAGGCTGTCGCCCTGATACATGTGAATGGGCACCAAAAAGGGATCTCTTTTGAAGCCAGGGGAAACCACCTTGCTGATGAGGAGGCAAGGAGGGCTGTGAATTAGAGCGTGAAATGACTGAACCTGTTTTTGTTCTGATCTCATCCTTGCCTCCTGATTTAAAGCCTACACCCTTGTTTGAAAAGGAGGCTGCAAAGGCACAGGAATTAGAAGGTCAGCAAGGTGAAAGTAGGAGATGGCTTCTCCCAGATGGGAAGGAGATCCTAAATGAAGCAGCCTGCAGGCAAGTGATACAACACCTACATCAGGGTAGCCATTGTGATGTCCAGAACCTGTGAGATGCAGTCTTGACCAAGTATGTCTGCACTGGTCTTTATACTCTGGCTAGGCAAATAGTTAATGGTTGCATTAACCATCATGGTTGATGGTTGGTGTCAGAGGGCAAATAAGAACAGCCAAAGACACCGCCCCTATGGCAGCCAGCCTCCTGGAATCCAACTGTTCCAGAGCATACAGGACCTCATTTCACTGCTAAAGTCCTTCAGTCCTTAATGACAGCCTTAGAAATTACTTGGCAGCAGGGTGGAAAGAATGAATCAGGAGATTAAAAGACAATTGACAAAATTAATGTTAGAGAGTCAGCTCCCTTGGACTAAGTGCTTACCCTTAGCTCTCTTCTGTATCAGAACAAAACCTAGAAGGGATGTAACTCTCTCTCCTTATGAATTACTTTATGGGCATTCTTATCCCTTTAGCCTGGCACAATCCCCTCAGTGCAGTACTAGAGATCAGTTTCTTAAGGATTATGTGCAATCCATGGCAAAGCATTTATTATCATTACAGAAAAAGGGGTTAATTGCTCAAACACCACCCCCCCTTGGGTTTTCCAGTCCACAAGTTCCAGTCTGGCAATTGGGTGCTTATCAGAATGTGGAGAGAAGAGAAGCTTACCCCAACCTGGAAAGGACCATTTCAGATCTTGCTCACCACTGATGCAGCTGTCCGAACCCAGGAGTATGGTTGGAACTTACCATACTTGGGTAAAAGCACCAGTCGAGACCCCAGCTGAGGGGGAAGTTACCACCCCAGACACTGAGAACTTGAAGGTGAAGCTGAAGAGAGTCCCAGCAAATGAATGAAAATGCCGTATATACTGTTCTGTATTTTCTTGTAGCTGTACCCATTCTGATCTTCTTCTGCAGTATCTCTTTCTGTCTCCTCCCCCGTGGGGTCAGTTGCTTCTCTCCCTGGGACTAGTCTGTATTCTGGCAGCCCCACACTCACCTCCCCCTTCCCTCTTCCAGGAAGGGAACCAATTTGAGAGTCTGGTTGAGGAAACTGGGAGGCAGTTTAATATGAGAGCTGGCCCTGGGTCCCTGTTCCTTTAAGACTCCAGTGTCTTCTCAGTCCAGTGGCTGATGTCCATGATGGGACTGGGTTCTGGGGACCAGAGGAGAAGCCTCATTAGCTATTGTCAGAAACCCTGAGCCAAACTTGGACTGTCACATCAACTAGCTGACCCGGGGTGGTTGTGAATGTACTTACCCCCAAACTGTAACCGTCAAGACTCTAAATTGTATTTGCTGTTGGCCTTTGTTTAATGCAACCCATATTAAATGTAAAAGGGCGAAGGGTAAGAAATGTTTTCAGAGCTGTTGGAGTGATTCTGACTATGTGAAGACCAAACGTATCTTTGGGACAACAACGCTCATCTCTGGGTGTGTGCCCGGTCCGTTAGGAGGTAATGACCAGTATTATTACCCCTGGGAACCACTTAGAACTGTCACGTCCCAAGAATATTCACAGGAAAAACAAATTAAAGATACATTTAGCCGTTTGTTTAAGTCTGGACAGGCCTCGCTAAAAGGCCATTACCGGATCTATGGGAGTACAGCATACACCCATCTCCCACAAAATTGGGTGGGAAACTGCTAAATAGGTTTTGTCTGCCTCAAGTTCTTTTTCCTGCCTGGGAAACTGGGCAGGGATCTAGGAATTCAATTATATGATGATTTGGACAGATAGAAGAAGAATTTAGACACCTCATTAACCAGTACTTGGCCCCCTGAGAGAATAATCCAGACATATGGTCCAGCTACTTGGACGCAGGATGGAAGTTGGAAGTACAGAACTCCCATCTACATCCTTAATAGATTAATCAGATTACAGATAGTAATGGAAGTTATCACTAACCAAACAGCACAAGCCATAGAACTCCTGGTGGATCAGGCCACCCAAGCTCAGGAAGATGTACTTCAGCATAGATTAGTCTTAGATTACCTGTTAGCCAAAGAAGGAGGGGTCTGTAGGAAACTAAATTTGTAGAACTGCTACCTGAAAATTGATGATAACGAGAAAGTAGTAAAAGATATTACCAGTAACATCAGAAAACTGGCTTTCCCCATTCAACACCTCCTGGTGAGCTTGGTTCAGAGGGTCATGGTGGAAACAAGCCCTTTGATTCCTCCTATTGCTGTTTGTGGGGTGATTTTTACTCCCCATCTGTCTCTTTTCCGTGGTGCAGCATATTACCAGAGTGGTTCAAGATTCCCTGTCTAAAATGATTAGAGTAGAAGGGAAAGGCAGAGTGCGGCTGATGGTTTTGAAATTTCAAGGATGGGTACCCATTGTCCAAGGTGACCAACAGGAACCTGACAGAGGGGGTGGGGAGCAGTGAGTAGAGGAGCTCTTTCAGGAATGGTGTGATGAGACTTCACAGGGTAAGAAGTAAGAGGGGGGATTGTGAGAGATGAAATCCTTGGAATAGTGAGGTCTCCTCAGGGTTATGACATAACAGAACATGCTAACCAACCTAGGTGAGAAGAGAGAATATCATGCAAACTCTGTACATATTGAAACTGCTTAATCTGGCAGAACAGCCTTGAAACTGCCCAGATCTTGTTTTTGAGCCCAGAACATAGTTATTAAAAGACTTCCTACCTTTTCTGGTCTCTGGGCAAAACTTGTGTAACTGCCTTTGTTCTTTGCTGCTGGGGAAGATTTCGGGGTATAGATTGTGCCCTCTGAAGCCCGGCCAATGGGATAAGGGGGCAGAGAGTAGGAAGGGGGAACTTTTTTTAGGGTATAAATAAGCCTTGCTTTCTGTAACCAATTGGCCCTCTCCTCTCCGGGCAGACCTAGGGGTAAGGGATGCGTGCCCTTTCTCATAAGAAGGAAAATAAACTTTTCTCTGTTTTCTTAAACAATCTCTAGCTCATTGATTAGTGCTGTTGCATACACTTGGCACCAGGTTTGGTGTTTACTTGGACAAAGAGGCAGGGTTGCTGTGGCTTCTAGTGACTCGGAGAATCCCTTGTGCTAGTGACACTTCTCTTGGTACCTGCTGCCTGGTCTCTTTGGTTCTGGTTCTGACGCTGTTATTAGTTTGTGATCTGAACTTGTTCTTTCATCCTTAGCCACACCATTGTTAATGCCAGTGACATGTTTTCTTAATGACTGTGTCTAGTGGATGGGCTGGATTGTCTAGGGTATCAGTGGTATCTCCAGAAACCTTAGAAACGCTATTACGTTGGAGGAAGGTGCACAGCATTTTTGTCTTAGCTAAGTTACAGTGATGAGGACATAATAGTGCCTGATGTAAAGGCCCTGAAAGTGTTATTGACATTCCCTCCCTAGAGTCTCATGGCAGCCCTGATGGGTACTCCTGTCACATCTCCATTTTATAGAAGAAAGAGCTGAGACCCACAAGGGGCAGTGACTCTCCCATGACAGTCCGGGGGATGGAAGCCCAGGTTTTTCTTTCAGGCTCTAAGTTCAGCCCTTTCTCCCCTGCTTAATCCAGACCTCAGAGCTGATTCCTATGTAGTAACTTCTGGTAACTTCTCAACAATGTGATGGCTTACTATTTCCTCTGTGATATTGTTTTGCTCTTGATGGGAAAAGCACTGATGCAGACCTTGCAGGCTGGTTTAAAAATAAGGAGGCTTGGCAGTTTGGTTGTTTATTTTTGTTTTAAAGCCATCTGAAGGGCTGAATGGTTTGGCTGAACACAAAGGCCATTTTCAGAAAGCAATGAGTGAAAAGTTGTGGATGACATTTTCCCCCTTGTCAGGGCAAACAGCCTGTGGGCATAGCACTGTCCGATTCCAGTGAACTCATGGGAGGTGCTCCACTGGAGGGCTCTTCATTCCCTGGGCATCACTGCTTTAGCTGACAACTGTTTGTGCTCTTTCCTAGAATGAATGAGATGAACCTGAGTCCTGTGGGGATGGAGCAGCTTGCTTCATCCTCAGTAAGCAATGCCTTGCCAGTCTCAGGAAGTCACCTCGGCCTAGCTGCTTCCCCTACTCACAATGCCATCCCTGCCCCAGGTGAGTGGTAAAACTGCCAGAGGAGCAGGTTGTCTGTCCTGACAGGTAACTGTTCTCCATCAGGCTCTGGGTGGTTCCCTGAACCTGTAGGGGTGTGGGTGGGTGGATGGCGAACACACTGGCATTACACCCTAATAGCCAGGGATCATGGATGCGCTTCCAGGAGGTAGGGTGAGGAGAGTTCCTCCTGCCCAGGACAGGAGCTTTCTGGCTGCAGTCCTGGGCTTGGCATCATCAGGAAGGAGGGATGGCTCCCAACAGCTTCGTCCAGCACTGCCGGGGAGAGCTATCCTCTACCTCTTACTCCTGCCCAGCCTTTCTGCGGCCTTCTTAGTTCCAGACTCTGACTTTCCAATTTCAGTGGAACACATTGGATCTGGGTAAGCAAATCCAGTGACCAGCAGAAATAAATAAATTTCTTTAAAAAAAATCTACCTAATTAGATAATGAAGGACTTAACAGTCTTAAGTTCTCACATTTCTTAAATTTTGAAGATGGAACTTACTGATGCTTAAAATTTTCAGATGCATTATATCAATTCCAATCTAGTCCAGCTTTTCTTTTACAGATGAGGAACTTATGGTCTCAAGCGAAGTGAAGGGCCTTGCCCAACATCTCACAGAAGTGAGTGGCTGAGCCTGGATTTGAACCCACATCCAATGACTGCATTCTTTTTGCGATGCCACACTGGCTCCCTTTGACCTCTTTGTTCTCTGCAGAATCTCCTGGAGTTGTAGGACATTGGGACCCCAATAAATGGGCATCTTAGAGGGCATCTAGGCAGGCTGACCCATCCTTGACTCTTCCATCTTCCTCGCCCTGCCAGTCCATTTTTACCTACACACAGTTTGTACCCTTCCTACCCAGGCCTCCCCTGCCAAATCAGCCTCTCTGCCCTACAACACATCTGTCCCCCAGCTACCAAAGTAACAGCTGGGCGTCCGAAATACTCTGCACATCTTATCCTCTTTAGACTTCACAACAGCCCTGGGAAGCAGGTGTTCCTGTCTGCATTTTAGAAATGGAGCCTTAGGTTTACTGGCTAGATTTCTTTCTCAAAGCCCAAGCCTTAAATCCAGTTCACTCAGGTGCTTAAGACTGGCTAAGTTGAGTCATCAGCCCTTATATTTTGTGGAAGAGCAAGGAGGCTTAGAGAACACTATTCCACTCTGTATTATCTGTGACAAGAAGAGAACAAGGGTCCTCCAATGTGGAGGAGCTGTCTCTCTGCTGTGCCCAACCATCATGCCCTGATGATTTCACTCAAGAAGAGATCATGGGTATTGGGGATTTGTTTAGATCCCTCCACATCCTTGAAAACTTTGTTGTCAACCAGTGTCCTCCAAAATTAGTAGAGCACAGCTCACATCAGGCAAAACATCTTTTCCTTCCCACTGTGCCACAGAGACAAGGCAGGGGCTGCTTCTGAGGCTTCCAGGTTCTTCCCTGGCACATCTATGGGCAGAGATGTGACGCTTGTGCAGCTCATTTCCCCCTGAAGCCTCCAGCTCCTCGATTCTATTCCAAAAGAGGCTTTGATTAGACAGGCTGCATTTGTCTAAGGTGCTGTCTCTGTGCTCAAGTGGAAAAGTATACTTGCTATCTCAGAGGATCAGGGTTCAAATCCTACTTCTTACATTCACTGGTGAGGCCATGGGCAAGTCACATCTCTTTCTGGGCCCTGAGTTTCCCTTGTAGAATGAGGAGATTGGGGTTATGTGGTTTGTAAGAGTTCAAACGGATTAAGTTTTAGTTTAAGATTTTTAATCACATTGTGTGGATGTTCACCATTTACTTGTATCTGAATCATCTTTGGATAATTGGCTTATTGGGGCTTAAAAACATTAGGATCATTTTGACTCTTACTGGTTATTTTATGACCAGCATTAAAACCTAAAGCATGTGACAGTGGACCCCTGAGTGAGGCTGGGGTTTGGGCCTGGGACTCTGCTTAGTTTCATTGTAGTATCCTTTCTGGGAACCACTCCAACGAGGAAAGCAAAACTCGAGGTGGTATAGTTAGTTATTTACTTATTGTCTAATGAGGAAGCCTCTCTTTGAGCTGACAATGAGAGCTGGCTTCTGAACCAGGCCAGCCTGGGTTTAATTGCCTCCTGCAGATACATGCAGGCTCAATGACGTTGGACAAGTCATGTCATTCTTCACTACCCTGAAGGACTCTCTGAGACTGTAAAATGGAGAAAAGGCATTGATCTGCTTTAGGAGAGGGTGTTCCTGACAAGTCCAGTCTGTGTCTCTCTTTTTAAAAGTGTATTTTATTAGTGCCTGCGGTCTCTATGTCCCAGTCATTTCCCGCAGCCCTTAAGGTTGAACCCTACCTTATTTGACAAGAGAAAAATGGTTGTGCCAAAGCATCAAGTACAAAGGACCTGATCACGTAGACAGGGTTCTGACCCAGGAGTCTCTACCTCTCTTATGTGGGAGGAAGTTGATTTTGTTATTTCTTCTCCAGGTAATAGGGATTTTTACTGTTGGAAAGAAATTTCTGCGGTTTTAACCAGTGTTTTCCAAGAAGATATTTGAAAGTTTTAATTTGCTATTTAAGGAAACTTCTCTTTTCTTTTTCTTCCCCAGGACTCCCTGTTGCAATTCCAAACCTTGGTCCCTCCTTAAGCTCTCTACCTTCTGCCTTGTCTCTGATGCTCCCAATGGGCATTGGCGATCGGGGAGTGATGTGTGGGATACCGGAGAGGAACTATCCTCTCCCACCCCCACCCTACCCACACCTGGAGAGCAGCTACTTCAGGCACATTCTACCTGGTGAGTGCACCGACTGGGCATCGGCTCCTTCAGGCAGGCTAGGTGAGCCTTTGTCTGTCTCAGAAAGGCATCCTTTTGTTTACTGACTCACCTCTAATGTTGTCATTTTATTCAGGGCCTTTCTTTTACAACAGAGACCTGCCTTCATGAATCTGTTTTTAAAAAATATTTTGATCACTATATTTTGTGATAATTTTTCCTTTGTGATCCTGTGTATCTTATGTAATATATTTGAAAACATGATTCTGAGAAGGGAGTGGCCTGTAGGCTTGTCCAGACTGACTGTCTGAGGGTCCCAGGACAAACCAGTGAGGAAGAAATCCTGATTTCCATCACACAGCATGCACCTTCAAGTGTCCAAGTGCAGGCCCAAAGGTTCGTCGCAGCAGTGTGGGGGAGTAGTCCCCAAATGACACTCTCCTCCCCACTCCTGCTCCACTGCTGGCTCTACTTTGGGAATATCTTTTGCCAAATCCCCAGTGAGCTATCAGGGTGGGTGCGCTTTCTGGGAGGCCCCAGGAGACCTGGCTGCTTGTGAGTTTAAGAATATCCTTTTCTGGGTCTTCCTCAATTCCACTGGTCAGCCAGTAAGCACTTACTAAGCACTTTGTCTATGTGAGACCCTGTACTGGAAGCTGGTCTGCTGTTTACTTGTCCCTCCCTTCAGAGCTACATCTTTAATTGCAGCCAGTATCCAACAAGACCAGCTGAGGTCAGGGTGTTTAGGTCATTTTTATTCTATTTTAATTCTCCCTTCTTAGCAAAGGGTCTTACAGGAACAGATTCCTGTTTATATTTACATTAATCCTTGAAAAACAAACTTATTTTTATTAAACTGGAAAAAACCATTCAGACCTTCATAAGAAAATTCTAGCCTGTGTACATTTGTGAGTACAGATGCTGCTCAAATTCTATTTGGAGAACATTCATGTGTATCCATGCCTGGATACACTAGATCCCTCATTTCCTCTCTCTTTCCTTTATCAGGTATCTTATCTTACTTGGCCGACAGACCTCCTCCTCAGTACATCCACCCAAACTCTATCAGTGTGGACAACAACTCTGCACTGGCTGTGTCCAATAACCCGGCAGCACTAGATCCGTATCAGCCTGGCAGCAGCGTCGGCCTAGAACCAGGCATTGTCCCTATGGATTCCCGTGCAGTCAATGCCCATGGGGCCCAGAACCTCCATCCTGGTGACAGCCACGAGGTGACGCTGGACACGGCTATCACCATGGAGAGTGTCTCTAGGGTGACCAGCCCCATTTCCACAGATGGCATGGCAGCTGAGGAGCTGACCATGGAGGGTGTTGCAGGGGAGCACTCACAGATGCCAAATGGGTCCAGAAGCCATGAACCTTTGTCTGTGGACGCAGTTGGTAACAATTTGGCAGCAGACACTGTGGGACATGGGGGTGTGATCCCCCTTCATGGTAATGGCCTGGAGCTCCCTGTGGTCATGGAGACTGATCACATAGCGGGACGAGTCAGCGGGATGCCCGATAGTGCCCTTGGTGACTCCATCCACACCGTGGCCATGAGCACCAACTCTGTAAGTGTGGCCCTCTCTACCTCACACAGCCTTGCCTCTCTGGAATCAGTTTCCCTGCATGAAGTGGGCCTCAGCCTTGAACCTGTGGCTGTGTCCTCCATCACCCCGGAGGTCGCTATGGGCTCAGGCCATGTAGATGTGGCTTCAGACAACCTCTCCTTTGTGCCGCCATCCCTGCAGATGGAAGACTCCAACTCCAACAAAGAGAACATGGCAACCTTGTTTACCATCTGTGAGTGTGCCCAGTGGGCCTGGGGGTAACAGTGACATCAGCACATCCACCATCTTTAGCAAACAGCTCAGTTTGGAGGTGGGGGAACACGAAACATGTCAAGAAATTGGAATGTGTTCTTGAGTTCAGACTGGCTTTTGTGTTAAAGTAATGCCCCCTACCCCTTTCTCAAAGTGGCTTAGAGATTACTTCATATGTTTCATTTATCCTAAGAATATCTTCCTAAGGTAAATATATGAACTGGCAGTCTGCCCTTTTTACACAGAAGCCAAGACCTAGAATAGTTTCACAGAAATTCCAGAAGTTCTTCTCAGGGCCCACAGTTTCTGAGTAAGGTCCCATTGCTTTTTAGCGCAAAATAAGAGAAAATGTATCCAAGTTGTTTGAACTTTGATTTAGTGAGGAGAAATGTGTACTTGAGAACACTGCTAACAGAATCTCCTACAGAAGAAGGCAGACTATCCCTCTGGAACCTGCAGAGGGGAACCAAGGTGTCCCCATTCAGTGGCCCTGCCCCTGAGGAGCCTGCCATGGAACACCAGGAACATGATTGAGAGAAGGAAAAGGAGCAAAGAAAGGCTGTTACTCTGATGTCAAAACGGCTAGGAAGGAGTCTAGCGCAGGAGGGGGGAGCCTGGTCTTTTAGATCCTGAAGTGCAGCCTTTTGACTAGTCAGAGGCCACAGAACCCAGCCAGTGGCTGCTTGAGGGATGGGATACTGGAACCTGAGAGAGGAGCTTAGGCCCTGCCAGTATCATGTAGAGGCTCGTTCTCGATGCAGGAGGAGAAAGGAAGCCATCCATTCACTTACAAAGCTTGGTCTTTTCTGAGTAAGCAGGCTCAGCCTCATGCCCAGAAATACTTTTAAATTCTAGAATCAGAATCCTGTTTGAGAAGAGGGCTTGGCTCCACTGGTTTCAGTGCCTCTAATCCCCACAGGACAATGGATTGTTGGAAGGGACCTTAGGAGACAATTGAGGCCACATTGTCTGAGTGGGGAGGCCCCCCATTTTATAGATGAGATCACTGAGGCAGACAGAGGGGAGGTGGCCTGCCCAGGGTCAATCACCTAGTGAGGGTCTGAAGCAGAAGGTGAACTCAGGAGTCCCTAATTCCAAGTGTAACAGAACAATTCTGGGAAGAAACACCTGGATTGGAAGGTAAAGAAATAGATGCCTAGAAGGACCCTCCTTGGCAGAGGAGTCAGTCTGAGAAAGGAGAGGACTCAGAAGACAGACCAAGGACTGATGTTCTCATTTGAGCCTCACAACCACCCTGGGAGGAAGGGACTGTAATTATCCTCATTTTAAACTGAGATAGGCAGAGTTGAAGTAACTTGTCCAGGGTCCCACGGTTACTAAGTGTCTGAAACTATATTTGAACTCAGGTCTTCCTGACTCCAGGTCCAGTGTTCTGTTCTCTCTGGTACCCCCAGCTGGATAGAGTTATGAGTTCAAAGGAAGGAAGACGCAAGTTCAATTGCTGCCTTTGACACTTAGACTTTATGGCCCTAGGCAAATCACTTTACTTCTGTGCCTCAGTTTTCTCTTCTATAAAATAGAGATATTCTTAGCACCTACCTTCCAGGATTGGTATGAGGTTAATGTTTGTAAAATAGGATTGTATTATTATAAAGAACTACATTATTATATACAGCTTGGTCCTGATTAGTGTGAATAATGAGTCCTTAGGAGTGGTTGCATTACTTGAAATCACACTGTTTTTCCATTGGACTGGAATCAATCACCATATTTTACATAAATATAACTTTAGATAGTGTGAAGGCAAATACATTCCACCCCTTCAGAAGATACCTTATCCATGCTAATTGGGACCTAGATGTGAGTATTTTGTGAACTGTAAATCCTAATAGAAATGCTGGCTGTTATGATAAGTAGTATCATCATCTGAAATGTTGGGTTTCAGAGCTTTAACCTTACATCTGTCTTCAGTACCTAGTTCCCACTTTGTTGATAGCTGAAGAAAGGATAAATATGGCCCTGTAGATACTAAGTCAGTCGTGCTGTGATATTACCTTATACCAACAGGTTGACCTTGCCAGGCCCATAGGGACATCGCAGAGCTTCTTCCCATGCTGTTTCAGACCAGGCTGAGTTTGTTCAAGGGCACGGCCTGGAGCTCATTTCAGCATATCTTCTGTAGGCAAAGCTCTGTAGAAGGCCTTTGAAAGTTAGTGTCAGACCCCATCTCTGACCTCAAAGGGCAGGTTGGGAACAAGGAAGATGTACAAAGATTACTCCAACTCAGGGAACACTGTGCAGTGTCAAGGTCCGGAGGATGTGTCCAGTGGCACATTTGAGGAGAGTGAGAAGAGTCAGGATGAGGAAAGCT
>CM053770.1:232289424-232350670 GCA_028658325.1 Potorous gilbertii | reverse complement strand
GAGACAAACACCAGCTCTTTCAGGATATTTACAAAGGGCTGAGGTAAGAGTCAGCTGCTCAGTGCCCCCAGGGGTTTTACAATCCAACAATATACACAGGCTGAGGTAGGGGCTGCCCTGAGAACTGCTGCGGCCTGCCAGATGTGGCCTCTGTGAACACTGCCTAAGGACAGAGCTATGGGAAGGCCTTTCTCCCTTCCTGGCCAGTTGAAAAAACCCCTGTCGCTGACCTTTGGCTCCTGTGGGTTGAGGGATCTGAGGACCCGCTGCTGAGACTGGAGATTCCACCCCCAAGGTGCCCTCCTCCCAGAGTCTCATCACGCAGCACTGCGCAGCCAAGGCTGGGCACTACGCTCTGCTCCACGTCTGGTGCAACCAATGTTTCCCGTGGGTCTTTCAGGTCACCCTGGGCTGAAAATCTCCTCCACTGTTGTTCCCTACTTCTGCTGCTCCAGAATTTGTTGAGAGTCCCTCTCTACAGGTATTTTATGGGCTGTGGGGGGAGACCCTGAGCACGTGTGTCTTTCTACTCTGCCATCTTGGCTCCCCGCCCCCCAAAACATTTCTTGAGAACAGGGCATGGATAATACACATGATCCCCAAATGGTGAATTGGGAGTTCAAGAGCTTGGGTTCAAATCCTACCCCAATGCTTATTCCCTGGGGCTCAGACTCCTCCTCTGTATGATGCACAGACTGGCCTGAGGCCCCTTTCACCTTCTGATATAGGAGCCAATGATCTAGTACAGTAGATGGCGAGTTCTACAACCCGACGAGTTCTATGATCTAATATTGTACTTAGTAAGCTTTAGGTAATGATGGCAGTTTCCATTTCTTTCAGGTTCCAAAGCCTACCTGCACCTCTGGTTTGGGAAGCATGTGCAGCAAGCTAACCTGGCTGATGCAGGGGATGAGAACCTCGGGGCCTCAGGAGCATGGTGGAACATATTTGGGACATACCAGTGATCAGAGATAAGAAAGCCCTCACCTGTGTCCTCGTCATCATACTTGTCCAGCTCATACTCGGCCAGCTCAGCGTCACTCCCCTCTCCCTCGAGGGCATTCTCTGATGGGGGCTCGGCTGTCTGAGCCTGAGTGTGGGCCTGCTCTGCATCACCCTCTGTGGAGTCGTCTTCATCACTGATTTCTATTTCTCTGTGCAAAGAATAGAGAGTTGGGTAGTTGACACCTCTCGGCCTCTTTTGTAATTCAATAAATACTAAGTATATACAGTGCCATAGGGGGAAGACACATGGTTTCCATGGGCTACACACATCTCCTGCCTCCATGGTGCTCACATGCTAGTATGGGATAAGACATAAACACAGATAACTATTACAGAACAGAGAGGGATGTGTAGTCCCCAAGGGGAGACTGATGCTAATGGGGATAAAAAAAGGACCCAGGGAGGAGCAGCGGGATGGGGCAGACTAGGCTCAAGAGGTCCAGGGGAGGCATGGGCATGGAGCTGGCACCTAAGGCAGCAGCTTGGAGGGGGCAACCCTGGGGAATGGCACAGACATGGGGTTGGCAGATGAGGCAGTGATGTGGAAAGCCAATGGATGCATGGCCCCGATGTTTACAACCCTTGAAAAACTCACCTAATTTTCTCCTTTGCTTCAGTAATGAGACGCTTGACCTCATCCTCACTTAGCTCTACCTATAAAGACATTTAAAATTGCCCAGGTTACCATGAAAACGGAGACATGAACAGTAAAAGGAGTTTTCAGGCAATCTCAGCTCCAGGCCATTCCAAAGACCAACACAGTTAACATCAATGGAAACTTTTAACTGTGACCTTCTAAATCCCACCCTCGTTTCCCTTCCTCTGAAAGGCCTACTTTGGAGACCCCCATGGCCGGGGTTTGAATCCTGCCTCAGTCTCTCATGGCTTGAGTTCTGTGGGCCTCACTGCCCTGTTAAACAAGGAGGTTGAACCAGATAATCCCTCAGGGTGGCTCAGTGACAAGAGCACTGGGGGATCTGGGTTCAAATTCCACCTTGACCTTGGGCAAGTCACTTTTCTTCATAGTGCCTCAGTTTCTTCATCTGTAAAATAGGAATAATACTGGTACTAGGTCCTACAAAGAGCTGCTGTTAGGAAATCATTCTGTGACCCTTACCGAGTTACTGAAATGTGAATTGTTGTTAACAAATGTTATGTCATTCCTTTCTCAGGCCCATCCTAATCTGTTCCCCTACCCCCAGACCATACTCATCACCAATGGTCACTCATGATCCATCCCTCTTGGCCCCTCTGTACCAGCCCCTGTGGCCCGCCCCAGCCCTCTTGGGGAGTCCCTTGCCCGCGGGCTTTGTGACTCAGTTGGCCCAAGCCAGCCCCTCTGTCTGGCTGCCCAGGCTCTCTGCTCTCCATGGATCGGGTTATTCAGCTTCCTTGTGTGTCCAGGGGCCCGTGGGCAGTGCCACGGACCCCCTTCTTGGCACCTACCCGCAGAGGCAGCACCGGGGGCAAACAACCAGGCTTAGCTCAGTAGACCAGGTGCTGACTTTATTCATACTTTGTGTTTCTTTTAAATACAAAGTAACTCTGGAAGGGGCGGCGCCAGCAACAGAGTGAGCTTTGTGCCGTGGTTAGCGCTTGGCCTGGGCTTCTAAGGGGCCTGGGAGTTCTAAAAGAGGCCAGTGAGAAGGAAATGCATTCCAAGCGTGTGGCACAGCCCAGGCAAAGGTTCGGAGGTAGGCAATGGAACTTGACGGAGGTTTGCCCCGGCTGCCCCCCACACACACCCCCGGCGATGCCCAAAGGGACGCGCCGCCTCTGTTCACCTTGTCCGGGGTTTCCTTGGCAATGCCCCTGCGGACCCACGCCACGCATGTCACCTGCCGGCTGCGCCTCATGGAGCTGGTTCCGGATGGAGCTACCGCAGCACAAGGTAAAGAAGGCTGGAGCCGGAGCTCCTCGATGCGGATCTGATGATGTCACAGGCTTGGAGACCGAGGCCGGCTGGGGGGCGGGGCTCGTGGGAGGTCACGGGGGGTGGGGTGGGGGTGGGGCCATAACTCCGCCAATAGGAACAGAGGCCTTCTGCTCCCCCGCTTCGTGCGTCATCATTAGGCGCCGTACGGAGAGGGACGGAGGCGGAAGGAGCAGGAGCGGGGCACCACGTGGAGCCCGCGCATGCGTGGGGAGGCGGGGTTGAGGCTTTCAGTGTCGGCTGGGAGGGGGAGGAGGCTGAGGTTCAGGGAGGGATCACGAGCCCGAGAGTACACAGGAACCCCGGGGGTACAGAGAGGGAAAACTGAGTCCTATGGCTCTTAGGCTTAGAACTGGAAGGGATCTCAGGGCTCGTCTCAGCCAAACCCTACATTTTACAGAGGGGGAAACTGAGGCCCGAAGGGGCGGGCCATCTGGTCCCACCCAGTCATTTTACTGAGGGAAACGTAGGGTTCATTGACTAAGAATGGAAGGGACCTCAGGGCTCATCTAGTCCAGCGCTTTCATTTTACAAAGTGGTTAACTGAGTCCCAGGGAAGGCACAGGATTCCTGGCTTTAGAGTAGGAAGAGGCCTGAGCACTTTCTAGTCCCATCCCTGCCTTTGCAGAGGAGGAAACTGCGCCTCAGAGTCAAGCCCGGGGCCAGCCCACGTTGGCTTTGGGTGAGGGTGCACCAGAGGTCCTGGGGGAGCTGACCTTGGGGCAAGTGGAGACAGGTCTGGATCATTGAGGAGGCTTAGAGATCGGATCTGAAGCCAGAGATGGGGCGTGGCCGAGGTTAAGGGACCGAAGAGTGGAAGGGCAGAGGCGGGGCCTTGGGAAGACCCCCGCAGAGAAAGCCTGAGCGTCCTGAAGTGAGATCCCTGAAGAATTTAAGCTTTGATGGGGTGAGGCCGGCCCTGTGTAAGTTTCCTTGTATCGGGCCTAAGGCTGCTGAAATTGAACCCTCCTGTTTTTTTTAATGATGCACTGAGCAGAA
This sequence comes from Potorous gilbertii, assembly GCA_028658325.1. Classification (NCBI taxonomy): domain Eukaryota; kingdom Metazoa; phylum Chordata; class Mammalia; order Diprotodontia; family Potoroidae; genus Potorous; species Potorous gilbertii. The sequence goes on along the minus strand of CM053770.1, from coordinate 232,346,733 downwards.
TAGTTACACCTCTGGGCTCCTTCCCCCCTCCAAGGTGATATACTCTATCTAATCTACCCTCCCCATCCCTCTTCTTGCCAGGCAACTGCTATCATGGACATTATCTCCTTTGGGGAAGTGATTCCATTTGTCCTGGGACTCCCAGTCTCCCTTAAATCATTAGGTATTGAAAGACTAGACTTGACTCCATGGGCTATTTTGTATTTCAACTTGGTGGACAACACAAGGGCCCAAGGGACTGATGACAGAGAGAGGCAGCCTGGCCTAGTAGCTAGATTGTTGGGCTTGGAACCAGAAAGATCTGAGTTCAAATATCTCCTCTGCGACTTTCTAGCTGTAGCATCTGGGCAAATCTCTTCTATAAAAAAAAATAAATGAGTTTGGGCTTGACTTCCAAGGACCTTCCCTATACTAAAGAAGTCACAAGTCTGAACTCCTCAATCTGTCATGACCAGTTCTTTGTAACCCCACCTGGAATTTTCTTGGCAAAGATAATGGAGAGGTTTGCCTTTTCCTTCTCCAGTTCATTTTTCAAATGAGAAAACTGAGGCTAACAGGATGAAGGGACTTGCCCAGGGTCACACAGCTAGGACATATCTGAAGCCAGATTTGAACTCACAAAGAGGAATCTTCCTAACTCCAAGCCTGGCACTCTAACCCTTATACCACTAATTTCCCAGAAGGGCATCAGATCTTAGAAGTCATCAATATGAACTTCATTTTGTAGATGAAGAAGCAGACCCTGAGAGTTGAAATGACTTCCTTGACAAAAGTCAAGATTTGTACTCAGGTTCTGTGACTCTCAAATGTGACATTCCTTCAAATGTCAGTTATGATGATGATACTTTAAAAAAAAAACACTTGGTTTGTTAGGAAGAAAGTTCAACAGGATGGGTATAATGGTTCACATCACCTGAGAAAAGGATGAAGTTATAGAAATGATCTCACAGCATCCTTTTGTGCCTGGAAACCGGAAGAGTTTGGAAACCACTTATGGGAGCTCATTGAACACAAAGGAGGATCGCCACCTGCTGTCCCAAGTCGTGTATTGCAGTCCTAAGATTGCTTCTGAGACTCTGACAGAGTCCATACTATGTTCTGGGCACAAGCTGAACTCTAGGGATACACAGTAAAACAAGACAGTCCATGCTCTCAAGGAGATCAGAGTCTAACAAATGTTAGCACAACGTGTTAGTGACTGTCCAAACAAGATAAAGAGGAGATACATAGAAGGCATTGTGCATGGCTGGACACACTGGAATTCAAGGGGATGCATGGGAAAGTCTTCCTGTAAAATGGGGGATGGGAAACTGGAAGGTAGAAATGAGGATGGAGAGCATTCCAGGCTTGGGGAGTAGCCATTAAAACGCCCATAGGTGGAAGATGGAGGGTCTCCTGGGAGCAACAGGGAGACTAGTATGGAGAAGGGATTAATTAAGGTGTAAGAAGCCTAGAAAGGCAGGAGAGGGCAGGGCATATTGGGCTTTGAATGCCAAACCAAGGACTTTATATTTCATTCTCCAGGTGATAGGGAGCCACAAGTGTGTGTGTTCATCCTTCATTGCTGAAGAAGACCTTGCCATCAGAGAAATGATGACGTGACTTGCACTTGATTTTGGTTTTTGAATGAGGGAGGCTGTGCAGGTCATCAGCCTCACTTCTCCAGAGCCATCTGAATCCAGTGACCAGCTATTCATCAGGATGACTGGAGATGACCCAGGATGAGGCAGTTGGGGTTAAGTGACTTGCCCAAGGTCACACAGCTAGTGAGTGCTAAGTGTCTGAGGTGACATTTGAACTCAGGTCCTCCAGACTTCTGCACTGGTGCTGTATCCACCTAGCTGCCCATTAGGGAGTCACAGCATTTTACTGAAAAGGAAGGTGATGTGATCTGACCTGTGCCTTAGGAAGTGAGCAGAGCCTTGGGTCAGGGCCAGGAAACCTGGAACTCTAAAGAAAAGTAAGTGGTCTGAAGTGGAGATCCATAGTTTTATAAGGATTCCTCTCCTTATGTCTACTGGGTACATGGAAATGTTCTTTGTTTCCTCTTGTTTTGTATTTAAATGAGTAAAAACATTTTAAAAAAAGAAAGCTGAGGTTCCGGTTTTAGGCTTCTCTCTTCCCTGAAGGAATTCATTTCCCCTGATTCTCAGTTGCCTCCTGGGAGCGGAAAAATAACCAAAGGGCTTTCCAGCCCTCAAAGCCATTATTGTTGATATTTTGCTATTCCCTTATAAGCCTTCTTTTCCAGCAACACTTTTTTAAAGAATTCACAATCCCTAAAATGATTTTTTTTTTTTTTTGCACATTTGAGAAGTCAGTGAGATATAGTGGAGAAAGCCTTGGACTGAGAGAGAGCCTGATGATCTGAGTTCAAATCCTGTCTGTGCCACTTACATAAGCATAGGAATTAGAGTCAGCAGGGGCCCTAGAGATCCTCTGGTCCAACCCTCTCTTTAAAAAAGAAATGAAGTATTGAGATATTTTGTTTTTCTCTGACCTTACTTTCAAGTATTTCTTTCACGAGGCAGGTTGGAACAATGGAAGGAGGACCCGATTGGGACTTGGTGTCCTTGGGCAGACTCCTTCCTCTCTCTGGGTCTGTCTTCTCTGTTAAAGGGGGCACTTGCACAAGATGAGTTGCAGGCTTCCTTTCAGCCCCAAATCTGTGTTCTATGATTGTCATCTCTGTGGGCCTCAGTTTCCTCATCTGTAAAGTAGGGGGGTTGGCTTTTGCCCTTAAGGTGATGGACTTAAAATCCAGGAGGCACATTTTTGGCTGTGGCCAATGTGGGATTTGTTTGCTGGACCATGTGTGTTTGTGCAGAAAGTGGTGGTGTTTTTGAAAAATTGCTTCATGAGGGTTGAAGAGGGTGGAAGAGAGAACACTATTTCTTTAGAATGAGGGAGGTAGATGAGGTGGCCTCGAAGGTCCCTTTCATCTCCAGATCTATTATGCTATGATCCTAAATCATTTCAAGCCCTCAGTTTCCTCATTATATGAGCTGAGGGAGTTATACTTTATGATCTTTAAGGTCCCTTTCAGTTCTTATCTGTGATCCTATGAGCCCAAGGCACTTGCCACAGTTCCCCCATGTGTAAAATGAATGAATTTGCCTAGGTCCTTTGTCCCAGGTCCCTTTCAGACCTCAATCTATGAACCATTTCTCTGACTCCTTCAAGACCCAGATAAAGCTCCAACGAGTCTTCTTGGACTACCTCAGGCTTTAGTGACCTCTCCCTTCACAGAACCACAGACCTTGGCTCCTTGGTCCTGTTTACCCAAACTATCTGGTCTTTCCAGGTTTATGGATCTCTTCATATTCCCCCAGAGTCCAGTTCAGGATCTAACCCGTGGCAGACACTCAAATATTTGTTGGTTGATAGATGGCTCACAGGAGGCCTGAAGTTGTACCGTGGGAAAGGGGATCTTGGCAACCTCTCCAACCAGAAGATCATTAGCTAAGATAGGCAGCTCCCCTTGGAAACCCCCTTGGTGCCCAGAGCTGACAACCTACACATTGGGAAACACTGACTCACTTGGACTGATCCCCCATCAGCCAAGGAAGCAAAATCCCAGGGGCATGTACAGGGACAGACATTGCCCTCTGCTTCCATGGGTGCACACACACATGACTTTGTCATCCAAATGAATGTTTCCTGCTTGGTTCTCAGGACATTTTGGCCCCTTGTGTGGCAAGAGGGAGGCCCAGGTGTGTGAAGTACTAAGGCATGAGAGGGGCTGGAGGTTTTGGGGTCTACATAGCATTCCAGCTTGGGGCCAAAATAGAATGAAAGGCCAACCAAGGTCACAGGCGGTTGGAGGGAGCCCCCTGGGCAAATCAAAGCTATTTCCTATGTATTTGCCAGGTTTTGTAGATAAAGAGAAAGAGAAATTGTTCTCAGCTCCTAGAAGTACTTATCAGAGATGAGCACATAATGGTTATGCATTGAAACGTAATGAGATTAGCTTGTAAGGTCTCTGAGGAGCAGAAGCTGATTGTGTTAGTCTCTAGGCCTACGGCACACACTGACACACCTGGGACAAGAGGGCAAGGGACAGGTGTGTCCTAGAGTTTTGGGGAAAATGAGAAAATGACCTAGATAAGAGACCTATGCCCATAGAAAAATCCTCTCCTGACATGTATTTGCTCTGTCACCATGGATAGATAGGTCACTTGCCCCTTGGAGCCTAGAGCAACTCTTTAAGAGGCCAAACTGCTTCAGTGAATGAAGTTTCCTTGTCAGGAGTTACCTATGCTAAAGAAACAATGGGTTTGAATGTCTTGTTCAATCGTTTCTTCAGCTGTGTCCAGCTTTTGTTGACCTCATTTAGGTTTTCTTGGCAAAGATACTGGAGCTGTTTGCTGTTTCCTTCTCCAGTTCATTTTCCAGATGAGGAAAGGGTAAGTAACTTGCCCTCTCCAGCCTTCAGTGTTCTGTAGAATAAGGAGTCTGAACCAAGTGGCCTTTAAAGTAAGTCCCTTCTAACTCTAAGTCGTTGACACTCCGATGATTTTACTTCCATTAGAGTCTGAACTCTCCAAGAGAAGAAACTGGTATCCCTGACACTTAACATTAAATAGCCTGCATCCAGTAGGTATTTAATAAATGGGATCGATTGATTTCAGTGTTGAGTTGATCAGATAAAATGAAAACTCCTAAGGAAGAGATTCTTTTATTCTTTGTTCCTAGTGTCATGGCGCAGAGTAGGGGCTTAATAAATACTTGTGGATTGTTTGACTGCAGAAATGCATTGACTCAACAGGTCTGATCAGATGCTAAGAACCAAGAATTGAGCCTTTGGCTACAGCCTCACCCAAATGAAAACAAAACCACCTGGTGCTCCTCCACCCAGCCCCAAAACTGCCAGGGACTCATATCATTGCTATAGCAACAGTGTGGGTTTCCGATATGGGTAAACCCTGGGGCTAAGTAGGAACAAATTCAGTATCCCACAGGCATATTTCTGGTCCCTGTTAATTAGGAAGGGAACTCATCTGTCCCCCAGACCCTTCATGTTCATGCCCAAACATCTCCCAAATGATTCCGTAGACGTTTGCTAAAAACACATTTTAATGCATTGACTAATAAAAGTTTATACTCTAATATTGCTCATAAGAATAAACAATTTTCAGGAGGCGTAGCTATCCATGACAATTTTCAGCTATGATATGGGTATGATATATCAGAGAAGCTTGGGTTTTAAACATTTTCTCCTTTAAGAAATTATATTGAGAATTCATGCAAGCACATTTCGTCACAATAATGGACAGAAACAATCAGCATTACTTATGATTGATTGTAGAAACAAGAAGATATGGGGAGATGGACCCGGAATATTTTTTTCTTCTCTGTCTTGTCATCACTCTGGTTAGGCCAAGGAACAGGTCTTTCCCCTCATCAGTGTCCAAAGGTCAGGTCTAGGACCATGGGACCAAGAAGCCAAGAGGATGACCCCTTTACCATGTGACTCACATTTTGTTTTAGACCTTCCTTGCCATCCAAATATTCTGGGAGAGGATGTTACGGGTTTGGATAGAAAATGGGCAGGCAGCCTTCCCTCCAGCCAATTGTACTCCCTTCCAGGGAGGGGAAACCTTGATGCCTGCATCTCTTCTGATGCAGAGGCTCAAATCCAGAGGGGAGGATTACCCACAGTCTGGTGGCAGATAGAGAGGCCTAGTGTTTTCTAGCTTCCTGGATGTCAGAGAGAAGGGAAAACAAACGGAGAAGAGTCAGGGAGCAGGAAGACTGGTTCTCCAGCAGCTTAAAATGGAGAATGTATTCAAGAGAATTTGACTCAGTGCTTCTGAGTTTCACTAGTCTGTTGAGAAAACAAAACAGATAAACAATCCAAGTTTTGTGAACCCAGGTTTCTCAGGCCACTCGCGTCAGCACTAAAGAATGTTGGAAATGTCCTGTGCATAGACATGGACATGGAGTAATATTAGAGCTGTATCTTTCTGTGCTCTGTGTATGTGTGTGTATGTGTTAAAGCATGGGCCTGGAGGTGTCCTTCAGTAGCAGGCCCAGTTCTGTAGGACAGCTGGAGCCAATCCATTGCTCCGGTATTCTGAGAATAAACAACCCAGACCTTCGGGTTTAGGTTTTACATCAAACTTCTTACTTAAGATCCAAGAGTCACAGTTCCAGAGCCAAAAGAGACCTCAGAGGCTGCTTGTCCATCTTCTTATTTTATAGATGAGAAAACTGAAGCCTGGAAAAGGTGTTGGCTCATAAGATCATAGATCTATAGCTGCAAGGGCTGTAGGTCTATGATCCAATCCCACTTCATTTAATAGAGGAAGAAAGAGAGAACGCATACAGGGTAAGTGGCTCCTGTTGCTATCGGTACAATACAAGGTACACGTTACTATTCACTTCCATAGCTGAGTGTAAGTGCTTTGGATGCAGGGTCTAGATCGAGGTGGGAATCCTGCGGTCTCAAGGCCACATATGACCCTCTAGGTCCTCAAGTGCAACTCCTTAACAGAATCCATCAGTCAAAGAACTGCACTTCAGGACTTAGAGGGACACATGTAGCCTTGAGTCTGTAGTCAAAGGGCCACGCTCGAGGACCTAGAGGGTCATACGTAGCCTCGTGCCCTCAGGTTCCCCACTCCTGGCCTGTAGATCAGAGCTGTCTTTGGACCTTAACTGATGATGGATGGATTGAAATGAATATATTGCCTCCCCTTATAGAATGTGGCAGGGATTATTACATTCATTACATTTAGCAAACTGGTACAGTGATTAGAGCACCAGGCCTGGAGTTCAAATCTAGCCTTAGACACTTGTTAGCTGTGTGACCCTGGGCAAGTCCATTAACTTGTTTGCCTCCATTTTCCCATCTGTAAAATTAACTGGAGATGGAAATGGCAAACCACTCCAGTATCATTGCCAAACAAGCCCCAAATGGGATCACAAAGAGTCAGACATGACCAATATAACTGAACAATAACATCTGTATCCTCAGAGCCTAACACAATGCATGGTATACAATAGGTGCTTAATAAAGGCTTTTAAAAAATTTCAGGAATCACTGGGTCAACTGAGATTTGGTGCTCTGTCTTTGTGGTAATATAAACAGAGATGTAGTGAAGAGATGTAAATGGTCACCTTCTTTAGGAAGGAAAGGATTCTGTTGAGGAGACAGGAGGTAATGTCATTAAAAGGCCATCCTATGAAGAGCTCAGGGATGATCTTTTAATATCACCCTTTGGTTTTACCCTTAAACTTTCTGCTAGAATAAGAAATACCCCCTCACAGGGTTGGTTTGTTTGTTTTCTGAAACTCTATTAAGCGCAGATACTTCAATCAGCCTACCTTTCAGGTTTTCACATCTGAACTCCATATATAATCTTATCGATCACTCGGATTATTTGCATGTGGTTAGGGAGGAGCTATCTTCCCTCCAGGAAATATAGCCTGAGGTAGCCAGGTGGCATGGCTGGGAGAGTGCTGACCTTGGAGTCAGGAGGACCTGAGTTGAAATATGACCTCCAACACTTATTAGCTGTATGACTTTGATAAGTCTCTTTAAAAAAACCCAGCTTTATCTGTTTCTGTTTCCCTAACTGTAAAATGGGCATCATCACAGCACTAACTTCTTAGGATTGTTGGGAGTATCAAGGGAGATTTTTGTAAAGGTCTGGCTGTTATTCAGTTGTTTAGTCATATCCAACTTTTTGTGACCCTGAGGACCATGCCATCCATAGTGTTTTATTGGCAAGGATACTCAGAGTTACTTGCCATTTCCTTCTTCAATAGATGAAGGCACACAGAAGCACCTAGTAGGTGCTAAACATGGATTTTCCTTCCTTGCACATAGTAGGTTCTTAATAGAAACATGAATTTCTAGCTGGAAGGGATTTTAAAGGGACATTAGTCCCAACCCTCTCATTTTACACATGAGAAAACCAAGACCAAAAGGTCATGGGGTCATAGATCTGGTGATGGAAGCCACCTGAGGACCATCTAGTCCCAACACCTTATTTTACAGATGAGGAAATTTCAATAAACGTTTGTTACATTAAATATCCATTTCTTCCTATGTTCATGTCCCTGTTTACACTGCCTCAGATATAAGCTTAGATAACAGGTGTGGTGGGATCCATTTCCCCTCTCTGCCTGCGTGATGTTCTAATATAGCTTCATTGGTCTCCAAGGCTGATGTACTTAACAAACATCTGGCAGTGGATGGAGGGAGCTGTATCTGCCAAGGAAGACAAGGGGCCAAATAGAACCATGTCAGAACATTAGTGGAACAGCACTGGGGCTAGAGGCTCCCCCTAGAGGCTCCCCCATCCCATTACACTTATTTTTAGAAACTAACCAATAATGTGCCAGTTCATTAACCTGCCTTCAGCCATAAACTTTTGTTTGCCTTCGATTTTCTTTCCAAGATGGAATAATTTTCATATAATGTTTGGAAAAGAAACTCATTAACAGTAGTAATAACATTTCTAGATTTACAAAATACTTTCCTCCCAACAGCCCTGTGAAGTAGGTAGTATAAATGTTGGGAAATTTGTCCAGCGATTGCCTTTATGGCCCTTTACCTGAATTGTAAAGGAAACCTGAGCTCTGGCCAATAAATGACTACCTGCCCCTGCCTGCCCCTCCCACACACCCCAACCCCGCCCCCCCCCCACAGCGTGACCCTTAAAAGACAGGTCAATTAATTTGAGAGGACTCAGTCTTAGTGAGTCCAGACTATAAGAAGGTAGTCAGCCCTGGGAAGAAGACACATGGGGTCAAATAAAGAGCATCAATGAGAAGCTGGTTAGAGCTTGGAGGGCAAAAACCTGGGATTTGGGTCCGCTTTTATTCCCTTTTGAGGCTGGAGAGCTCTTTCTCTGCAAAGCAGAAACCAGGCCTTTTAGCCCTCTGTCTGGGCAGAGAATGAGAGACTCCTGTTTGCTCTTCTTATTTGCTAAGGCCTCCATCAAAGAAGGGTTGTCTTCTTCTCAGATGGCCTTTTTAACTCATGAGCTGTGAATGAAGAGGTTAGTTTGTCATTTTAGTCATTTTTCAGTCATATCAGACTCTTTATGACCTCATCTAGGGTTTTCTTGGCAAAGATCCTGGAGTAGTTTGCCATTTCTTTTGCCAGTTCATCTTACAGATGAGGAAACTGAGGCAAACAGGGTGAAGTGACTTACTCAGGGTCACACAGCTAGTCAGTGTCTGAGGCTGAATTTGAACTCAGGTCCTCGTGACTCCAGGCCCAGTGCTCTACTGCATCACTAAATGTAGAGGAGCAAATGTCAAATATCTACATTCAGATAATTCTGAAAATTCCCCTATTTTCTGGCTTGGATACCATTTCCACCAATGGCCCTTTTGCCTTACATGAATTAGTATGGCTGAGAAATTTGTTTCTTGATGACCAGCCTTGGAAGAAAGAGACTATGGGTATAGTGCTGATGTATCAGACCCCCCTGGCAGCAAAACTGTAAATTAAAATGCAATTGGGAAATGTTTAACAAAATCATTAAAAATACAATCGACCATAGATAGTGTTAATTTGTTGTTTTCTAAGTCAATCTACTGCCCACAGGGATTTGACAGCACTGGTGAAGAGATAGCTTTGGGCTTGGAGTTAGAAAAACCAGGGACTAGCTGTGAGACCCTGGGCAAGTCACTTAACCTCTGGGGATGTAAGATGAGGGGTTTGAACCTTGTGACTTTGCATGGCCCTTATGTCTCTAAATCTATGATTCTCTGAGAAGCCCCGCTGAATTTAGCAAGGCCAGTCCTGTTTGTTGATGGGCACATGTGGAGGTAGGGCCTACCAAGATGGCACTGGACTCTCCTTGGAGATGAGGCCTAAGAGGAGACTTGTGAGGGTTGTACTGTTGATTTGCTTTTCATCAGGCTATTGGAGCTAAAACTGGTCTTTCCCCATTGTGCTTAAACATCATTGACTTAGATGCTGTGTTTGAACACCATCATCTTAGAAACCCTTGTGCTCTGGAAATCAAGGGAACAGGGCAAGTTACACACCAAAAAATTGGTACAAGCTGTACTTTAGTCATAGAGAGAAAAGCAAACAAAGCCTTGCTATGGACTGTCAGCGATGAAACGATTGAATGTCAACACATTAAGAAAACTAAAGTAACATTCACTGTGCCTCATGCTGCAGGGATCAGGAAGTGAGGGGAACAAAGGCAACAGGATTATGCAAAACTGGACTGGAAATTACCAACTCCTTTCTGAGTGTGGCCATGTGTTTCTCAGTCTGTCAGCAAGCCTTGCAGACTGGGTTTTGTCCTAGCCACAGGGGAACCTGTTCATCACGAGAGGTTGGGAGGAGAGAGGCTTAGGGGATGCTGGGAAAGTCACAAGCCCTATTTGGGTCCAAAGTTTCATTCTTCTTGAAGGGAGGTGGTTGGCCTCACCCAGGGCTTCATAACCACTTTTATGTCCTTGAATCCTTTGGAAGTTGGCAGCCTGGGGAAACCTGCCAACCCCTTTTCAGAATCATGTTTTTAAATGTATCAAATAAAAACGTGTTTTATTTTTCTAAGATGATCAAGTTTCACAAGTGAAATTGAAAGAAAATGTGATGTCTCTTTTTCTTTCCCCATCCTTTCTCCTGACATTAAAGGGACAATCCAAAGGGGGATGGGCTGGTATCCTTCCTTAATGTCGCAGGAGGTGAGAGCAGGGCCTTGAGTGCTGAGGTTTCCTCCCAGTGCTTGACTGATTGTTTTTATTTAGATCAATGTCGGGCACAGGTAAGATCAATGAGCCTGGAAATGGGTACCATATATAATGGTAGTATTGCTTCCAGGGAGGGTTGAACCGTGGGAATAAAACATGCTCCTTGAAGGCAAGGATTGTTTTATTTTTGTCCTAGTATCTCCAGTGCTTAGGAAAAAAAATAAAGGAAAGAGGGAGATTGGATCTGAGATTTCATTGATGTAGGAACTTCCCATTGTGAAGACTCCTCTGTCAATGCCAGACTTCTGCCAAGATTTCTCAGCTCCTGCACTGATTCTCTAAAAGAGTTGGCTGGGCACATGGAGAACAGATTGGCTCACAGAGGCAGGGGACTGACACCAAGGCTGACTTCCTACCTACTATACTATGGCTTCCTGGTACACAGTTGGTGCTTAATATATGTTTATTGAATTGGATTGAATTGAACCCTTACTGCCTAAAGAAAATGAAATTTTAAGGGTGGTATGGAAGAGAAAATGACTGAGCCTAGCTTTTTCATCTGTAAAACCAGGGGGTTGACCTGATGAGCTCTATAGTCCCTTCAATCAGAGACCTGAGGGTGTCTCTGGGATCTTTATGTTTTTCCACCTCCAAGCTTTTGGGGCTAGGTTAGAAAAAAGGCCCTATCCGCAGCTTTCAGAAGTGAATTCATCAAAATAACTGTTATTTAGATGGTATACTGGGATTGTCAAAGGGCTTTTCCTGCACTATCTCACATGATGCTTCTTCCTCTGACTCTAGGAGGTAAGCGTTATTGTGAGTCCCATTTTACAGACGATAAAAATGGATTCCTTTCATGTTGAGGATGGACTTGGTTGGCATTGAAGTCCCCTCCAACTCTCACATTCTATGATTCTGTGAAACAGTACTCAAAGGGAAGGTTAGTGATTTGGCCAATAAGCGTTGAAAGTAGATTCAAACCCAGGTCTCCCCCGCTCTATGCCCAGAACTCTACCTACTACAATGTCCTGCCTCCTGCCCAAACATGTGAAGGTTGTGAATTTGACCTGGTTATAGAAATGTTTTGCAATTAATGTGTCCCCAAAACACTCTGTAAGGGAATTGATGAATTACATGGCTCTGGAACCATAACCTTAGAGTGATGATCTCTCCATTTATCTATTATGGGCAGTAGCCTTATTAGATACAACGCAGATGTAGAAAACAAAAAAAGATAGCTAGTGGGTGCAGTGCACAGAGTACTGGGTTTAGTTAGGAAGACTCATCCCCCTGAGTTCAAATCTGGCCTCAGATACTTACTAACTGAGTGACCCTGAGCAAATCACTTGACCCTGTTTGCCTCAGTTTTCTCCTGTATAAAATGAGCTAGAGAAGGAAATGTAAACCATTTCAGTATCTCTGCCAAGAAAACCCCCAATGGGGTCATAGGGAGTTGGATACCACGAACAACAAAATAGAAAGAAAAGCCTTTCCAACTTTCCCTTGGACTTATCTCTGATCTACAGCTGCCCCAGGAGGGAAGTGTGGGTGGATTTAATGTGTCCTTATCATATTCTATCAGACGCAGCTGGAGGTACTGTGATTTGGTCTAAATATCTTGTCTCTAATACAGAATCAATGTCTGTCCAAAGCCTTAAACTTTGCTCAAAGACTTTCCTTCAAAGGTAAGATCACCTCTTAAAGAGCTCTTTTCAGTCCTGTGGCAGTAAATGTCCTGGAATGGACCCATCCACCCTAAAACCAGCTATGGAGAGAATAGGATAGAGGACTTAGACCCTGAAGGAGTAACTCTATCAGGGGATTCAGAATGGGGTGAGAACTTAGAGCTCCCCTAAGTCAGCTATGCCATGTTATAGATGAGGATGCTGAAGCCCATAGAGGGCAAGTGAGTGGCTTGAAGCTGCATAGCTCATAACTGGCACAGACTCAACTTCAAACTGGATCATAGGATTATAGGATTTAAAGCTGGAGGAATCATAATGTAGGGCAACTGGTCACTTTCCAGGGCAAGAGAATGTATTAGGAAACCAGCCTAGGGTGGGGGTAAATAAGAGTGACCACCCTTCTTGGCATCCCACACACTCCTGCTAGCCCTGGGACCACAGATTTAGCCTTGGGAGGGTCCTCAGAGTCCAGTTCCTTTATTTTATAGATGGGGAAACTGAGGCCCAGAGAGGTTAGTGATTTGACCAAGGACTCATAGATAGTGCACACCAGAGGCCAGGCCCTCCCATTCTAAGTAGAGTTAAGAGATAATCTAATCTGACCCTTTTATTTTACACTTGAGGAAACTGAGGCTTTGATAGCCATTTTGGACTGGACCATGATTTCATCAGGGGAAGGAGCATTAGTTGAAGAAATTCCCTCTGCTAACAGATTGAAGTTACTCTGCTGTCCAGACCCCCAAGGTCAAGGTCCTCATGCAACGAATGACAGAACCAGTACTCATGCCTAGGATCACTGCTTGGGACTCTTGCCAAGGTATGGAGCCGCCTCCGAGTTGGTGCACGTGGCAGGACTCTCTGGGATCCCTGGGAGCACAACTGATAAGGAGGTGAGGAAGGGGCTGACCCTAGGCCCCCTTCCTCAGCCCATGGTTGTCCCCACTTCCCAGCCTCTCAGGACTCCACTAGATCACATCCCTTATTTTACAGGTAAGAAGACTGAGGCCAAGGGAAGCCCCTGCTGGTCTGTAGCAGGGCCAGAGTTTGATGTCAGGTCTTCTTCCCATTAATCTAGCACACTCACCATTATATCATACTACCTCCTTTCCTAGGCATCCAGTTTTAGTTTATGTCCCCTTGGGATGCAAAGTACAATGGAAGTTTCTAGAGGGACTGTTTCATTTTTGTCATTATGGTGCTTACTGAGTGCGTGTTTCATTAATGTTTACTGGACTGGGTTGTATAGAGAGAAGGTGCTGGAAGCCCCTTGAGAGTAGAGGTTGTTTCATTCTTTGTATCTTGACCTCCAGCACCTAGCATAGAACTTGGCACATAGTAGGTGCATAGTCAATACTGATTAAAACAGGAATTTTCATCCTTGGACCCATGGATGATTTCAAGGGGTCTGTGAACTTGGATGGGAGAAAAATATGCCTTTACTTTCACCACACTTGGTTTCCTTTGTAATCCTAAGTATTTTGTTTTAAACATTTGAAAACACATTTCTGAGAAAGAGTCTATAGGCTTCACCAGACTGAATGCCAGAGGGGTCCATGACACAAAAACAAGGTTAAGAACTCCTGGATGAGTAGGATTATGGATTTAGAGCTGGAAGAAATCTCCGAGGTCCTGGAGTCTAGCCCCTTCATTTGACAGGTGAAGAAACTATGGTCCTGGGGTAAGAAGTCACTTGCCCAAGGACAGTTAGGATTATGGAATCATGCATTTAAAACTGGAAGGAACAGTAGAGACTTTGGAGTCCGTTTGACAGATGAGGAAACTGAGGTTTCAGTGACTTGTCCAAAGTCACCTGGTTAGAAAGTGGGCTGATTGAGATTCCAACCCAGGTCCTCTGGCCCTCCATCCTAGCTTCTTTCCACCTCCTCCTTGGGAAGGCTGCCACAAACTCTAGGAACCAGGGGAAGGTAAACAGTTCCAGATAAACAGCCGGGGCACTGTCAGTCAGCCAGCCTCAGGCACCTCTTTTAATTCTCTATTCATGCTGGCTGATTGACTTTTCAAATTCAGTGCTAAACTTAGAGGCTCATCCTTCCTGGGGATACTAATAATATGATTGCCTGTTCAGTAATGAGAGATCCCGTTCAGTGTGATTGCAGGGTGGGTTTGCTTTTCTTTTTTCTGCAGGAAGTTGAAAATCAACTCTGTTACTATTATTATTTTTAAGGTTTGACAAGCCAGGCCTTCACACCCACTTCTGCTTGGGGTGGCTGGCTTCTGAGGCACGTGCTGCCTTGACACTGGGGGTTTGGGCGGATGATGGCTTGGGAAGCTGTCAGTGATTCTCCATCCTGTTTCCCAGAAAAGATTTTTAACAGTCTGGGTTCCTCCGGAGGGAGGGGGTTTGAAGTGGAGAACCGCGTGTACTTGTTTCAAGGCACAAATGGAATGATGGGGTAACTTTCCACTTTGTGTCAGGCAGGGATGTTTGGCAAATACTCAGTGGCTCTATGGTTGAGATACCCTATCTGCACCATCTCCAAGGTTATAAAGTGAGAATGCATGGTCACCTTGGTCCTAGGGCCATAGACTTAGATTTGGAAGGGTCCTCAATGGACACTGAGTCTACTCCCCCTCACTTGATAAAGAAGGAAACTGCGTTCCAGTGAGATGAAGTGACTTGCCCAGAATTAGATGGGTGGCAGGGTCAGAATAGGAACTAAGAGGATAGGAGCAACTAGAATAAGAGGCCAACTCCAAGGTCATCAAGCAAGACTGTGTGTGACCCAGAGCCAAGGTCTTCTTGGGTCATCAGGTGATAGATTCAGCGTTGGAAGGGACCCTGCAGACTGTCGTTTGGTAGATGAGGAAGCAGAGACCTAGAGTGGTGATCTGCCTTGCCCAAGGGCACCCAAGTACCAAGCGGCAGAGTCAAGATTCCAACCTGATCTCCCCTCTAAAGCCTGTTCTGCTCACTGCCCACTCTGGCTCCTGACTCCAAGGCTGGCCCTCTATCTGTCAGGTCAAGCTGACTCTGCTTTGCACATGGTGGGCACCCAATTGACATTTGTTGAATTGAATTGGAACTAATTAAAAATGAGTTGAAACATAAAGGGGAATCAGGGTTAGCCTAAGACACTAGGGGGCCCTGTCACACAGATTATAGAACTTGGGACTTCAGCTTGGAGAAAACAGTCTCAGAATCCAAAAGCTTAAATACATTATGTCTATACTCCCTCCATTCCCCACATTCCCCAGTGTGGAAGTGATTAACAATTTATCTTTGAGAAATCTGCAAAGCAGTCTACTATCCTGAGCGGCTTTTGTAGAGAGGTTCACTATGAAAAATAAATCATATCCCCCCTAGATTTTTCCTGGGGCCCAGCCTAAAATGTCCTGGCCCCAGGACACATGGTTGCTTTAGCATCTTCTGGAGAAGAAGCTTATGCTGGCTCATCAGTATTTCCCTAGAGTTCTTTCTCTGGGAGCAGTTGGGATGTTCCCAAAGGGCCTGCATCTACCGCTTCCCCATGCTTGCCTTTCTTTGCTCAGCTCAGTTCTACTTGTCATGCTTCTGCTCACCTGTCCCCCTGGGTGGGAGGATCAGCAGAACCTGGGGGAGACACAAGGCTCACTGTTCCCAGCATAGTCCTGGAGGCAATGACAGAGGGGCAGCTGTGTTACGACAGCAAAAACCTTGGGTCAGGAGGCATGGGAACCGAGTTTGAATTTGGCTGCACTACGATGAAGCGTTGGATGGAATAAGGGTGTGCTGGAAAATGTGCTCAAGTTGGAGCTCACCCTGCCCCCATTTACTCAGAGTTGATCTTGCCAAAACACAATGTCCCCCATTGTGAGCTCCTTGACGGCACAGACCATGTTTTGGCCTTTTTTTGACTCCCTAGAGTTTAGCAGAGTGATTGGCACAGAGCAAATGCTTAATCAATGTTTGCTGACTTGACTTGATTTGACTGAGGACTAGATGAGATGAAAGTGAATGAGACTGTGTTTGAAAGCCCTGGCACCAGAACCATAGAGGAAGGCTTTGTTTCCCTTCCATGTCTAAGACACGGTGCTGTGGAAACCTGATTTATATCAATGTTCACCTCCCATAAGTTTTTAAGGGATAACATTTTTATTTTCAAGGGAGGACTTTCATGTCTGTATCAAGAGAAGGCCTGCCTTGGAGTGGCCACTCAGGTTAGCTGCATCCCAGACAAATGATCACAGCATGGAAAAAATCATGTTTGCTTTAATGACAGAGAAAGCACACCAAGCTGGAACATAAACACCAGTGGGGGGTGGGGTAGGGTTGCCATCACACAAGCCAAGGCCAGGCTGCTCTGCTCTAGCTTTTAACATTCAAGGACAGGAGGTCACCAGGAGCAGAACATCTCAGACAGCATCTTTGACGACACGGACAGACA
The DNA here is from genome assembly GCA_028658325.1 of Potorous gilbertii. NCBI lineage: Eukaryota > Metazoa > Chordata > Mammalia > Diprotodontia > Potoroidae > Potorous > Potorous gilbertii. The sequence goes on along the minus strand of CM053770.1, from coordinate 232,329,992 downwards.
GACGGAGGCAGTGGGAGGTTTCCTGCTAGATCACATGCTGTGGACCTTTACCCAGAAAGGGGAGGAAGCCATTTTAGTTCTCCCCTTTTTGCTTAGAGGAAGCCTAGAGGCCTTTCAAATGACCAAGCCAAGAGAGGATTGACACACCGAAGTCAACAAATCGATTCCTAGCTGATGGGCAGATAACACCTGGGAGTGGGAGGCGGAAGCCTGGGCATGCCAGGGGGTGGAAACATGAAGCAGCCATTGACATCAAACTTTCTGAGCAATGGGCCAAAAAATTACCTTGTGCTACAAAGGGACAGGGAAGTTTTTCTGAAGCAGAGATTCTGGGGGATGGGTAGTACTTTCTGAAGAGGCATGCTAGGGGGGAAGGAAGGTCTTTGCTGCAGTCATGGATATTTCAAAACAAGGATGTGTGAAAGGTACTAAGAAGTCATCATGGTCCCTCACCCATCTCTCTTGCTAGCTAGCTACTGACTTGCAAAGGAAACTGAGGTCTGACAGTAAATGTCCATGTTTGAGAATCCTAGACTGTTCATTCTTGGGATGTATATGGAATCATTCTATATTACATATTTAGTCATAACAAATAGTCTAACATAGTCACACTCTCTGGTCAGTAGCAAAGTACTGATATCTTACTAGAAGAGAAGAGAGCCCTGGGATAAATGCTAAATGCTCTTATGTTCTCCCTCCCTCCCCCAAACCCTTTCCCACCCTCCCAACCCACCCTTGGCTTCCCTCAAAATTCAGTTTCTACCAATATGATCCCATGGAAACCATTGCACTATGATGCTCCACCAGGAAAAGAAACAGGTATCACTGGCTTCACAAAATGGTGGTGGAGCAAGAGATGATATTGTCCCATGGAATCCTTGGCAACTCTGTAGCGTGGATATCATGTAGCCCTGGTCCAGCCCCATGCAAAGGCTTTGGTGGGCAAGAGGAAAAGTTGCTCCTTTGTTTGAATTCCAAATAACGATTAGCATGCACGATTGTTTCTTCAATGGCAGAACTGGAGGTGGTTGTTGGCAGTGTACCTCTTGTGGTTGGCGAGGCAAGATTAAACCAGCTGAGAAACAACACTGGTGGAAATCTCGTCTTTTGCACTGACACAGGGAGTACCTTTGACCTTTTTTTTTTTTTAAAAAAAGGAATATTCCCAAACTTGGATCCTTATACACAATTCTGTTGAAAATGAACTTTTAAGCTTTTTAGAAATATATTTTTAAACTACAAGGCTACCCCATTTGTTTTTTTATGAACATATTTTTTAAAAAGTCCCACCCCTAAAAATTTGCCATGACTGTTCCTCATGATTGCAACAGTTCCAACCATCTCTCAGAGGGAATCTTGCTAAACCTGCAACCACCAGTCTCTGAAGCGCATACAGGGATGCTCTTAGGGGTGGGCACTGGACTGTGCTCCGTCTGGCTTTGGGAAGCCCAACCATTGCTAGTTCCATCACCAGTCCTCAGCACAAATGGGCGTGCTTGAAGGGATGCTCTAAGTGGGGTCCCCACACCATGGTCTTGTTGCTGGATTTCCAAAGCAGGACCCAATCACTCCCCAGTGATCAGCAGGATCTCCTCGGTGTCAAGAACACATGTGAGCTGTACACAGTCACTGAGTCGTGAGGAGCCAGGGCAGTGGAGACAGCTCCTGGGTCCAGACAAGAACATGCCGGTTGGAATTGTGTGTATTCATCGGAAGCTGACGCAGCCAGAGAACTTGAGGTCCCATTGGAGTGCCCTCTCGTTAAGGGAGTTTATACAATAGAGCCTTTGGAAGAGGAGAGGTGAATGGATTGTATCCTGATTGCCAACGTCCTCTGCAAGTCCTGGAGCACGTCCTGACCCGACGCTTCTCCGTTTTTATCATACAAAAGCTGCTTGAAGGCCTCGTTCTCAATGAGAACCATCATGTTCTTGAGGAAGTAGCCTTCGCAGTAGGTTGAGAGCTCTGTGACGCCAAGGAACTGGGGAAAAAAGGAAAAGAAAACAGTGAGCATGACCCTTGTACCTGCCAAGGCGTGAGGGACCTTGGAGGCGATCTCTTCCATGCCCTCATTTTACAGATGAGGAAACTGAGGCCTAGTGAGGGGAAGGGATATATAGAAATACATGTTTGAACCTGGAAGGGACCTTGGGGGTCTAACACAACCCCTTCAGTTTACAGATGAAGAAACTGAGGCAAAATGACTTGCCCAAACTCACAAAGGTAGGATTTGAACCTGGTTCCTCTTACTCTCTGCTTACCTGCTTTAGTGTGTCCCCTGTGTGTCTGAAGATACGGCCCACACCAGGGTTAAAACAGTAAATGCCCAGAGCTCTCACCTTACTTAGAATACAAGATGACGAAGCCTTGTGTCACTGGGCTTGGGAGGGCGAGGCCAGAAATGGAAGGGGTCCAGCCCAAGGATCAGTGGGAGGGAGAATGGAAAGTTCCTGAGGACACGATCAGTCTCATTTTTACATTTGTAGCCCTAGCATCTAGCTCTGTACCTGACACACAGTAGGCACTTCATTAATGCTTGTTGATTAACTGGTTATTGATTAGCATCCAGTGAGAGAACAGAACTTTAGAGTAATGACTAGGAAAGCATGATACTGAGGAAAGAGTGTTGGATTTATAATCAGAGCAACTGACTCTACCAAAGATGACTTGCATGACTTTGGTTAAGTCTCTTCCCTTTTCTGGCCTCAGTTTCCTCATCTATAAAATGAGGGGGTTGAATCAGATGGTTCTTTAGGGTTCCTTGCAGTTCCAGGACTAAGATTCCAAGCCCCCTAACTGTATCATGGACGAGTCCGATGAGGCTGTACCCAAGGAAGGAATCTACTGAGAGTGGATTCAAGATATTCGCCTTAGTCGTGGTGTATGAAGGGAATATCACCTTCCCTGGAAGGAATGACGAGGATAGTGCAGAAATGGAGAATTCAGAGAAACTTGGGAAGATTTATATGAACTGATGAAAGTAAAGAAAGCAGGAGAAAAAGAGAGGAAGGAAAATCACACTGAGAGACACCCAAGCTCTGACTGGTGGCCAGCTGTAGTTCTTTCCAGGCCTCAGTTTCCTTATCTGTCACAAGAGGGTCTGACTGCATGGTGGCTTCTAAGGTCCTTTCTAGTCCTGTGTGCAGTATGCTACTAGCTCTCTCCTGGGCAGAGAAGTGGTGGAAATGAGCAGACATTCTCCAGCCTGGCCAACATGTTCATTTACTTTGCTAAGCTGTACTTCTTCATTATGATGGGGCATCCTCCTCCCCTGGGCAGATGAGGAGAGGGCAGGGAGGGCAAAGGTAGGGAGGAGACACTGAGCTATGGCAGTGATCCAAGAAAGAAGAAATCATTAATGACAAATTTGTTTTATTTTAAAAAGTGTATTGCTTTGTGGCATACATGCGAAGTGTGCCTGTGACCTTGGCCTCATTAGCACAAAGCTGTAGCCCACTGAGCCAACCATCTGCAAGCAAAAAGGACGTGTCATTTAGGACACAAAACTGGAGAGGTGCTCAGTGGTATCCTAATGGCTTGAATGCATTAGTACGATTATGAATTCAGCCTGTCCAAGAGGAGATTGGGCCCTTACAGACTCATAAAACCAGGGAGTTAAAAAGGACCCTAGTGCCTGGCCAATGCAAGCCTTTCCTTGTGCAGGTAAAAGAAGCCAGGCCAAAAGGAGAAATGACTTTCTTTAGGCCACCCAGCTAGTGGTGGAGGTAGAATTTGAATCCAGATCCCTTGACTGTTAGCTAGAGCTCCTTCCATTTCACTTAGTTATATCTGTAGAATCATAGACAGTATTAGGGAGAGAAGGAACTTTAGAGACCATCTAGACCAACCCTTTCTCCAACCCAACAGTTATATAGCTACAAAGCCAGGGTTTGAACCCAGGTGCCTGGACTACAAGGCAGCGAGGTGGTATAGCAGCTAGAGAGTCATGCGTGAGTCTAGAAGAGCTGAGTTTAAATCCAGTCTCAGACACCTCCTAGCTTTGTGAGTGGACAAGTCACTGCACTGTGTTGCCTCAGTTTCCCCATCTGTAAAATGAGTTGGAGAAAGAAATGGCAAACCGTTCCAGTATCTTTGCCAAGAAAACCCCAAATGGTCATGAAGAGTTGGACACAACTGAATAAAAACTTCTGACTATAAATCCAGAATTCTGTCATTATGTCACATATTTTCTGTTGCCTTGACCTCCTTTCCTTGACCCTTTTTTATCCCCCTGATCCTCCAAGTTTGCCTTGCCCATCCTGCTGGGTGGCTCAGTGGGAGTCAGGAAGGGATAAATGAGAGCTGGGCCTGGAGTCAGGAAGACGTAAGTGAAAATCCAGCTTCAGATACTTGGTAGCTGGGTGACTCTTAGCAAGTTAATTAACCTCTGTTTGCCTCAGTTTTCTCTACTATAAAATGGGGATAATTACAGCACATACTTCCTAAGGTTGCTTGGAGAACTAAATGAGATAACATTTGTCCAGTGCCACAGAAGCCACAAAATGCTCTATTAGAAGTGGACATAGCCGTTTTTTTGTGTCCTACCCTCTGTGACTCCATTTGGGGTTTTCTTGGCTAAGATACTGGACTGGTTCTCCATTTCCTTCCTCAGCTCACTTTACTGAGGAGGAAACTGAGGCAAACAGGGTTAAGTGACTTGCCCAAGGTCACACAGCTAGTAAGTGTGTGAGGCTGGATTTGAACTCAGAAAGATAAGTCTCCAAGCCCAGCACTAGGTGTGCTATAGCACCCCCTAGCTGCCTGTAAAAGATCCCATATAAATGCTAATTTATGATTAACGGGATCCTGGTTATCCCAGCTCTCTTCACTCTCCTGCTGGTTCCCGATCTCTGGCTTACTCCATTCAATATAAAAATCTCTGCTTGCTTTTTTTTTTTTTGCAGGAGTGTGCTAGAGCCAGCTCATACCAGAGAGTCAATTGTCAAATTTTCCAAGTGAACATTGATTTCCACTTTGGAAATCAGTAAACACCAAATCAGGGCTTGAAAGATTGTTTTATTCATTGTCGAGACTCAAGATGGACAAAATGTTAATAATGCAAGTTAAGCCTAAAAGTGTATTATACACATATCTTCTCCGCTCCCCTTCCTAGAGAGCTGTTTGTTCAACTTTTACCAATACACCCTTCTTTTGTAAATAAAGAAAATGTGCCGAAAGATGCTGCAGTCTTCCTAATTCTGAACTGCTTTGTTGGAAAATAAGCATTGTTAAAATAAAAGTCATCATTGGCCTCTTTCTATATGGAAAGTTGTCATGAAGGGTTAGACTTAATATTGTCAGGTCCTTTTTGGCGTCTGGAATGTGGCTGTTTGTGTCTGCCTTCTCTTGTTTCCTAAGGTTCAAGGCCAAGGGCTGGTTTCCCTCCCCCATCACACAGTCCGTATTAAATGATTCTCTACTTGGAGTACCATCTGCCAGTAATGGAATCCATGTGAAGCTGGATTTGGGGCTGGCAGGGGAGCATTGATGGTATAGGGGAAAAGGATCCATGGGAGAAAAGAAGAGGACAGCTCAGTCACATGAAAAGTGCTGACTCTCCCACTTACTGGGTGTTTCACTACCCCTCTCAGCCTCAGTTTCCTTCTCTGTAAAATGGGGGATAATAAAGGCTCCACTATTGATTTCATTGGTTGTAGTTAAAGAAGCATTTTGTCCAAAATATCTTGCTGCTGTGGAAACTACATAAAGGGAAGGGATTTTCCACTGACAACTCTACAGGATTTGACTTTGAGAGACAGAGAGAGAGAGACAGAGACAGAGACAGAGAGAGACATAGACAGAGACAGAGAAACAGAAACACATAGACACAGAGATAGAGACACAGAGACAGAGACAGACACACAGAGAGACAGAGACACACACAGAGACGTACAGAGACAGAGACATACAGAGACAGAGCTATATGTAGAGAGACGACATGCTTGCCTGGGCTGGGGCAATAGCAGCTGACTGGTTTCCCTGCCTCAAGTCTCTCCCCACTCCAGTTCATACTTTCTTCCACTGTCAGAGTGATCTAAAGCATGTCATGTCATGTCACCCTTGTCCTCAGTAAGTTCACCTCCCAGATCAAATAAAGAGCGTCCCACAAGTCTGAGCTCCAGGTTATATCCCTCTTTCCAGGCTTTCTAATCATGATCTTCTTAACATTTATAATATCCTTTATAAATGTATGTTAAAAGACAGATAAGAAAGAAAAAGAAAGGAAGGAGGGGAGAGAAGAAGGGGAAGAAAGAAAAAGGGGCTGATTGAAAACCAGAAAAAAATAGAAAAATAAAGAGAAAGACACATGATAGATAAATAGATGGGTGGATAGATCTATGTGTGTGTGTGTGGCATGACATTAGTCTGCTTAATCAACAGACAAAAAGTGAAACCATCCTTTCTTGCCCCTGCAGGTTGCTCACAAAAACTTTCTCAAGACCTCTGGTTATTTAGTTCCTTGATCCCCTGGTTCCCTGAGAGTCCCAGGTAGGTGACTTCTGGCTGACTCAGTGTTTAGCCTAGTTCAGTGTGGGGGGATGAGGGAGACGACAGGCAAGTGTTTTTTTCTAGAGCAGCCAACAGGTCTAAAAATGGATCATAGGCCAAGAGGGTCAGAGACTTAGAGTGGGAAGGAGCCCTTAAGAGGGCACTTAGTACAACTCCCTCATTTTACAGAGGAGGAAACTGAGACCTGGAGGGAAGTCACATCATGGAGAGTGGTCTGCCATAGAGAATCACAAATTTAGAAGTGGAAGAGACTCCAGAGCTCATCTGGTCAAAGCACCTCATGTTATAGAGGAAGAAACAGAAACTCAGAGATATTAATGGATGATTAAGGCCTCATGGTTAGCAAACAGCAGGAATCTAGGAAGAGGGGCTGGACGGCCCACCTCTCTTCCCTGGCATTCAAACAGTCGATTAACAAGCATTTACAAAGAACCTACTATGTGCCAAGAGCCCTAACTAGGGAAGGGGTGGGGAAAGGGAATAAGGATTTATACAGCACCCACTATATTTCAGACACCGTGCTTAGGGCTAAGTCCCAAGGAGCCAGCATGGGTATGTGCACCTTCTCCCCAGGGGTGGTGGAAGGAGGTACAGTCCCCCACTTGCAGCAGTTGCTGCTTCCCCCACCCCCCTGGCCTTATGGCACTCTACTGGTCTGCGCTGCCATGCTGTGACCATCTAGGCCTCCTTCCCCAGCCAGCCTCCTGTTTCTTCATTTCCTACCTTGCTTTTCATGCCTTCCCCTGGGGAGCCAAGAGGTGACTGCAGTGCTGTCCAGCCCCGTGTTTGACACCCATGCTCCAGGCCATGAGTTGCCTTTTCTGTGCCCCAGGGACAAGAAGAGATTCGATGACATGGACATCATGGGGCTAGGACATTCCCTCTCTGCGCCTTCTAAGTCTGGTGAGGCAGTGACCCAGACACACCCAAACGCCATGTGTTTACACAAACCAGACTCTTCCTATGCCCCTGGGAAAGGAGCTGGGGGCATTAATACCTTGGCATGGTTGTATATATCCACACAGTTGTCCGTGTTGATCCCTTTCGCACAGATGATCTCGCAATGCCGCTGCAAAGCTTCGAGCTGGAAAAACTTGGCAGCAGACAGGAGCTAACACGAAAACATACACACAAAGGGAGTCTGTCATGCTGCCTTGAATGGGACTGACTATGTATATAAAAGAGATCTCCTTGTCACCTCTGATTCCTCCCTCTCCCTCCCTGCTCACATTTCATTAGCCTAATCTGTTGGGTCTTTCCTAGAAGCACCCATTTTCTCGCTTCTGTTCTAGCTACCATCCTAGTTCAGGCTCTTAGCAGCTCCCACTTGAACTATTTCCCCAACCTCCTGATGGATCTTCCAACCTTCTTTCTTTCTTTCCCTTCTAATTCATCCTAAAAACATCACCAGGCCAGTGCTTGGATCTTCTCTTTCCAGTACTCAGAAACCTTCAATGGCCCCTCACTGTCTACCGACCAATATCTGAATCCCTTAATCTTGACATTCCACCCAGTTCAAAGGCTTACTCTTCCATGAAGCCTGCCTTGGGCCAACAGGATGCACTTCTGTCCACCTCTTTTGAACTCCTCTTACTGATTTGTGTTTTTCACACACTGGCTTATTTTCTGGCTATTTCTGTACACCAGTGAGGTCAAACTCAAATAGAAATAGACCCCTGTGGGCTGCCTAGTGACTCAGAAAAGCACAAATGAACATTATCTGTGTTGTATTATGTTTTTGTTTATCTTGTTAAACATTTCTCTATGACATTTTAATCTGGTTCAGGTTGCACTTGGGAGTTTTGTTGGTCACAACCATGAGTTTGACATGTCTGCTGTACATTATATTCATATATATAATGTATGGCAGAAATACCATATATAATATATTTTAGGTAATATAATATATTTTAGGTAATATATAATATATACACACATACAAACATACATATGCACATATATGTGTGTTGGGGACTTCTCTTAACAGAACATCTATGTTTTCACATGGCGTCTAGAGATAAACAATTTTGGAGGTCTTCTTTCTGCACACCCCAACCATACACATGCATGCATACACATATGTATATACATAGCTGTGTAGGCAGGAATGATTGTTCATGAATGTGTATATGCACATATACATACACATACATATATACACACATACATAAAAGTTTATTTATTCATGAGTGTATGGGAGGAAGCCATCTCCAATTATCTCTGGGCCCCATGTGGGAACGAAGTCATTCTCTTAAGAGCAGTCCCTTACAATTTATAAGTTCCTTACCTTCCCCCCAAAATGACCTTGCATTTATTTTGTATGTACTTAAACAAACATGCTGACTCCTCCAATTGAATATCATTGTCGTGTGTCCTTGTTCTCGAAGAGGACGATGACATCAGGGAGATTGTGATGTCATGACACCGTGACAGGGAGAATGGTTTTCTTTTGTCCTTTCATACTTACCACTCCAATGTAGAATGCCTGGTATACTATAGGCACTAAATAAGTGCTTACTAATTGACTTCTGACAAGGACCCTATCTTATGTATCTCTGTATATCCCAAAGCACTTAATTCAGTGCTGTGAACCAAAAAAGTGTTGGTTGAAAGGATGACTGAAACCATCCGTTTTTTCCAGCCATGGGAGCGCCTGTTTGTGAGCAGCACTGGCGAGCTACTGCTGGTCACATCTGCTCTCTGATCTCACATCCATTAATGTAGTCCAGACCCACAGTTCTTCAGTTCTGAACTACTTGAACAACCCTCAAGCTGGTCTTCCTGAGTCTGAGCTATGTTCCTGCTTCTGCACACCCGACCCCATGTCTGTCTTTTTAAGGAAGTACTGCGGTCTCCTTCTCTGGAGCAAAATATGGCCCAGTGGCAACCCAGGCTTATAAAAATCCCAGATGAAACTTCACAAACCTCCATTATCTCATTGTTCTTAATGAGAAGTGACTCTGGACCACCGTAGTAAAGGTACTGCATGACCAGCTAGAAGAGAGTTAAAAAAAAAAAGGTTGTTAGTCAGACTATTGGCATCACCCGTTGTTTGGTGAAGGCTAATATGATCAAAGATGGGGCACCCAGAAAGGACTTTAAAGGTCACATGGTCCAACTCTCTCATTTTCTGTATGAGGAAACTGAGGTCCATAGAGGTTAAATACCTTGTGCAACATCATTCAGGTAATAAGCATCCAAGGTAAGATTTGAATGCAGGTTCTCTCACTCCAGAATCAGTATTCCAACTGAACCACACTGCCTCTTCAAGAATTGCTAGACTTGTGATAGAAGTCAGTGTGGTATGGGGGGGATAGAGCACTGGGCCTGGAGTCAGGAAGACCTGAGTTCAGAATAGGCCTACCCCTCTCACTAGCTGTATGACCCTGGGGAAGTCACTTAACCTCTGCTAGCCTCTGTAAAATGAGGGTAGTAACAGCACCTACCTTTGTAGGGTTGTTGTAATTGAGCAATGAGATATTAGTAAAAAGCTCTTTGCACAGTGCCTGGCTTTCTGTCAATGCTTATTCCTTTCCCTTTCTCTTTCCCTCCCGAATCAGGAGACCTGAATGCAAATGGCCCGATGGCCCTTCTGCTCACTGACTTGTGTGAATCTGACCAAGTCCCACCAATTTTCTCTGTGTCAATTTTCTCATCAGGAAAATGAGAGGTTTGGTCTTCTTCAGCTGGCATCTTTGAACTTCTAAAAATATTTTGATAATGATATTTCAATCTAGCTGGTTTCCTTTGCAATCTTAAATATTTTGTTTTATTATAGATTTAGGAACATTTTAAGAAGGGCTTCATATGCTTCATAGATTCTAGAGGGGCCCAGGACATACACACAAAGATTCTTGAGGTTCCATCTGGCTACAGGTTCTGTGACTCGTGGAGTACATATCTAAGGCAGGGGTGGGGAACCTATGGCCTCAAGGCCACATGTGGCCTTCTAGGTCCTTGGATGCAAGGTCCTTTTGACTGAGTCCAAGTTTTATAAAACAAATTCTTTTATTAAGGGGATTTCTTTTGTGAATTTTGGGATCAAAGGGCTGCACTTGAGGACCTAGAGAGCCACATGTGTTCTCAAGGCTGCAGGTTCCTTATCTCTGATCTAAAGTCTCTTTGAGCCTGTGACTTACCAATGACTAGCTACCTGTGTGACCTTGACCTAGTCACACTACCACACATGTACTACCATTGTGAGTCTCAGATTCCCTATTTGTGAAACGAGGGGTTGGATTAACTGTTCTAGTTTTAGATACTATTCCTATGTGACAAACTAACTCTCCATGTAACTTTGGGCAAGTCTGCCTCCCCTGACTAGTTCTCGCTCTTCTCCTCTGTAAAATGGGTTAGAGTTGGCCCAGATATCCAAGGTCTCTGTGATTCTATACCTTTTCACTGATGAATTTTGATTGGATCAGCTAAAGGAGTATTCAAGATGGCAGCTGGACACAAGTAGACTCATCTTTTTGGGCTGACTTAGAAATCAGCTACAACGAGAAAGCCTGATGCCACAACTTTTTAATGGGAAACTTGGTTTTTGTAAAGTCCAGGGAAGACATTTCCCAAAACCTTCTCCTTTTCATCAAAGAACAATCACTACATTGTCATGGGAAATGACATTGCCAGAATGAGGGCTGAAATTCTTGTCCTCTAGTCCCATGTAACCTTGGTTTGAGGGGAATGGGTGGAAAGGAAAAATGATTCCCAGTGAGGTCAGATAGTCTTTCACAGGTCACATGGTTATCCAGTGGCAGCTTTGTGTATGGGTTCAACAAGTGATCTTGGGCAAGTCACTGCCCTTTTCGAGGGCTCAGTGTCCACAAAGTGCTTGAACTTAATCTCAGGAGCACAGATCATAGTTCTGGAACTTGAATACACCTCAGAGGCTATCTGGTCCACCTACCTTATATTATAGATGAGGAGACCGAATCCCAGCAAGGGGAAATGGCACAGAATAATAGGATCATAGCTCTATAGGCCATCTACTCCAGCCTTTGATGTTTTAGATGATGAAATGAGACTCAGAGAGGGGAAGTAACTTGTCCAGGGACACACAGCAGGCAAATGTCAGAGGCAGGATTTGAACCTAGATCCTCTGACTTTAGAGAGAGTGATCTTTCCTCCAAAGAAATAGAAAATCCAAGATTTAGGTCTTCTAGCCCTAAGTATGTGAACTTGTGATTCTGCATTTTGGGTCTGGGATAGTTATAGTATGAACTTGCTGGGTGACTTTGGTCAAGTCATTGCCCATCTTTGTGCCTCAGTGGTCTCTTTTATAAAATTGGGGAAAATTGAACTAGAAAATCATTCAAATCTCATCCAGCTCCAGTTGTCCATATTTTCAGGACCTTCCCAGCTTTGATGTTCTGTGTCCTAAATTTTTCTTATGGTATTCACATTCTAAGTTCTAACATTCTCTGTTTCGTAATCCATCCCAGCTCAGACATTATATGTTCCTAGGTCTGACTTTTTATGTTCTAAAAGTTCCTCATTCCTCTGACATTCCATGTCAGAGGCGCCCTCCTGGCTCTGAAAACTCAGGTTCTAAGTTCCAGCCTGAGTCTGAGGTCCCTATTCTAAGTACCCTCACAGCCCTGACATTCCCTGTTCTAAGCTACCTCCCAAATCTAACCTTCTCTGTTCTAAGGCCCTTCATAGCTCTGACCTTCTCTGTTCTACGGCCCCTCCCAGGCCTGATATTCCATATTTTAAGCTTTCTTCCCACCTTCAGCATTCTCCGTTCTTAGGTCACTTCTAGCTCTAATATTTCATGTTGTAAGATCTTGTCCACTTTTGATATTCTCTGTGCTAAGGACTCTCCCAGCTGACATTCCCTGTTCTGAGGACCACTCCTTCCCTGATTCATCATTTTAGGATTCTGTGAACAACTGAATAAATCCATGATAAACAACTCCCATATTTATGGTCACTCTACCAAGACAACTCACTTTTGATGAATGAAGGCCGTCACCAAACTAAGAATCCCTCTGCCCCCAAAGAACCCAAACCTAATTGTTTCCTGGGAGATTTCCCCTCTGGTGCCCCTGACAGACACTGCTGCTGGCCTGCTACACTAGCACACAAACAGCTCTCTGAGTCTGTGCCTGGGCCCGCCATAGGTCCAGTGTCAGGCTTTACCCATCACTTGCCTCCTGACCTGAGCCTGCCTGGCTGCTGAAAGCCTTGGCTTTTGTAAAATGGTAACCAAACAATCCTGCTTCGACCCCTTCTGGTCATCAGCATGGGGCACAAGGATGAATCAGTTAATGCTGGGCAGTTGACCTCAGTAACTCTTTGTAGTGTTCATAACTAGTAACTGTTTATAACACGAATAACTTAGTTATGCTACTCCTCAAGTGTTACAGCTTATCAAGTCCCTCCCCCTGTTAACAGCCATTAGACAGAATGTTGTAGCAGTATTATGGTCATTTCCCAGATGAAGAGACAGAGGGTCACAGAGGTGACATGGTTTGCCTAGTGTTATGGAAAAATACTCCACTGAACATATTCTGCATCTTTTGGGTTTACCCTCATTCTCCACAAAGACCGCAGAAGCTCAGAAATGTCAACTTGGATGCCTGCTATGAGATCAAGTCTGACCAAGGAGCGCTCACTTGATGGCCTCAGGACCCCAGGCTCCTTTTCTTCTGGCTTTGCCACAGTGAGGGGGCACTGGATTTCCAAGCAGCTCTTCCCCTGTTTTTCATTTCCATATCACCAGTTCCTTATTGGACACTCCAAACTGGATGATTATAGGCATCATCAGTCATTATATCTCTAATTGAACTCATCTTCCCCTCAAATCCTTCCCTCTTCCAAATTTTCTCATAGCCTGTAGAAGGCACCACCGTCCTAATTTTGCAAGTTCATAACCTGCTGTTATCTTCACCGCCTTCCTCTTCACCACTCCACGTATTTAATCTGTTGCCAGATCTTTAAACCATCCCTTGGCTGATCCTTCTCTCCACTTCCTCAGCTCCCATTGAGTTCAGGTGCTTATCTCACACTGCCAGTCTCCTAATGAGTTCCCCTGCCTCAAGTCTGTCCCCACTTCATTCCATCTCTCACACCATTGCCAAAACAGTTTTCCTTTTGTGTTGATCAGAATGCGGGAATCAATCAACTCGAGTGCCTTCCTATTGCATCTGGGATAAAACAGAAATTTCTATTTAACTTTGAAAGCCCTTCAGAACCTGGCCCTGGCCTGTCTTTCCATCATTCTCTGGACATCATTCCCCTTGTTGCATTCTGCCATCCCATCAGTCTGCCCTTCTGTCTCTTCTTTACTCAGGACACGACATTTTCAGTTTCCAAGCTTTTGCCCTGGTTGTTCCCCAAATCTGGATGGTACTCCTTGCCACCTCTGCCTCAAAGTATCCCTCTCCTTAGGATGAAGTATCATCTTCTGATAGACACAGTTGGATGGGACAGTGGACGGAATGTTGAATTTGGAGTCAGGAAGACCTAAGTTCAAATCTAGCCTCAGACACTTACTAGCTGTGTAACGTTGGGCAAGTCACTTACCCTCTATTTGCCTCAGTTTCCTCTTCTATATAATGGGGCTAATAAGAGCACCTACATCACAAGGTTGTTGTAAGAATCAAATGGGATGACATTTGTAAAGTGTTGGCACATAGAAAGTGCTATATAAATAAATGCCAGTTTGCTATTATTCTGCATGAAGCCTTTGCCGCTCTCCTCAAATGTCTCTTCGTATATATTTTTATTCATTTTATACTCATGCTGTATTGACTTAGATATGTGTTTGTTATCTCTCATGCAAGCTCATTGAGGGTAGGGATTGCTTCAGTCTTTGCATTTATTGCCTATTAGTAAGTATTGGTTGGATTGGTGAATTGAAGGTGACCTTAACTGATTGTCGATAAAAGCAACCTTCACCCACAGGGCCATCCATTTGGTCAGTGTTGAGGCCATTAAGTGAGGACAGTAGCCTTCCTTGATCATGGCAGGTGCCTAGTGAGGGGATGAAGGAGTTAATGAAGGAGCCATGAAACTGGAGCCAAAGGATCTGGGTTCAACTCCTCCCATAACTACTTGCTACCCATATCATCATCAGCAAGTCACTTTCTCTTTTTGGGTCTCATTTACCTCATCTGATGAATGAGGGAGTTAAGCCTCAGTTTCCTCAGCTGAAAAAGAAGGGAGGTGGCCTCTAAGGGCCCCTCCACCTTTAGATTTATGATTCTTTTTTACATTACCTCTCTGGGTCTCAGTTTCCTCAGCTATAAAAGGGAGGTGGTCTAGGTGACCTGAGAGGGGCCCTCTCAGCATTAAATCCTTTGGCCCTCCAATCTTGTAACTGAAAGCTCAATACCTTTTCCACCACCCCAGATGCCCACTGTCCTGGAACACAGCATTCTTTGGAGAGCTGTAGCAAAGCCAGTCTGTTTATTGCAAAATTGACTTTGGATTGGAGAGAAGGAATTTTAATTGACCTGCCATCCCTGGGGCTTCCAGGAAAGCGGGGGTTGAATGAAACCAAATGAATGGTTATGAAGCAAAAGACCCTCTTTCTAGGGGCAGTTTTTCTTGGCAGCCTCTAAACCAACCAAGGCTCAGATTCAAACTCCTGTTCAGTCTGGGCCCAGATACCAGCCCCTTCCCCCCACTTCACATGATGCTAAAACATCCTGGGGACAAAAGCACACTTTCAGTTACTAAAATTCTCCCATCAGTGTGGAAGTGAAATAAATAGGACGCCTGGGACCCTCCTCCAGGGTTGGTTTCAGCTCCACTCAGGCTATTTCGAGCCACAAATCACAGATCACTCCTTTTTATGGTGGGGGAGGGTGGACCAGGAAAATCCCCAGAGCCCCACTAACTCGTCCCTTCCCTTTATAACTTGAGGCTAATGTGGTAGGGAACCCTAGGCCCAGTCAAAAGCCATTATACTCCCAATGATTAATCTAGGCCAGCTCTTCCAATACTTGTGACAGTGAAGTTCCCAATTAGCCCCATGCTCAATAAAGGCATTCGTGTGTGTGTGTGTGTGTGTGTGTGTGTGTTTGTGTGTGTAGAAGGGATGTGGAGGGTGTCGGGTTCTACTTCCCAAGTGTTTTTGGGACCTCCTATGGGCAAGACACTCTTTCCTTTGGGCCATATAGTTTTTAGAGTAGAGGAGTTTAAGTTAACATAATACTAACAGCAAAGAGCATCTAGAGAACCCAAAGTTTTCAGGGCACTTAACATAGGTTATTTCCATTGATTCTCATAACACTCTCTCCCCATCCTTGTCTGATCTCTGCTTCCTAGCTTCCTTCCCCACTTAGTAGTTCAACCCTACCTTTGGCAGGAGGTCTCTGGTGCCCCCCTCCTGAAATTCCCTCCCCTTTGCACTGTATACATCTTTTTCCCACATAGCTATTTGCATGTTGTCTCCTGGGTAAGACAATGAGCTCTGTAACAACAGGCAACATTTTTTTGGCCTTTCTTTATGTAGTGTATTCCAAGAGCTTAGCACATGTGTCTGACACATGGTAAGAGTTTAACAAATGCTTATTGACTGAATGACTGTCTGGAGAATCAGTTTTCTCATATATAACAATATCAGGAAAGTAACATCTCTAGTACTGTCCATAAAATGTAAGCTACTTGAGGGTAAGAACTGTGTTTCTGCCCTTTCTTTGAACCCCTAGCACTTTGTATACAGTGCCTGGAACAGAGTTGGTGCTAAATAAGTGCTTGCTGACATTTTACTGATGAGGAAACTGAGGCACACAAAGATTATATGACTTACTCAGGGTTACCCAGCTAGTAAGTGGATGAGGCTGTAGCCAGGAAGACCTCATTTTAAGTCCTTCATCTGACATTTAATTGGCTCTGTGTCTATGGGCAAATCATTCAACCTCTCCCAGACCCTTAGTTTCTTTATAAAATAGGAGGTAGTAAAATATGTCAAGAAACTTGGCCTAGGAAGAGAAGATGGGCTGGTCATGTGGTGAGGGATGGCAGCTGGATGGGTTGGCATTCAAAGCTCTTCACAACCTAGATGCCCCACCCCTACCTTTCCAGTCTTCTCATACTTTCTTCACAGACATATACTTTCTATTCCATGAACAACGCCATCTCCCAATTGCAGGCATTCTCTGGGGCTCTCCCCTCTGCCTAGAGTGCCCTTCTTCCTCATTTTCATTTCCTGTGTGTTCTGATACCAAAGTCCACGTTCTCTCCACTGTACAATGCTGTTTCACTGAATGAATGGATTCTTTCATTGTGCAATCATTCCAGACATGTCTGACTCTCTGTGACCCCATTTGGGGTTTTCTTGGTAGAGATACTGGAGTGGTTGTCATGTCCTTCTCCAGCTCATTTTATAGATGAGGATACTGAGGCAAACAGGAGTTCAGTGACTTGCCTAGGGTCACACAACTGGTAAATGTCCAGATTTAAACTCAGGAAGAGTATTATTTACTTTGTTAGAAAGCAGATATACTTTCTTTCATTGCATTATACTTGGTTAATGTTAAAACCAGAATGCATTTCCTAGGCTTCTACCAGTGGAAGTCCAGGGAAGGTCCACAGGTATTCGTACAGCTGGTAGAGCCCCCAGTCCCCAGAGTAATAACTGGGAGGCAATGCATGTGTACTGTGCATGCTGGGAAGTGCCTGGTGCTTGGGATGGGGAGATTACCTGGAAGATGGGGTATTTCACATAATTGATCTCAATGCACGTGCTGTCATTCGTTGGCTTAGTGGATAGGAGTGCCTTGAACCTAGACAAGAAAGAAAACAGAGAGAAAAAAATGAATGAAAAACATAGCCCATAGCCAGAAACATGGCTTCTGATCATTGACAAATGGAGCTATGCTGGTTCCTTTTCATGCTAATATCTGGAAAAACAAGGGGTAATACATCAGAATGGATAGAGGATGTAGCTTGCTATCAGGAAGGCCTGGGTTCAGATCTCACTTTGGATCCCCACTCTCTGCATAAGCCTGATCTCTCTGGGCCTCCAGGATTAATCTATGAAGTCATAGATTGGTGGTGATTGGTGTGGGATGGAGAGTCTTCTCACACCAGAGATTCTTGCCCTGATGAGATCATTGATCCATCAAATATATGCATGAATCATTCCCTTTTTATTATGTCTCATTTGTGCCCTGAATACAGGGTGTCCCCAAAAGTCTTAGGGCAATTTTAAGCTTAAACAAACTTTTTGTGACATCCTGTATTTGGCAATGCACACTAATGGCATGAAAGGGGCACTGGTCTTGAATCAGTCAACTTAGCTTCTCCAGCTCAGACTTGGGTAAGAATCCATGCATTGAGGAGCAGAGAACTTGTCATATGAGAACGAGCTGAAGGAAAAGAAGTCTTAAGGAAGGATGTTATGTTTGTCTTCAAGTATTTTAAGGGCTGTAATATGAGAAAACAAGTTCAAAACTCTCTGAGTTGGAAGAGACTTCAGAGACCATTAGTCCAAACTTTCACTGAAAAAAATCTGTTCTATAATATCCATGAATGAGTGGATATCCAGCCTTTGCTTGAAGACTTTCAATGATCTAGCTTAAATACTCTTCCAAGTATGATGTGTATTATCTCTGTGATATTAGATAAATGAGAGGCAGCTGGCTGGTACAGTGGATAGAGAGCTGAGCCAGGAACCTGGAAGACTTATCTTGCTAAGTTCAAGTCTAGCTTCAGATACCTACTAGCTGTGTGACCCTGGACAAGGCACTGAACCTTGTTTGCCTCAGTTTCCTCATCTGTCAAATGAGCCAGAGAAGGAAAGGGCAAACCAATCCAGTATCTCTGCCAGAAAAACCCCAAATGGGGTCATGAAGAATCAGATATAACTGAGAAAATGACTGAAAATTAGATAAATCATTTATTCTATCTGTACCTCAGTTTCTTCATCTGTAAAATAATGACATTGGACTAGATGGTCTCTAAGGTGTCTTCTGACTGTGAATCTATGATAAAGCACTTTACCTCTCTGTGCCTCAGTTTCTTCATATATAAAATGAAGGGGGTAGACAAGATGACTTCTGACTCTCTAGGCATCTCTTGCTCCAGTTTTTATCAGCTTTTTCAGAATTTGCCTTTCCTGGTTCCCAAGATCTAATGTGGATCATGGGCTTTGAAGCCAGAGAAGACCTTTGAATTCAAATCTCCCCTTTTATAGATAAGGAAATTGAAGGTTAGAGGGGGTCATATAATTTGCCTAAAGCCACAAAGCATGTTGCTTTGGCTTCAGATTCAGTGTTCTCTTCTCTATGGCTTGCTGCTTTATCATTCTGCTTGTCTTAGACATCAGCGTCAGGAGTACCATGGGGAAGTTGCTGATGGGCAGATTTTCGATTTAATGTAATGGAAGACTTCCACATGAATAAAGTTTCTCCAAAATATAATGGACTGCTTCAAGTGGTGATGACTTCCACTATCTTTGGAAGTCTATAAAGACTAAATGATTACTTGGATAAATATTCCAAAAGAATACTGACTCTCATGTACAAAGACCTGGGTTCAACTCCCATCTCTGACATTTATTACCTTATGTAATAAGTAGGGTAATTCACTTAGATACTCTGTGCCTCAGTTTCCTCAACTCTAAAATGAGGGGGGTTGGCTCCAATGGCCTCTGAGAGCCCTTCCTACTCTGACATTCTGTGGCATTGTAGGGTTTTATCAGGGTCTCTCCATGATGCCATAGAGTTGTCATATCCCCTCTCTTCTCCCCCTGTGCCTTGGTCTGTTCTGAACCTAGTCAGGTTCCAAATTTTCAAATATATCTCATGCTGAATCTTCAGAGAAGAAGAGAGCCCAAACCCTCAGACAGTTGTTCCATTCATTAGACTCCTGCTCTGATTTATGGAGAAAAAATGAAAATTGGATTTAGAAAAGTGAGACCCAAGTCTTGAATGCTGAGAATGGTTAAGGACCACCCTGTACCAGAAATGTAGAGCTAGAAGGGACCTTCAAAGTTCAATTCTAATTCTTCTACCTAACTCCTATGTGACTTGGAACAAATCATTTAAACTCTATGGACCTTATCTGTGGTTTGGGAAGAATAGATGAGTAAAGTGAGGTCCAGAGATACTTTGTTTCAGAGATATCACATCGTAGGAAAAAAGGTAGAATTTGAATCCAGATCCTCTGACTACAAGTCCATTTCCTTCTCTGTCTCTGTCCCTACCCTTCTCCTTCCCTCTTTCCTTCCTCCTGCATCTATTCCAAAATCTATGCGAAAATTTTAATGTACAGTAAAATTTCCCTAACATTTGGACTAATTCCATGATGTATGAATTGAACTAGTGAGAAATCTATGCATGTATACATGTATTCATCCATCCATCTATCTATCTAATCTATCGAACATCTACCTAATCTTTCTTCCTTCCTCTTTCCCTTCCCTCCATATCTTTCATCTCTACTTCCTGTTCTCTCTCCTTCCCTAAAATTTTTTTAATGTTTTGTTTCCCCCTATATTGCTGATACTTCCTACTGACTGGCAGTGATCCCAAGAATGACTCCTTCCTTCCTCCCACACATCACAAAGCCTTTTAAAAAAAATGGCTATACAGTTAAGCAAAAATCAATCCTCCCACTGGCCATATCCAACAATGCATGCCTCTTTCCATTCCCACAGTCCACCACCTCTCTGCCCAGAGGTGGGAAGCTGGTTCTCTTTCCACTGGCATTCAGGAGACTGATCCTGTGAGCTTAGGTCCTCAATTCTCTTACTTGCCAAGTAATCTAGTCTATGAAACTCCTCCCACCCCCTTTTATTTTCTGGAACTGGTGAATGGTTGCAATCCCAATCTCTGCAGTGACCATGACTGACTTCCAAGGTGAGAGTGAGCACTTACCTGGGAGATGCAGTAAACAACAATACTTTGTGTGCATAAAATGGCCTTCCCTCCACCAGAAAGGTAACATCAGACATCTCTTTATTGTTGAGAAAATGAGGATCTAGAAAGAAGGAAAAGGAATGGGGAGAAGCTTTTTAGTCCAGAGCAGGGAGATTTACTTTCTGCATTATGTATCTTTGCTGATGGGAAAAATGGTGCTTAAGGGATTGGTCATTGAAACCACAGATTGTTACCCGGGATGGGAAATAGACCCCAGTCAGAGGTAAACCCAACTTGCTGACATGGATCCTTTCATGTGAAGCCTTGAATGTTTTATTCTCTGCCAAAGGGCAGACATGCCACATCTCCTTTGAATCCTCACCTAGACTCAGTTTTGAAAGGTAAGCATCTCTCCCATCACCCTCTTCTGTAAGAATGTCACTCAGTCTCCTGTTCATTTCTCATAGGATCATAGCTCTAACAGAGCTAGCTAATAGCTAGAATTTATATAGCATTTTGAGGTGTGCAAAGCATTTTACAAATTGATCCTTTTTTTTTATTATTAAAAGGGGCCATCCCTTGAAGGCCTATTCATTGAATGGGTGTATCTCACTCAAAGTGAGAATGTGATAAGACCTTAGCCTAAAATGGCTAGGGTCCCACATTGCATCCTGGGTCATCTCCAGTTGTCATGATGAATATCTGGCCGCTAGATCAGGATAGTCCTGGAGGAGAAAGTGAGGTTGGTGAACTTGCACAGCCCTCCCTCCCTCCCTCCCTCAAATGAAAGTCAATTGCAAGTCAGTCATCATCTTGATGTCAGGGTCCTTTTGGAGAATAAAAGGCAAACACAAAACAACTTGATCCCCACAAACCACCAAGGTTTACATTACACATGTGAAGAAACTGAGGCAGATAGAATAAGCATCTTGCCTAGGATCACACAAAGAATAGGTGTTTAAGGCTGCATTTGAATTCAAGTCTTTCTGACTCCAGGCCCAGCATGCTTAGTTAGATGAGAACTAGAAGGAGGTACCAGACACCATCATCCAAGCCCTGCTTTTCTAGATGAGAAAATTAGGGTGGATTAGATCACCATCAATTCTCTTTCATTTTCAGATCAATGATTCTTAGGTTATCTTTTCCTGACCATATGGGATAGGCCAAGTTAGCCAAGAGAGTCCATATAATATTCTTTCCAGGTGAAAAACTTCTTAAGGAATGTACTTAAAGAAGTGAGTGGGCATATTTCCTTCCCCTCCCCTCCCCTCCATCTGGTTTCCTTCTTCTATTTCCAAGTTGCAAGGCAGCCTCTGGGTAGTAACTTACCTAGACGAGATGTCTGCTTCCGCTTTATCTCCACCAGTTTGGGGATGGGATAAGGTCCATAACAGTGAGTAAAGATGACACATAGCTGTTGACTGATCACTTCATTCTAAGGAGGAGAAACAAGAACTCTGAGAGCTGGAGGATTCCAAGGCCCTGGCCTAAGCTGTCTGTCACAATTTCAGTGTCTTCTCACTCAGTGTTAAGGAAAGTGAAGTCCTGAGTGAAGGCAACAGGAGCCTCTTTTCCCTCAGAAATGTTACTGTGTCTCCTGTAGAGTACTGATCTTGCCATTAAAACTTCTTTCTCATCCAAGTGAGGCCAGGACTGACTTTCTTGAGCTGCCCATGTTCCATTTCAGTAGACCTCATTGCCAAGAGTTCTCTGGGAAAAGTAGTATGATTATCAGGGACCTGATACCATGGTAAGGAACATCCTCTCATTCTGTTTATTTAATATCCATTAGAAAGTAATTTTTGGTATGTCACAGCAGAGAAAATCAAGTTTAGTTTCTAAACATAACTGCCTTTATTGCTTTAGCTCATGGGTTTCCACAAACAGGGATTTACCCATCCAATAACCGCAGATGATTGTTCCTGGCACATTGACAAGACTCTCTTTGAATAAGACACAAATAACCACAAGTTCAATGCCCTTAATGTTGAAAATATGGGAATGAGGAGCTTGATTTCACAACATGATGTGGTGATGGAAAAAGCATTGTCAGAGGACCTGGGATTAAATCCAGCTGTCACCCATAACTTGTGTGACCTGGGGTCCCTTAACCTCTTGGGCCCAAGTATAAAATCTCTAAAGTGAGAGGATTGGGGCAGATGGCTTCTGAAGTCTTTTCCACCTCTAAATTTGTGGTCCTTTACACCATATGATCCTCAGAAAGTGGACAAATTACTGAAATTGATATCCTATAGTATAGGTATCTTTCAATAATTCAGGGGCTGATTAATTAGAGCTTGGATTATTCAGACTTTTCCCTTCTGTTCCTTCTCTGTCTTCTTTTTTTCTTTCCTCCTTCTCTCCCTCCAGCCCTCCACCTCTCTCTCTCTCTCTCTCTCTCTCTCTCTCTCTCTTCCGCCCACTCCCCTCCCTTTCCCTCTCTCCCCACTATTCTACTGATCAATTTTTGGAGATATTTGAACATATTTACTGATAGAATGTAAGCCTTTTAAGGGCCAAACTGTTGCATTCTTGTCCTTGTATCTTCAGCACCTTGGACAGCACTTGGCATCTGTGGCATGTTTGGTGAGCTAATTGTCATTCCCGTTCATTGATCAAGAAAATCTCCTATGGAAGGCCTTTCCTCATCACCTCTTCCCTCTCCCAGGTTCTAGCATCTCCCCTGTAGAATTACCATGTATATTTTTGGAACCAGGTCTGTCATTTCTTAACTGTAGTGAACTCTTTGTGACTAAACTCCCTCTTGATACCTACTTCATGTTTATGTTCTTAAAGAATTGACTTGAATACTGAAAGGTGGAATGACTTGCTTAGGGTCAAACAGCTGGTATGTATCAGGGGTAGGACTTGAACCCAGATTCTCACGATGGGAGGCCATCTCTCTGTCCATTGCACCACACTGCCTCTCACCTGGTATTTATTCTGCATATATGTGGGCACTTGTTATTTCAATAGATAGAATATAAGTTCTTTGAAGGCAAAGGCTGTTTCATTTTTACTTTTGTGTCCCTAGTGACTGACACATAGTAGGTGCCTTAAGAGATGATTTCTGATTGACTAATAGAATGCTGGGAGCTGGAAGAGATTGTGGCAAACATGTCATACCAACCCTTCATTCTAAAGATGACAACACTAAGGCCCAGGGAGGATGGAATGACTTGTGAAGTGAGGGTAGTGGTGGAATCAGAACCAGAACTCAGGCCTCTTGGGTTCTCTCCCCTGTATTGCTTCAGTCTTCCATTGTACTGCTCTGAATTTCTTCTCTCTCAGGGTTCCTGTTCTTGTTGGTATGCCCATTCAGGTGCTCTGAATGTTCAGAGGTGTTAATTTCAGTTAGCCCCTTTCCCCCCTCAATAAAACAGGAGTTACTTGAGGACAGGGACAGTTTCATATTTTTCTTTTTTGTTTGTTTATGCCTAGCATAGAAAGGCAGCTTAATAAATGTTTATTGAATTAAAATTAGTGGCCTCCCTAACTAATTCTGTCTAAGCTTAAAGTGAATTGCCTCTATAGGTAAGAGGAGTGTATGTAATTAGCACCAGTTAATAGTTGTGGAAGGGAGGGAGAGGTTGGAGGGATTGGACTGTGGCGGCCATAGGTTGTACTCCCAAATGGATTTTGCCAGCTCTGGACCATGGCCTTCTTGTAGCCACCTGGAATTCATCAAAGAGAAGCCACAAAATAGCACTTTTGTTTCTGCCTAGGCAAAAAAACCAAGTCTCCTTAGAGAGGTGGGTTCAGGCACAAATGTGTCAGAGTGGCCAAAACGGCAGTTTCGGAAGCCAGGCTCTATTGCTAGAGAGGAGTTGAGAAAAGGGTAGGACTATGACAGCTGTGCAGTCTCTGTTATTGGTTCTACTTGAGTCTCCTGAGGGCTCAGTTAACTGACTTGACCGGAAGGGTCAAAGAACTGTGGATTCATGTTCTAACAAGCTGAGCTGATGGGGACATAGTGTTCTGTTAGTTAAGGACATGTGGCCATGCTGTACCTGACATTCCATCTGCACATGGAAAATGCAGGATGCGCATGGAGAGAGGACTCTGATGCATGGCCTCTTAACTGGATAGATGCACAAAAGGACTTGA
This sequence comes from Potorous gilbertii, assembly GCA_028658325.1. Classification (NCBI taxonomy): domain Eukaryota; kingdom Metazoa; phylum Chordata; class Mammalia; order Diprotodontia; family Potoroidae; genus Potorous; species Potorous gilbertii. The sequence goes on along the minus strand of CM053770.1, from coordinate 232,305,558 downwards.
GAGGAAGGAAGCCTCATCCAGGATTACCAGAATCCTGTTCTCCAGATGGGACAATGTACTACTATTCCTGTCCTTGTTCTTTAAGTCAATGTGATTCGAAATTTATTAAGATGTAGTGGAGAGAAAGCTGGCCTTGGAGTCAGGGAGACCTGGGTTCAAGTCTTGCTTCAGATACATGGCAGGGATATGATCATGGGCAAACCATTCAGCTACTCTTTGCTGCTGCCAACTTTCTAGGTCTAGGTGTTAGAGTTGATTCCATAGAAGGATATCCCACACCAGTAGTGTTCAATGTTGATGAGATCCCAGGAATAGAGAGAGAGTGAAAGATGATAGTGAAGAAGACAGCAGAGATAATGAAGATGAGAACAGAGGTGAAGGAAGAGAATGATGGATGAAAGGAAGAAAAGGATTGGGAGAATGAGAAGAATGGAGGAGGAGAATGAAATGAAAATAAGGAGAAAAAAGAAGAATGAAAGAAAAAAGGAAGAGGAGGAGGAAGGCCCACTGTACTAAGTGCTGGATATACAAAGACAAAAATAAAATAGAACTTCTCACAGGTAGTTTACATTCCATTGCATGGATACAATATGAATATAGACAAGGAAGGAAGTGGTGACTCAGATGTACTTTGAAGGAAGCCAGGGATCCTAAGATACGGGCATTGGGAGGGAATGTGTTCTAGGCACAAAGATCCATCTGTGTGAAAGAATGGAGGGAACGGGAATGTCACAGAAAGGGAACAGGGAGCTGGCCAATCTGACTGCATCCAGGGGAATAATATGAAATAAGACTGGAAAGTTAGATGGGAGGAAAGGAAAGGTTGTGGAGGGCTTTAGATGCCTGGCTGTTGATTTTGTTTGTCACCCTAGAGGCAATAGGGAGCTGATGGAGATTTTAAACATGGCCTGTGGATTCACCAGAGTGACAATTTTCACAAGCTCTGAAAACTCCAGGATAGCTCGTAGGGAAGATTGTCAGAAAGCAGTAGTCCATAACAGACATCTCCTAAAGTTTCTGAGTCCTAGGATCCTATTTTCTATTTATCTGGAAGGGGATATGACCCCCTCCCCCATTTTACAGTTGGAAAAGTTGAGGCCTATAAAAGTTGAAGAAGAGAGAGATTGGATCACTCCCTGACAAGATCACATTGTTTAGCTTTGGAAAATAGAGCCAGGTGCCCATGTATATTTGAGATCATGAGTATGGGTTTATCTTTTAAATCATGTTCCTTCCCATCCCATGTGATTCTTGTTCTTTTCTTTCCCTATTGTCTTTCTGATCTACTCCATTTCTAGCAGGAGACCCTCTTTCCTGGTCTTTCATTATTGTTTGGATACCCCCTTGGACCATCCACCTTGTGGCCCTTGCCTCCCTACTTGGCTTCATAGGATTATCAATTTGGAATTGGAACAGACTTCTAAGGCCACTGAATTCAACTTCTCATCATTTTATGTATGAGAAAATTCAGACCCATGGACTGAAGATCCATGTGTAATCCATGATTGAATCTGTTCCAGGTTACATAGGATTAGAGATTTAATGCTGAAAGGGGCCATAGAGGTTAGTGAGTCCAACCTCTTCATTATATCAATAATCTATGGCCAAATCACCCTCATGCAGTGGCTATCTGGAACCTTATAAAGCTGGCCATTTCCCTAGCAGGTGCACAGGAGCATTGGGGGAGCTACATGGCCACCATGTTGTCTCTTTGGGCAACCCAAGGGGGAGCCCAATCCCTTTCATTCATACCTTGCTTGCCTTCAGGATCTCAAACATTAGTGGCAGGCCTTGGGTAATGAGCTCCTCAGTGTACTCCTCTTCTTGGATAGATTTAAATTCTTTTAATAAACACTGGATCAGTGGTCTCCGATGCTGCTGGAAAGAGACCCTCAAAGACTCCAGCCATGTATGCAGAGTCCACGGCACTCCTGCAGGGATGACAAGGGGGACAGTGGAGAACAGGAAAGGAAGAAAAAAACAACCACAAGATTTGATTTTGAACTGAAATTTGGTGCTGGCTCAAAATGTCATAGAATTATAGCCAATGAATCAATGACGATTTATTAAATGCTTACTCCACTATGTGCCAGGCACTGTTTGAAGTGTGGGTGATACAAAGAAAAATCAAAAAACAGTCCCTTGAACTTCCTTGTACTAGGGAATAAGAAAAAAATTCAAAACTGGTCCCTACTCTCAAGAAGTTTATATTGTAATGAAGGAGGTAAAATGGACAAAAATAAAAATGAGAGAAAGTGTAGTTTAGTGGATAGAGTGCATGACTTGGGGTCAGTAAGATCTGGCATTGAATCCTGCCTTAGAGAATTATTGCCTATATTTTGTTGTTGAGTTGTTTTACTCATGTCTGACTCTTTGTGACTTCATTTGGGGTTTTGGGGGGCACTTTTACTAAAGTGGTTTACTATATCCTTCTCCAGCTCATTTTACAAGTGAGGAAACTGAGGTTAAGTGATTTACTCGGTCATACAACTAGTAAATGTCTGAGGCCAGATTTGAACTCATGAAGATGAGTCTTCCTGACTCCAAGCTTGGCACTGTATTCACCGTGTCACCTAGCTGTTCACTACCTATACAACCTTGGGCAAATCACTAACCCTTCTGAGTCTCAGTTACCTTAAATGTAAAATGAGGTGGTTGGATTTGATGACTTCTAGGATCCCTTCCAAACCTAAATCTGGAAGCCTATGATTTTTGAGTCATGAAAACAGTTGACATTCTGCATTGTCATTCAGTCTACCTTAGAAAGGCAGTGTGACTTATTGTAAAGTGCATTCACATTGGAGTCAGAGTACCCTGGGTTTGAATTCTGCTTCAGAGACTCACTGCCTGTGTAACCAAGGGCAGTCAATTAAAAAACATTTATTAAGTGCCTACCATGTGCCAGGCACTATGCTAAGCATTGGAGATACAAAAAGAGGTAAAAAGCAGTCCCAGGTCTCAAAGACAGCCACTTTATCTCTCTTGGCATTAGTTTCCTCTTATAAAATCTAGATAATATACTTAGGCTCATGAGATTATTGATATAGAGCCAAAGGGGTCTTAGAAGACCTGAGTCTTCATTTTGTTGAGGAGGAGAATGAGGCAGAGCAATTGTGACTTGCCTAGGGCTGCATGGATGATACATATCTGAGTTCAGACCTTCCTGCCAGCTCCCATGCCCTCTTGTCTCCACCACACTGCCTGACCCTATAGAAAGCAAGTCAAGAACACTGCCAACTTTAAGGACCATATGAATACAAACTATGATTAACAACTGGTCTCCTGGTCAGTGCCCTGATATCTGACTATACTTCATCCCCATGGTGACAGTATCCTTGTGTTCATCCCCATCAGTCAATACCTGGAGAAGAGAACTCCCAGAGAGGAAACTCCTTTTGCTAATGAAGATTGTTCCCTTTGCGGCAGCTTAGACTCTTCTAGGGAAGTTTAGATGAGTTACCCAGAGATGAGCAGTTAATATGACTTGAACCTGGGTCTTTCTGGCTCCAAGACCATTTTGCTATCCATTAATGTCCCCTTACTTTCCCTTTCATGTGATTATAGCTAATAATATATAGCATGGATGTAGAGATTGATAGTGTCAATATATGGTATTGTTCACCAATAGTCTCAGTAGGGAAATGCTAGCTGTCTCCATGTAAGCATCATGTAGAAGAGGAGTTAATCTTGTTCTGCTGGGCCCCTCTGGGGCCCAAGACAAAAAGCTCTGAGTGGAAGCTGGACCACTGGACAAGAGAGGCTGATTGTCACATAAGAGAAACTTCTGGCCAATGAGCTGTCCCAAAAGACAGAAGTTGCTTCTACCTCTTGTATGAGATACTCAAGAAGAGAGACCAAGAAACTTGTGTTGACTTTGCTTTGGGCATATGATGGGGGAGAATCTTGTCCTAATTCAGGCTACCCAGCTCTCTCATAACACTGAGGTTCTGGGAACTTCACATAGCTGCCCCTCTCTGAGTGAATCAGTCCATTGCCCTCCCATGTGCCATTTTTCTGTCTGTGCCTAGGAAGAGTTGACAGCACAAAACATGAACTCCATATGACTTCTGCCATAAACTTGCTGTGTGACTGTTGGGTACTCACTATTCTTCTCTGGCACCCTCCTCTGAAAAATGAGGGGCTTTGGACAGGCTTCTCCTAACATCTCTTCTGACTCAAGGAAGAGAAATCTTTTGATCTCCTGGTAGTCATATAGAGAACAAGATGAGTGGTCTCAGTGAGAATGTTGTGGGGAGTGGCCCCTGAGGCTCATTCTTGACATGGAAACCTACTTGGGCCAATGCCCAGAGAACTGGTTATTTAACTAGGACACAGCATGTTTGAAGAGGTTCTATGTGTATTTGTATGTATGTATGTGTGTATGTACATATGTGTCTGTGTCTGTGTGTGTGTATGTTTCTTTCATCACAAATATTCCAATAAGGAGTCCCAAGAGAGGACCACACTTAATTCGCTTCTCTCTTGTCCAAAATATTTCTATAATACAACGCTACTACATTGCATCCTCCCCCTCCCCAAACTGGACAGAACCCTCTCAAGCATCTGATTGTTGCAATTTCCCTCTCCCCACAATCTGCCTATGATTTAAGGGCAAAGATGGGAGGGAGCATCTTGCACAAAGCTGACTATTTGGATCTAAGTTGCATAATCATGCAAAATGAGTTCTCCATGCAAGCGCATGTAGCTTCTCAGATATTAAACTGCAGCAGAGAGAGAAAGAGAGAGAGAGAGAGAGAGAGAGAGAGAGAGAGAGAGAGAGAGTTTTCTAAAGGGGCGCGGTGCAGCTCGCCCAACGTATACTTTTTTTTTAAAAGGAAGGAAAGAAAGAAATCTTGGCAAGCTTGCTCAGCTCACATCCATTAGGCAACACCCTTCTCTTGAGCTGTGAGGCTGTGTTTCCCACTTTCTTGGTCCAGTGGTTTCTGATAGGCCCAATTTCTATCTTTGGGTTTGAGGCAGACATGCTCATAAGCTTGGCTGGTCTCAGTGGCCTAATTTTATCTCCTGATAATCTAGATGGAGATGTATTATGAACTGTCCTAGGCAGGAGCCATCCCCCCCCCCTGACCTTTTCTACCATGAGGGTGAGAAGGGTGGGAATCAATGATGCCACTAGCTATCCCCTCTGCCTGCCTCCAGCCAATCACAGGGTCAGATGAGTGAAGAAATGGCCCAGGAGATGTTTCCTAATGATTGGAGGATGAGATTTTTTTCCTGGCTATGTCGTGCTGATGATTAGGAGGAGCTGACAGTATTGACATCTTTGCCTGGGCCAGGCCACTTCCATCCTCAGACAAGCCTTCTCCATGCCCATCTCCATTCAAGAGGGCCTGGCCCCTGGTAGGTGACAGCCTGGGAAGGGACCAACTCTAGGGAGGCCAGACCAGACACGGGGAAGGGAGACCAGGACTGACCTATGCTCCTTATGTCAATTGTGACATCCACGTAGCCATGTTCAGCGCTGTGATACATGGCCTCTTTTAGGGCCTTCAGTTTGGCCTTGCTGTTGCGGCTGGCACACAGGGGTGGCGGGGCTGTCTCCGCCAAGTCACTGCCCTCGGCCAAAATCTCCTCCAGGGATAGGATGTCGTTCTTCTCCTTCTCTGGCTGAGCAAGAAGTTTGCGGAACACATTCCTGTCAATCACAAGCCCAAGAGAGAGGAAGACACTCAGAGAAGGGGCCTGCTGTACTGGGAGGTGGGGGAGGGACAGAGGAGTCCTATGAGCCGCAACTTGGGGGGATGGGGTGGGGGCTCCTGCCCCTTGCCATTGAAATAATAGCCACAAACACTTGGATGGGACTGATTCTGGCAAAGGGCTCTGAGGGCTAGATCAATGATGCCTTCTCCTGGGAGAACAGTTCCATTGAACAGATTCAGAACACTGAGGTTAATTTCTCCTGAGATTGGAAACCTACACATAAGAGGCCAGGATCTCTAAGTGTTATCCTCTACTTCCTTGTGAAGGAATTTAATTTGCAAAACTGCTAAGTGCTTGAAATTCCATTTGGGAAATTTTAAAATGGATGCCCATATACATTACGGTAAAAGTGACTGGTGTTTCCATTTTCCTATTAGTATTTTTAAAAGATCCCATCCTCTTCACAGCAGTTGATGTGAGCTGCTCTGGCTAAAACATGCAAAGGGGATTTCTTCCTGTAGGCTAATGCTGGAGGCACTGATGTGGTCAATGTGAGAAGGAGTAAAAGTGAGACTACCAGAAGGATAGTCCAGTGGGCCATCTTGGGCTATAGAGAGCTGACTTTTGGTTGATAAGGTCTGGGTAGGACAGGGATGAGAAGTCCCCAAGGTTGTTTCTCAGTGCTGCATGAACGCCTGTTGTCTGGTGTCATCGACTCATCCTAGCCTACCTGTGTCCGTGAGCTGCAGCCTGGCTGAAAGAATTCATATCGCCCTGTGAGGTTGGAGAAATGCCATTCCTGTACATTGTTCCTATCATTGGGTCGGCTCCTCGCTCCAACAGCAAACTAACCAGTTCAAAATTTCCTGTAAGCCCAGAGAAGGGTGTGTTTTTAACCAAGAAGATGAACACAGCATCCTACGCACATCCAACTTCAGTGGGGGGGTGGGGAAGGGGAGATGTGACCCTCCCGTCATGAGAAAAAAAACCCCTTCTTCCTTACCTACAGCAGCAGCCAGCTGCAAAGGTGTTTCCGAATAGTTCTCCTCCCCATGGTCTAAAGAGCCTTCTACTTTGGCCCCAGCATCTAGCAAGAGCTGTGGAGGGAAAGTGGTCATTTAGAAATGCTTAGAGAATGGACAAACCCTCAAGAGATGATACGCTCCACAGCTCTGAAGACCCCAGATCATTCAGCATCCTTGGATGATTTGGCTGTGATAAAACGGGACATAGTATCCCATTTCCAGAACTGGAAGGGATCTAATCCAACCTCCTCATTTTACAGAGAAGGAAACAGAGGCTCAGGGAGGTAAGTATCTAACCAAAGATCAGACAATAAGTAGCAGAGGTATGTGAGATGTTGACTCCTTTTCAAATCCATCATTCCCCTTGTCCCAGAATAGGACCTGCCAACAATTGTGCCAAAGAAGATAAATAAAGGTCATTCTGTCTTCTAGCAATATACTCTACTCATGACCAGAGCAACCACATACTGGCCCAAGAAGGAGCCTTGTGATTATCTTGGAGTTGGAAGGAGCTTTAGAGATCATCTGCTTCCTATCCATTACGAGTATGCTACAAAGAAAAGCACGCTAGCTCTGGAATGAAAGGATCAGGTTTCAAAACTTGCCTCTGACACTTAATGATCTAGGCAAATCCCTTCACCTTTGTGGGCCTCAGTATCTGTAACTGTAAAACAAGAGACTTGGATTCAATGACCTCTGAGACCCCTTCCAACTCTGATTTGGGTCTTAGGATTCTCCATAACATCACTGATGTGGATGAAGCTGAAAGAACCCTGCCCTGGGGGGTCTTAGGAGAATTGGGCTTGAGTCATGGCTCTGCCACTGCGTTCTTCTTCAGCAAGTCACTTCCCTGTTTTTAATTCTTGATTTCTTTGTCCATAAAAAGTGAGTGATGAGGTCTGGGACTAGATTAGAATTTCTTCACTCAGACCCAATTCAAGAACTTATTTTTAAAAAAAAATTTGGTAATTATTTCAATGGAATTGATTTCCTCTATAGTTTATTTTGTGCATTTAAAAATTCTGAGAAGTGGTCCATATAGATTTCACCAGACTATCAAAGGGGTCCAGGACACCAAAATGTTAGGAAATTCTGCGCTACTTGGTCATTAAGTTCCTTCCGAGCTCTGACGTTCTTGGGATATCTAAAGACAACTTTCAAATAATTACACTAAATGAATCATCCTGCAAAAAGTTTTAGTCAGTTACCACCCCAGCCTCCTTTTCCTATTTTTTGGGGGGTTGGGGGGAGGCAGTAGGGACAGCATGTGACTTCACTGATTATAAGGAACTCAGTGAGAAAACTCCCTTTACTAATGAAAATCAGCAACTGTTCTCCAACTTAGATAGCTGCCAAGGATACTTTCAGGTTAAGTGACCAGCTCAGGGTTAGTCAGTCAATATGTCAGAGGGGGATCTTGAACCCAGGTCTTTCTGACTTCAAAGATGGCACCCTCTCCATGGTTCCAGCTGTGTGCTACTGTTCTTTTGGGTTAGGACCTGTGATTTCATTGGAGTAGGGAACTTAAAATGAATAAACTCTCTCTACTAATTCATCTTCTACAACCTAAATCGAGTGTCAGATAATTGTCTGGGGTAAGAAGAAGTAGGACTTATAACCAAGTCTTCCTGACTCCAAGGCCAAATGTTTATCCACCATGCCACATTTCCTTACACATACTCAGAAGAGACAGGTTTCCTATGTATTTGTTCTTTCTTTTCCATTTGGAGTAGAATTAGTCCTCTTTGGAAATGAAGGCTAGGCAACAAGAGCCTTGAAGACAGACTTAATATTCCCACTCTCTAAATCAGAGCTATGAACAAAGACAGTGCACCATGGGGCACTGATTAACTTGCAGAAGCCTTCTTGAGTGAACATGACATTATCTCCCCCATTGGTTTGTCAACAGTATTGTCTAAAAGAAATCTGTATTTCTTAGCACTCACTTGCCATAAATTGCTCCTCTTCCTTGGTGAGGGGTGACTGTGTGAAACGAGCCACTGTGCACTCAGTGGCTGTGCCACAGAAGATATCCTATCCTCTATCAGAGTACAACCTCAAAGTTGTAAGGTGCTCACATTACAAGGACCCTGAAGACAATTACTGTTAGTATGGAAGAAAAGGCAGGGCAGCTGAGCAGCAGGAAGTGGGTAGGAATCAATTATGGCCAATCCTACTGAGACAGACACAGCCCAGAGATGTGCTAGAACACATTTGTACTAACCAACCATTACAATTTCAAGGTGAGAAGTAAGCAAATGCTGCAACTAAGAGTTTGATTTATAGTTTGCTTATTGTCTAAGGAACATGTTAATGATGCAAATTAAACTTCAAAGTATGTCATGCTTACATTATTTTCTTCTGGAAACCCAGTTAAACTGTTACTAGCACACTGCTGGCACCCCACCACAACCACCCTACTAGATGTCTTCAAGCCAGCACATTTGGGCAGGGGGAGAAGTAGGGTATCTACTAAGGGAAGGAGAGAAGAGATATGTTTCAGCAAAACAGTAAGGATTAAGGGACTGGGTGTTCATGCAGATCTTTCCTTGTTTGTCTGTTAGCTGAGTTTCTCTTGTCCTCTAAGTGTTCCCCAAAGGGTGTTCTGGATCTGGTTGTGGTGCCTAGTTCCCTGAGGCTCTTTCATGTGGATAATGAACAATATAATGGTTAGTCTTTGATGGACCTTGGGCATAAGGTCAGGGGAAGCTGATGTTACCTTCTAAGGTCTATTCCTTAGTATACTTTGAATGATTAGCCTTCTAAGGCCTATTCCTTAGTATACTTTGAATGATCAAGGGATCCTGGCAATTTCAGAATGAAGCTCCAGTATATTAAAACTCATAAGTTCTTGTTTTTACTTAAGAAAATGGAATAGAATAATATATAAATGTAACTGATCAAGAGGAGAAATTGGAAAGAATTTTTCTAGGCTTTTAGTTTAGTGTTTTTGTTTTTTAATGATGGTGACTGTGTGTGTGTGCATGTAATCATTCCATATTGGTTAAAGCTAAGTAATATAGATAATTACATATAATATTTTCATTCATATGATATGAATATACTATATTACTACACTTAACCAATATGGTCATTTCCAGAGAAATTCATGTTGATTGGGATGCAGAGAGTAAGGGGCAAAATTACAAGTCAGATGTGGGTAACAATATAGAAATACCTGAACTACAGGAATATGTCCATGTAACACAGCAAATGTCAGAGCTGTCCAGTGGCGGGTCTCAGGGTGGACGGATGGATATTTTTGAGGAGTACTGATTACCTACAAACAAATTAAAATTATTTTCAAAAGGCAATCGCTGAAATACTTTTGAGTAGTAAAAAGGACCTCTGTCCATCTCACTGTGCACATTTGGCTGGAGAGACACATGAGGAAAGAGGCTTGGAATAAAATGGTCAGAAGGATTCCTGTTGTGTCCTCATGACAAAAATCCATAAACATCTCTTGCCAAGAGTGAGACCGGTGCCTTCTCTGAGGGACTTGTAGAAAGGGATGGTAGGAGAAATCAGTGAGGGTGGACCAGTGAAAGATTCCACTTCTGGACAGGAACATTTCTTTCCTACAGATGTGGATCATGGATTCTCTTATACAAACAAAATGTGGCTTTCAAATAAATATATTAAAATCTCAAAAAAGACAAGCAAACTGCCCCCCCTCCCTAAACTGGAGTGGTTTGCCATTTCCTTCTCCATCTCCTTTGGCCATCCTCTATTACTTAGATCAATGGAACCAGAAGCTGGTTGACCTTCACTGGAGGCCAAATGACTGTTCCTACCAAAGGCATTCAATGGCTGTGTTCCTCTCAAGTCCAAGGTGATTCAAGAAGCTTAGGAAAGTTGGAATGCCAAGAATACTGAAAGGGTTTGATTCATGGGTCCCACATCTTTTATATCCAAAATATCCCAGGTGAATTGTAGTCAACTTATATCCCCATGAAGCCTGAGGTCCTGAGAATATCCATCGATAGGGTTTTCGATAGGGGAATAAAATGAGAATAAAAAAACTATCTTCTTTAGCTAAAGTTCACTCTTATTTTAGCCTCCACATCTAAATCCTCCTCAAAGTGGGTCATGAGGACCAATTCTTAGGCCTAATAGCTTTTAGTCAAGCATTATGTGGGAACCCAAAGCAAGGCTTACTGGGAGATGATCAATGCCTACTGCATGTTTTGGTGATCTCTGCCAATTGGCACTCAAAAAACACCTTCTGGGGCACTCTACCCTTGGGCACACTTCTTTCATCAAATGAAATCAAGTCATTGATGAATGCATTGTACTAAGTGCCAGGGATGGCATTCAATGAAATTCAACCAGTCCTAGGAGCATGAATCTAAGGATCCTAGAAGGGTCCATCTATCAAGCATTTATTAAGTTCCTATGAAGAGCCACGCACTGGGCTGGGTTCTGGAGATACAAAGACAACAGTGGAACAATCTTTGTTTAGAATTCCTTTCAAGCATCCACACCCGTTCTTGGGGATTCCCGGGGCATATGTAGTGGGGAGAATCCACTTCCCCTGAAGAAGTAGCTGCCTTCCAAGTTTTGGAACTGCCATTTCTGGGACCCTGGTCCCTGTGTCAATGTGTGTCTCTGCTTCTGTTTCAAAAAAGGCAGAACTTCCAAGTGGGGACTACTTTTTATTTCCTCTGGTTTAAAAGAACACAAGGAACCCATCCTCAAAAGAGCAGTGCTACCATTCTCAGAGCTCCAGAGATTTCCCAGAGCCTGTTCAATGCCATGGGGTCAAAGCTTCCCAGACTTGGAGGTCTGAAGGTGGGAGAGAGTTGGCGTTGGTGGGTGCCCAAGATGCTGTCAAGATGAGTCACCACAAGTGACTCAACTTCACGGGTTTATAATCTCAATTTAGCAGACATGGATGGGGAGGAGTCAGTGGATGAACGAAGGGACAATGGAAGGCCCAGGGGCCAAGTCTTCTCTTCCCCTCTGAATTCTCTTGTACTATAAAGATCACATATAGGGATGGCCGGATTGGGAGGCAGGAAGGGGATATTGATTTCCCAAAAGACACAGCAGCAATGAAAGTATTGTCAGACTTAGGGAAAGCCAATATTCCATGTGGCTATAGTCATATGCTCATAAATGAAACACCCATGAAAGCTTGTCTGGGGAGGGCTGTCAGGTGGATCTCCTGGAAGACAGCATCACTCTAGCTAACTTCCACCAGGTGGAGAGAGTGGGGGAAGGGGGGAAGATTTGCTCTTTGTTCCTCTCCTCCCTCTGGGATCCAAGAGGAAATGAGCCAGCCTTGGACTTCCTTCCACCAATTTCTACCAATATTTCTATTTCTTTTTAAAAATAAATGCTTTATTTATGTGCTTTTCAAAAACACTGTTGCCACTTTCCAATGACTCTCTTCTCTCTGTTGAACCCTCCCTTGCAACGAAGAAAAACAGTTAAGTAAAGCAAGCAGATATTAACTGTGTCTGATAACATATGCCTCATTCTGTACAGGTAGTACACCACCTCTCTGCCCAAAATAGGGAGGTCTGTTTTACTGTAGGTTCTTTAGCATCAAGATTAGTCATTGCATTGAGTAGTTTCTAGTGACTTAATTCAGTCACCATTTAATAACTGCCTAGGCTTGTGAAGGCTAACGGGGCAATGCTCACCTCCACATTCAGGTCAGCTCCGGCATCCAGCAACATCTGTACCATGGCTTCATCCCCTCGGACACAGGCGTACATCAGTGGGGTCATGCCCTGTAGCAGGTGACAAACCAAGGAGCTGAGAACACTGACAAAGCAGCTACTATCACCTCTCCTTAGAGAGGTATTGGAGTGCTGGGTGGACTTGGAGTTGAGAAGCCATGACTATCCGTATGACCCTTGGCAAGATGCTTAACTTCCCTGAGCGTCCATTTCCTCACCTACAAATTGGGATAATAAGAGCACCTACCGCCCAGGGTTGTTGTGAGACTATATGAGATGATGGGGTAAAGCATTCTACGCAGCTTAAAAGGCCACATAAATGTGAAATGTTCTTAGTATTAATGCTTTATTGTTTTTTTTAAGTTTCCTTAGTTTGAGTCAAAAAGTCTGAATTAAAAGATGTGCAGTCCAATTAGTCATAGCCCTTTGCATGATTAAATTCTATAAATCTAGAGATAGCCCAACCATCAAGCATTTATTATTGACCATGGACTGGATGCTAGAGATACAGACAAGGAAACAGTTCTTGTCCTCAGGGAGTTCCCATTCTATTGCAGGATACAGCAATCAATTAACAAGCAGTTATCAAGTACCTACCATGTGCCAGGTAATGTGCCAAATGCTGGGGATGCAATGACAAAAAGGAAACAATTCCTACCCATTCTATTGGAGGAAGACTCAAATCAAATTTTTAACTGTTTAACCATTAATCAGCAATCACTTATTATGCATCTACTAATGGCAGTTAGATATGAAGTCAAAAACAAGAGCCTGCCCTGAGGGACCTCTCATTCTATCAGGAGCAACATGGAGCAAAGAGAAGAAATATAATGTGATTTTGAGGGGGGCACAAGAAGATCAGAGTGGGGTGGTCAGGAAGGGCTTCAGATAGGAGAGGACACTGGAGTTAAAGTTGAATAGAAACCAGGGATCTAGCCCAAAAGACGTCAGTAAGTCCCTGCCTCCTCAGTGCCAATCATAGTGTACAAACTGGGAAAAGTGAGAGAGATGGAGATGCCTATGTCCCAGAAGTTTAGTCTAATGAGGGGACACAGCCCAGCACAGCACAGACAGCTCTAGCACACAATAATATGGGAAAAATGACTTAGGAATTAATTGCATAGTATTATGCTATATCTAGGGTTATCAGGGAAACTTTCTTGGGAAGATGGGGTACATAAGATGTATTTTAACAGACTGATAATTAACAGAAAGAGATGGAGAGGGAATGAGAAGGACATCTCTGAGGGATAAACCAAGTGCTCCATGAGATCAGGAAAAAGCAAGTTCATTTCCAACCCAGGGGTCCCAGGAGCTGGGGACTGGGTTGTGTAGGGCAGAAGCAGATCTAAGTTGTTTTTTATCATCCATGCATGTGGTGGGTTTCTCTGGGGTTTTCTGAATGTATTACAGAACCAAAGTCTTCATGACCATGCAATCAGTCCTTCTGGGGATTTGGGGGCCTTTCTGAAACACAACCTGTCAAGAAGTTTGAATGAAGGAAGAACAGGCAGTTTCCTCGACATTTTCCCCTCCAGGGCTATGCTACGTGTGTGACCCTGGGCACATCCCTTACCTTCTCTTGGCCTCAGTTTCCTCATCTGTAAAGAGCAGATTGGTTTAGATGGCTACTAAGGTCCCATAGTTACCTCCAATTCAACATGCCCAAAACAGGTGTCATTTTCTTCTCCCCTCCAAACTGGACTCACCTCCAAGCTTCCTCATACCATCCATGACATGGCTTTCAGTGAGTCGAGTTCACAATCTTAGTATCATCCTCGAGTCCTCAGTCACCCAATCCTCCATATTCAGTCCACTGCCAAACCTTGTTTCTGGCTCTACATCTGTCCAGGTCGCCTGGTCTCCACTCACAAGACCACCCCGCTGGGCAAGCCCTCATTATCTCTCTCTTGTCTCCTGAAACAGTCTTCATTTACTCTTCTTACTTCAAACCTCTTTCCCACTCCAAGTCATCTCCCACCCATCTCCTCACATGATTTTACTAAAGTGCAGGTCTGCCCATGACATCTTATAAAATCAATGAACTCCACTGGTTCCCTATTATCTCTAGGATCCATGTAAAAAAGTCCCTAACCTGTCCCACTCCTGGAACCTTTCCAGTCTTCCTACATATGATTTTATAATTCATATCCTATCTGCCCTATGGTTACAGAGGCCTCCAAGGCCTTTGTATTGCCTCTCTATTTGCCTGAAGTGCCCTCTCCTCAACTCTACCTTTTCAAATCCCTGGTTTCCTTCAAGCCTCGGCTCAAACGCTGCCTTCTACATAAAGCTTTTTTTGATCCCTTCCAGCTGCTGGTGCCCCCCTATTTAATACTAACAATGAAAATAATAAATAGCATTTATATAGTGTCATAATGTTTGCACAGCCATATGTTATCTCATTGGGTCTTCACAACAACTCTGTGAGATAGGGGCTGCTTTTATCCTTATTTTACAAATGAGGAAGTTGAGGCAGAGAGAAGTTAAATGACTTGAGCAAGGTGACACAAGCAGCAACTGTCTGAGTCAGGATTTGAACTCAGGACTTCCTGACTCCAAGTCCAGCATTCTATACACTATGCTAATTAGAGTCTCATCCAACTGCTCTCGTTTTACAAATGATGAAATTAAGGCCCAGAGGATTTACTTACTCAAGTTCACACAAAAAGTAAGTAGTCAAACCAGAACCTCTGATTTCAGAGTCAAGGAACATTGGTGCTAACCTATCTCATCTACTGGATCACCTTGTGTCAGCTCTTTCCATGTTTGCTAATATGGCAGATACAATGATGGGTACCATCAACCTACCAATGATGGGAATGTTAGGAAGTATCCTTGGCTCTCCACTTTCCTTGGTAATGTCATAATTAATCACTGACACCCAGAGCCATGTCTCCAGCTCTGGTATAACTTGTGAAGTCATAGTTAATAGCTGAAACTTTCTCACTGTCTAAAGGGGATGAGGGCAGTAGAAAGGCCCAATCCTCCTCTGCCTCACTTCCAGCCAACAGGAAAATGTATTTTTCAATGAGTAATGGCTTTCTATCACAGACATGAGGCAGGACTCCTTTGCTTCAATACTTTGGACCCATGAAAAGGAAGATGCATCTCTAACCAGTTAAAGGGGATCAGGTCAATTAGTTAATAAATTAGTATTTATTAAGTATAAATGGTGTGCACAGTGGATGGTGAGCTGGCTCAGAATCAGGAAGACTTGGGTTTGAATCTCACCTCTGATACAGATAAGTTATGTGATCCTGGGAAAGGAATTTAACCTCTCAGACAACTCTCTAAGACTATAAGATAGAGCCAGCTTTGATGGCAAGAAGAACCTGAGTTCAAATCTTACCTCTGCCATGGATTAGCTGTGAGATCCTATGGAAGTCCCTTAACCTCTCAAAGCTCTAGACCTCTTTCCAAGCTTACAAGGGCATTGAACCAACTTGTTAGTAAAGAGGTTTTTTTCATGTACCAATGAAATCCCAGGTTCAGTTCCTTTCATGTCTGGGCTTGGGGCCAGGCATTGGATTCACTTCCTAACACTTCCCTCAACTATAAAGAGAAAGTAATAGTATGTGCATTGTGTCATGTGAGAGGAAGTGTTGATCTCAGAGTTGAGAAAGAAGTGGGTTCAGGTTCCATCTCTGCCACACACTGGCTGTGACACTGTGTCTCTCAGTGCCGTGAGCAGCTCTCTGAGTTGCAAAGGTGCAGAAAAGGCACTGGTCTGTCCTGGGAGAGGGAGCGCCTTGTGTTAG
>CM053770.1:232222380-232288924 GCA_028658325.1 Potorous gilbertii | reverse complement strand
GGAGCTGCTAGGCATTGCTACAAGGATGGAAGTGAATGGACCCAAGGTTTATGTTTTCAGTGAGCTGAAATGCTGTGTGGGTGCATGGGTGCATGTGCCTGCTCTGGGTATATAAGTCTACGTGAGTCTACATGTGTGCATGTGTATATGTGCCTCAATGTTTGTATATGTCTACATATATGCAATATGGCTATGTGTATGCCT
Organism: Potorous gilbertii; assembly: GCA_028658325.1. NCBI lineage: Eukaryota > Metazoa > Chordata > Mammalia > Diprotodontia > Potoroidae > Potorous > Potorous gilbertii. Next base: position 232,288,720 of record CM053770.1, on the reverse strand, counting down.
GTATATTGTGTGTCCACATATGTATACAAGCACCTACATATATGTGCATGTGTGTCTATGTATGTTCTATATGCCTATATATGTATGCATGCAATGACTATGCATATGCCTGTTTATGCCTGTCCATCTATGTATATATGTTTCTATATGTGTATGCATGTGCATATACATGTGTAGACACATGTATAAGTGTACATGTGTGAATATATGTATGTGTAAGCATGTGTGTTCTGCACCAGGCCAAAGTCTGTGCTTCCACACTGACACACTGCTGTACCTGCTCACTCATCGTGTTGATTCCATCGGGTCCCAACAGAGATGCCGCCTGCTTTACAAGATCCGTCCTCCCACAGTTCAGCATCCGGAAACCCAGGTCCTGCTTGAATTTCGCTTCGGTGGCCACAGCATCCAGTTTCCGGGAGGCACAGAAACAGTCATCAGCCCTTAAGAGAATTGGAGATGGTCTCATTAGTGCAGGGGTCTCTGCAGGAATCTTTTCAAGAGATGAATCGCCATCTGATCTAGAGGATCTGGACGCAAATCTTGCTGCTGCCACTGACTACCTGTATGACCACAGATCAATCGCTTTCCAGTCTGTGGCTCAGTTTCCTCATCAGTAAAATAAGAGCATCAAATTAGATAATCCTATCACTAAGGTCCTATGGTCAGAGGAGCATAAGATACCCTAATGAAGTCTATGTAATTTAGCAATGAAAGACCACTCCAATCAGAGTCAGAAGACCTGAGTTGTTTTCTTCTACTTATTAGACGAGTGATCCTGGATAATTTGAATAATTTCTCTGTGCTTCAGCTGCTACATCTGTGAAATGGAAATAATAACATCTATATAAACTACTACTCTAGAAGCAATATGGATATAATGTTGGACGCTACTTTTTCAGTATCGAAAATTTACATATATATGTGTGTGTTTGTATGTGTATATATATATATATATGTTATCTGTATATATAACTTCTACATAGTGCTCTAAAGTTTACAAATCACATTACATATATTAATCAATCAATCACAAATAGATAGATTGAAGTCACAATTGTAAGGTTTACAAATCACTTTGTTTATCTCATCTAATTTGAACCTCCTAACAACCCTGTTGGATAAGTACCATTACTGTTCCTATTTTAGAAATGAGGAAACATAAGATCAGAGAATGTAAATGATTTGCCCAAAGCCACACAGCTTTTGTACAAGGCAGGATTCTCAGCTCAGGGTTTCCTAATTCCAAGTACAGAATTCTATTACTTGGGTCACCTAGTTGCTTCAGCTACATTTTAACTATAATTATTTGCATCTTCTGATGGCACAAATACCCAAGACCATATGGGTTGCTCTCTCCTTTATGGACACTCATTTCTTTTTAGTCCAAGATCCCTGCCTGCTCAGAGTCTGCATTATAAATCAATGCCAGCTAGACTCCTTGTTGTTCCAAATGGGAGCATTTAATGTTTATCCAGGTCCCTACTGGAAAGCAGCCAGGATGAGTCCTGAAAGGAGTCCAGAGTCCTATATCTGGTCCCAATGCTTTTTGCATGATCTTTGGTAAAGCTGGCTCTCCTACCCTGGTTGCAGGATAAAAGAACGGATTCTCTATCTGAAGAGGAGGTTAGAGATGTGGCCAGGGGTGAGAGGAGAGGGCACTGTCACCAAAGGAAATGCGGCATTTTCCCCACCCCAGCCCCCAAACCCTACACAAAGCATTATTATGGGTTATTTTTAAATTGTAAAATATTTTTATTGACATTTTTGTTTTATATAATTTAATTTCCTAATATATTTCCCTCCTCCACCCAGACAGCCATTTCTTAATACAAATAATAAAAAAGTAGGAAGAAAAAATGCAGTTCAAGTAACCAACGCATCCATCAAGTCTGACAACATATGCAGTGTTAGGTTTTAGGTTTTTACAAATAAATGAACAAAAATGCATCTCGTTCTCTCTCTGCATCATGCATGCAAATCCTTGGTGTTACAAAAATCACAGAAGCAAGACAGTGGATCTGTAGGGTATGAAGGTAGCAGCTGCTGTTAATATCCCCAAGGAGGGTACCACTTTCTCTCCCATTTGGACAATGCCTGTGGGGAAAGCCCAGATTTCTAGGATGATAGGTTGTTTCACCCTATTTCCAGTGAGTTGGAAGGAGAGAGAGTTAGAGAGCCAGGTGATACTGTTTCTTGGCATAGCAGATTAGCTCTTGGGCTGTGGCATTCCTGGACACTTTTTCTTTATGTTCATGTCTTTGCTTCCTTGTGTGGTATGTGTTAGATACAGTGACAGCTGCATTCTTGACTTCTTTGTTATTTTGGTGTGGCCATCCCACAGAGCTCATAGGTTTTGGGGCAATCGGAGGTCTGCCCATTAGTGGCACTAGAATTCCTTACAGGGTCTCTTCAGGGTGCTTTGGGGCTGGGTGTTCTCTTTAACGAGAACAAACCTGCAATTCTCATTCTGTCTCAAAGGAAATGATCAGTTGGTATTTCCCAGCTCCACACAGGGTTAAATTAGCCAGCATCAATGGGGTATTTTCTTGACTTCTGAGTGCCACGCTTTCAGAAGTCAAGGAGAAACAAGAGAACTTTCAGAGCAGTATGACCGTGATGATGACAGTCTGAAAAACATGCCACTTCAGGAAGAATTTAAGAATCGGGGACATGTGAAAATAGGTGAAAATAGATGGTTCTCTGCACTCATCATGTGCCACTTAACAAGCTCTTGTTTTCTCCTCTTTCCAATATCTGTCATTTTGTTAACCCTTCATTAGCTGAGACCCAATTAACAGGAACACTCAAATGACAATAATTTTCCCTGAGCCCTCACCTGGGACTCGACTTCTGTTACAAGGAGGCAATCAATTCATCAGCATTTATTAAGCACCTACTATGTACCAGGAAGTGTGGCTAAAAAGACAAAAATGAAACATTTCCTGTCCTTAAAGAGCTCAGACACACATAATACGTATGTATGTGTATGTGCATGTATGCACAGATCACCACATATAGTATATACACGTATGTGCATACATGTATGCATATACACATACAGATCTAAGTTAATCTATGCACCAGCAGATTATATATGTCTATGCACATATATGCATTGGCAGAGTGTATACAGACACACACATATATGTAAAATCTCAGTTGGTCCTCACAACAACCCTGGGCTGGGTGGGTGCTATTATTTGTTCCCTAGTCTCATTTTACAGATGAGGAAATTGGGGCTCAAGAGACACAGTGAATTTACTGTGTACTAAGCCCTGAAGATGCAAGGAAAGGCAAACACGATCCCAGCCTCGGGCTCTCATTCTAAAGGAGGCAACATTCAAATACCTGTGCATGTGAGATCTAGGGATTTCGGGTCAGATGGAAAAATTAGGGTTAGATGGAAGAGTAGTCTTCCCTCAGGGAAAGAAGCTGGGGTAGGGGAGGGGAGGAGAAAATCTCCTGCAGAAGGCAGGATTTGAGGTGAGTCTTGAAGGAAGTGAAGAAATCCAAGAGGTGGATTCTTAGGGGCTGGTGCAGGTGGGGCAGACAGGGCAAAGGCATGAAGTCAGGAGATGATGAAGCCAGGGTAGCTAGAGCTCAGAGGGTGCAGAGCAAAGGACAGACTTGCCAATTCTGTGTTCCAACATTTAGCAAATGGCAAAGGTTGATGGAGCCCAGGTTTTTCCAAGCCTTCTATCCTTTCCACCAGACAGATTCTCCTTCTATGAAGTTGTCATTTGCTTTACCACGGATGAACATTAACAGGTCCTCTGGTACTCAAAATAAAAAGAATCCCCTTCTCAAAGTACTTAAGTCCTGTATGGTGCTGAAACCTAACCCATCAGTCACCTGGGGTTCCACCAGACTGGGGCTGATTCTACGGTTTTCATTAGGCATGACCTTCGAAAGTTTTCGGTAAAAATACAGCTCATTTAGAGAGTTAACACAGGTAGACAATTTTACTGACTTTATGAACAGGGTAGAACAATGAATGAATGAAAGAATTATTGAAAGAAAAGAATAAGAAAGGAAGGAAGGAATGGAGGAAGAAAAAAGGAAAAAGAAAAAGAAGAAAGGAAGGAAGAAGGAAAGAAAGAAATGGCATTTGAGGAGTTGAGGGGACACATATACAAAAGCCAATTCCTGCCCTCAGGAAGCTCTCACTGTATCCATAGGGATCCTACATTCTAATAGGGACAGACAAAATAGGCAGTGATAGCCAGAGAGGAATTTTTAGGATAGGCAAGTCACAGTGAAGTTATAGGGCAATTGATAGGTCTTTACTACGTGGTATTGAATGGTGGTGTTGATTTGATTATTGTACTAAGAGTGAGAAGTGGAAAGCTGGGTGGGGGATTTGGTTAGGGATGGGGCATTGTGAGGAGGATTGGTACTTTGGTATGGCATGAAGATGGCTGGGAAGTAGCAAAGTGGGGTGTGGTCCAGTTAAGAAAAGATGAATGCTCACCAAATAGAAGCCCAGGTCAAGAGTTTCTTCACTGGCCAGCTTCCTACATCAATGGAAATAATAAGAAAATCTCTCTCTCTCTCTCTCTCTCTCTCTCTCTCTCTCTGTCTCTGTCTCTCTGTCTCTCGTCTCCATTTCTCTCTCTGAATGTCTCTTTCTCTGATCTGTCTCTGTGTCTCTGGATCTTTCTGTCTCTTTGTGTGTATCTCTGATTCATCTTACCTTGCCTCTCTCTCTCTCTGCAAACTCTTTATTAACCACACACCACAAAGCAAGGAGAACAATGTCTTTAAAGATGAGAGTATGAGCAAAGACTAGAGGAGTGTTGTAGTGGGCTCCTTGTGGTCCAATTGGAGAAATGAGATCTAAGGGAAAGAGCACAATGGTGCTAGTGTATACATCCCATTATTGGGGAATGTCACACAAGAGGAAACTTGGCACTCCAGAAAGGCATACTGTCTCTAGCAGGGGCTGATAATGGCACTGAAGGAAAATTAGCACTGATGACAGAGTTCATAGAATCATCAATTTGGAGACAGAAGAGACTTTAGATGTTATCTAGTCTGATCCTTCATTTTACATATGAGGAAACTGGTACCCAAGATGTTGAAATGACTTGTCTAAGGTCACAGAATTAGAGCTGCAATTTGAAACCAGTGGTCTTTTGATTTGAGATCCAGAACTCTTTACTTTATACCATGGATTGAGGTGAGAGAAAGAGCAGTTAATGGCTTCACTTGAGGGAAGAGAGGGAAACAGAAGGAGCAGAGAAGAGGAAAAAGGAGAGAGATGTCTAGATAACTAAAAAGTGCCCATCACTACTCTACCATGCCTCCATTTCAAGCCTATTCCCTGTTTCCCAAACAATTCATCTATTTCCTCTTTCTGTCCAGGTGGTCTATGGTAGACCTTGATGACCAAATCACTTCTTTGATCATCATCCAAATGCTCTCCCTTGTGATTCCCCCTTTGATTCTTGCATTTCCCTACATGAGTAAATCTTAGTTTATATTATGACCCACATTTTTCTCTTATTGTCCCCCTTTACATATTTTGTTCCTTTATAATAAGGTATATATTTCCAGAGTCACATTCTCGTAATAGGCTCTGTCCTACCAGTCTTAGTGATACTGGTGAGATCAGAATGCTTTCTTGCACTAGGATCTTGAGTTGACCTTGTTTATTATCGTTGTGTTCTGTATTTGTTCAAAGACAACATTCTTTCTGAGAATTTCCATTTTATATGTCTATCCATCCATCTCTCTCTCTATCTATCCATCCATCCATCCATCCATCCAATCTATCTATCTACCTATCCCTCTGTCTATCAGTTCATCCATCCATTCATCTATTTGTCTTTCTGTCCATCTATCCATCTGTCTCTTTAGTTTGTTTGTACAATTTTTTTCCTGTTGTCTCCTCCAATAGAAGATGAGTTTCTTCAGGGTAGGGATCATTTTTTTCGGATGTTTCCTGTATCTTCCTTGCTTAGAACAATGCCTGAGGTATTGGAAACACATGATAAGTTTTCATTGACTCAATGATTGACTCATTGAGTCAATTGACTGAGGTCTGAGGGCATGGGTTTAATAGCCAATTTCTGGCTTTTTAAAAGAGTCTAATTTCTAGGCATCTCTACTACTCTTCTTTCCCCTATTTTGTAGACATATTTGTTGATATTCAACTGGGGGATATATTCAGGGAATCTTCTCCCCCTCCTTGACTTTTCATTTCTTTTCCCTAGGTCACCATTTTCTAATCTGTCAAATGAGAAGGTGGGACTAGATGAGGTCCTTCCAAACAAAAAACCTGGGTCCTTCCAGAGATCCCATGATCTCTGGGCCTCAGTTTCTTCCTCTGAAAAATGAGTGGGCTAGACTAAATAGGCCCCTGAGGTCTCTGTCAGCTTTCAATATACGATCCAATGACCCCTGACTCTCAATATATGATTCTGGCAGGACCTTGGTTTCTAGGACAGTTGGACCACATCAGTCACTCAATAAACATTTAATTACCCCTACTATATGCCAGGCACTGTACTAAGCATGGGAGATGCCAAAAGAGGCAAGGACATTACAATCTGTGTGGTTCCCAAGGCCCCTTCCAGCTCAGACTCCCTGATCTTGGGACCTCATTTTCCTTTTCTTTTAGACAGGAGCATTAGAATTGACTCTTTAAATCCTTTCCAGGTCTAAGTTCATGATCCCATGGTCTGCAAGATCCATATGCAATCATATGGATACAGTGAGAGGTTTCTCTGACATCTCTACACCAGATGTTTTCCTCCTGGGCATCTCATTGTATCTTATGTGATGAAACCATCTGATGAAACCCACTTTTCAACTTTTCTATTTTCCCACTTACTTAAAAAAAACACAATACTCCCTCAAACTACTAAACCTGTGCCAAAAACATCAGGAGAGGGGGAAACAAAAAAAACCCAAACACTGTCTTTTCCCTCCCAGCCTCCCTTTAAATGGGTATCTTCCTAAGATGGGCAGCTAGGTGGTACATTGGATAAAGCACCAGTGCAGGAATCAAGAGGACCTGAGTTCAAATCTCACCTCAGACACTTGACACTCACTAGCTGTGTGACCTTGGGCAAATCACTTAACCCCAATTACCTCATCCTGGCTCATCTCCAGTTATCCTGATGAATAATTGGTCACTGGATTCAGATGGCTCTGGAGGAGAAGTGAGGCTGATGACTTGCACAGCCCTCCCTCACTCAATACAAAGTCAAGTGCAAGTCATGTCATTATATCTCTGATGGTATGATCTTCGGCAATGAAGGATGAGCACACACATCTTCTGAAGAAGGCCAAGGAAACACGTGATGGCTGGAGTTTCCAAAGGGTCATGGGTCTCATAGCTTTCTCCCTCTCACTGCCCCCTGCCCCATGCCCATCCTCACTCTAATGGATTCCTCACTACCCTGCTCCAAGAGAGGGGTCAAACACAAGTGAATAGATGCAAAAGCTGACAAAGTGCTCTGGATAGCAGATTCCTAGGCAAGATTTACAATGGTCTAGTAGTGTCTTTGAGATGGAAAGGGGATTAAAAATCAGAAGCAGGAAGATGTGATCTGGATGTGGCTCACAGTCTAAGTATGCCCATCTGATGTGGCCGAATGTACTAGGGGTGGGGGTTCAGGGGAAGGGAAGCCCACCGGCCTGCTCATCCTGCCCTGCAGGTTTGGTTTTAGGGGATCCTGGATGGGCACACCTGGAATCGATCAGTTGGGCAAATTAAGACACAAGAATTCACCATTCTTCTTTTAATAGTCTTATGACTCCTCAGGAGACACAAAGAGAAGAGAAAAACCAGGCTTTCATCTGTTTGCTCTCCAAGACAGCTAGCATTTACATCATGCTTTAAGGTTTGCAAATCTCTTCGCAAATATTATCTCATTTTATTCCCAGAGCAATCTTGGGAAGTAATTGCTCTTATCATCCCCAATCCATAAGGGATAGGAGGAAACTGAGGCAGATAGTGGTTAAGAAATGTGCCCTAGGGTCACAAAGCTAGTAATTGTCTGAGGCTGGATTTGAACTTAGGTCTTTTTGTCTCCAGGCACAGCACTCTATCCACTGCACCACCTAGCTGCTTTAAGAATGAAAGACTGGCTGGAATCTTATTAGAAGAGAGAATTATGGTATTAGAAACTTGATCTCTATAGAGTACTCTAAGTGCTGCAAAGGGCAGCAAGGTGACTCAGTGGAGAGAGTGCAAGGCCAGGGGTCAGGAAGACCTGAGTTTAAATCTGACCTTAGACACTGTGTGATTCTGGGCAAGCCACTTCACACTTTTGCCTCAGTTTCCTCATCTGTCAAATGAACTGGAGAAGGAAATGGCAAACCACTCCAGTATCTCTGCTAAAAAGCCCCCAACCAAACAAAAAATCACATTCCCAAATGGCATCACAAAAGACTGGCCACAACTGAACAACAGTCTTCTCATTTTACACATAAGGAAATTGAGACCCAGAGAAAAACACACAGCATATACAGTCCTAGATTCATTAACTTAGAGCTGGAAGGGAACTTGGAAGTCATCTAGTCTAACCTAATTTGACAAATGAGGAAAATGGTGGTGCTGGGATTTGACCTCAAGGCCTCTGGTGCCAAAGTCTTTCCATAAAACTAAGGGAACAAGTGATAGAAAGGAAAGGATTAAAGTAGGCTGAAATCAACCCCCCCCCCCCACTGTCTCCTAAATGCCTCCCAATTGCCAACTCCTCATGACCCTATCCAGGGTTTTCTTGACAAAGATACTGGAGGGGTCTGCCACATCTACCACACCTGGCCTATTTCTTTCACCTTCTTATCAAGCCTGTTTTCACATTGTCTTAAATTCCCTCCTTCCTCCTCTTATGCATAAAGTCCATAGCTTTCCCTCTTCTGAGAAACAGCTTTTGATGTGCCTCCTCCAAGCAGCCTTCCAGGATTGTTCATTTTGGATGGATCATCTAGCCTGTAGCCTGGGCTTTGGAGGAATTCCAGGCAGAAGAGGTCATGATCCCAGTCAAACTCACTCAAGCCCTAAGCCCTGGGTTGATTTGTGCGTCACTGCAGTGTGGGCAGAATCTATTTCCTCTTGCAGGGACCCCAGAAAAATATCCATTCATATTAGTGAGATGTGACTAAAGCTGTCCTCTGACCACTCCCCAGGGCTCCCATATAGTGGAAGAACTGTATCCAGGAAGAAATTGGGATCCAAATATAGCCCAATCTTAGTCACCCTCTCACTCTCACACTGAATATTCCTTGAATTCTTTATGGTTGCTGGTCCCAGCCGCCATATGCCCTGAGTTTCTCAGCTTTCCTGTACTCTGAGTTTTTCAAACTTCACATAATGGGTTTAGGGATGGAAGAGATCTTTGAGGTTACCTAATTCAACCCCCTTATCTTAAAGAAGAGGAAGCCAAAGCCCAAAGGCAATGACTTAGGATCATTAGAACTAGAAAGCTCTTGAGGTCAAATGATCCAAACACCTCACTTTACAGAGGAGGAAACTGAAGCCCAGAGTGATAAGGTGACTGAGGATCATACATTTTAATCTAGTCCAACTTCCACATTTTCATCACCACCACCACCATCATCATCATCATTGTCATGTAAGAAGTGTGTGGCAGAAGCAGAATTTGAACCCAGGTGCCTGCTCCTCTGTGCTATGCTCCCTCCTGCCCACCACTGATTCTCCTATACCACACTTGATGGGTGCTCTATCCTTCACACGGTCTTACCCACTCACCCAGGAAACAAGCCTCTCTTGTCCATACCAACTCTCCCACACAAGTGTCTGGCCTTCAAGATCCTCAGACATTGTCTCACCTCCTCTTGTCTCACACCTCCCCCCTCCTGAACAGCTGACTCACTCTAGACAATGCTACTTCTGTCTACAAAGTTCCTTCTCACCCCACCCAGGGTCTTGTTTCCACCCAGGTGCCTCTAACGTCAACATGAAGGCTCCATCTTTACCTGTCCTAGACCTCGCTAGGGAATAACCAGTAACTATGGGCATGTGCACCCTGGCTGCCTTCTGGTCTTTAAACATTCTCATCTCTCTGACTTTCCCCCACCTAGAGCTGTAGAGGTCTGATTTCATCAGCTCCCATAGGTTGAGCTATCATCACTTTCCTGACATCTTCTCATCAGCCACCTTGCGCCCAGACCAGAAACCATAGAAAACTATTTTATCATCAGGGACTCTGTATTTGGGGGCAATGGTGATAGAGTATTGCATATGTAAGACTGTGACAAACTGACAGCTTTGAGTCTTTTTCCCCCTATGTCATTGGGGAAGCAAGTAAGAGAACAATACTTATGTTTTCCTGGGACCCTCAGAGAATTGTTTAGGATTAAAAACATGGACAGTAAGTTTAAAAGGTGCCACAGTTGATCTGCTGAGAATGGCACATTTTAAACTTGGGGAATGGGACAAAGAGAAATAATTGAGTGGGGAGACTGGCCAATGAGAGCCTAGCCCTTAAAGTATGCACACTCTTCTCTCACACAGAAACTCAATGAGCCTGCTTCTAGAAACATTAGAGAGAAGTGATGGAGAGGCCTTTCATCCCTCTAGCTTGGAAAATGTGCAGGTATTCTGTTTCTGTCTTTCATATTGTATAGTGACAAAAAGTCTTTTAAATTCGCATCTGAAATAAAAGTAAGCATGCTTATAAAACCTTGAACAGAGGACAGTTTTCTTTCTGGTGAAGAAGAAATACTTTATGCCTTTGGGTTGGAGGGAAGATGAAGTACTGAAGGTAGAAGTCAGAAGCCTATTCTCCCACCTGGCAGCCACGTGGCTGTGAATCTATGGCACTTTATCTGTTTCTACCTCTGTTGTATGAATTCTTTCCAGGGAGTATTGGAGGAATGTTTTCATACTTTAGTTCTTGCTGTACTTTTTTGGTAGATACCTCTTTGTAAAAACCAATTGATTTTAACTGGTCAAATTAAGAAGAGATCAGCTTGGTTACCTTTGAATTGCTAAGTGGTCAAAGAATATTTAGGGGGAACACACTGGATGGCTGCTCTATGGGCAATGCTATTAGAAAGATAGTCTCCCAATCTGCCAGGGTTGCTCTTGGAATCTTGAGGGGAGATGTGGTATATCCCCATCTGCCAGTAGAGTAGAGATTGAGAGTGAGCCCCAGAACCCATGTACTACACCCATAACTTTCCAAACCAAAATACCCCTTCGCGACCACAACTCCTTTATTGACTCTCCCATCAGAATGTTAGATATTTGAGGAAGGGTCTCTCTTTACTTTTGTATTTGCTTCACATAGTACCTGGTATATAATTAGCACTTAATAAATGCATTCATTCATTCATCTCTTTTCAGATCATTCCCCAATCTATACTCAGCATTCACTTCTTTCCTAAGCTCCAGTTTCAAATCGTTGCCTGGCTGCTACACAAATCTACCCATAATTTTCTGAGACTCAACTGCTTACAGACAAATGGGTGGCATAGAGGAGAGATCACTGGCCCTGGAGTCAGGAAGATATAATGCACCTACTAGCTGTATGACCCTGGGCAAGTCACTAAATCCCTCCATGCCTCAGTTTCCTCAATTATAAAGTAGAGATTAATAACAGCACCTACCTCCTAGTGTTGTTGTGAGAATCACAAGTGACAATATTTGTGAAATGCTTAGCAAAGTGTCTGACACATAGTAGGCATTTAATAAATGCTGTTTCCTCCCAAAGCATCCAAAACAACTCATTTGTTTCCCCCCTAAACCTAACCCTCCTCCTCTGTACCTTCCCATTTATTTAGTCAGCTTTCCAGTATTCAGATTTGCAGCCCTGGAATTATCCTTAGCTTTTCAGTCTCCTTACCCACACCCACCCCTTCAATCCAATCACCCATCAAATACTGTTGATTCTACTAAGAACGTCTATCTACTGGATCCTTTAGCAGCTTTCCATGGCTCCTGGGATTAGAAACAAATGCCACTGTTTGTCACTTACAGCCCTTCACAATCTAACCCCAGGATCACTTTCTAATTCATCTTTTCATTTCTCTCACACACTCTTTGCTCTGCAGCAGAGGTGGTCTGTTTGCTGGTCCCTTCACATGATATTCCATCATCTCCTGCCTCAGCATTTTTGCCTAGGCTGTGCTCCATGCTTAGAATGCCCTCTCTCCATCGCTTCCACCTCTTGGTCTCTAGCTCACTTCAAGTGCCACCTCCTGTATGAGTCTTTCTAATTCCCCCAGTATTAGTTTTCCCTTGGAATTAAAATTACTTTGTGTATGCTTTGTATTTACTGATCTGGGGTTTAACAGAAAGAACCCTCCTTTGGGAATCTGAGGACCTTGGTTGAAATTCCATCTCTGATACCTATTCCCTGTGGAATCTTGGGCAGGCCATTCAACTTCTCCATGCCTCAGTTTCCTTATCTGTAAAATAAGGGGGTCAGATGAGGTAGCCTCTGAGATCTCTCGCAGTTTTGTTTTCATTCAGTCAAACATAAACTCCCTAAGGGCAGGGAACCTTAATAAATGTCCATAGAGTGAAGAGACCTCAGGATGCAGTGGATGACCTTGGTGTCTTTGGTGTCTAACCAAGCTCTAAGAGCTCCACATTGCCTCCTTCCTGCCTTCAAGGCCACTGGAACAAACTGTTCTCATCTGCTCATTCTACCAGAGGAAGTCTTCACATGCTTGGAGTAGACACCCCCCTAACTCACCAATGAGTTTGAGACCCCTTGGTTACCCTCAACCTGGTTTGGCCCATCTGCCAAAACAGTTTACCAGGATGTGGCCACTGCACATGCTGCAGCTTCTTGGAGCCACAGGTGAGAGACAGGTGGAACAGGTGGACACCAAAGGTGGAAAGAGCCCCAAAAAAGACTCAGCAGTCATCACACCAAAGGTACTGGTCCTCCCTGAACACACCCTAAAACCCACAGACCTAGGTGGAGTATAATTTCCTTGAAGGCAAGGGTAGTTTTCCTTTTGTCTTTATATGACCAATGCCCAACTCAGCACATAACAGTCACTCCATTAATGCCATTAATTTAAATGGAATTGTTGGTGTCAGACTCTTGAGTCCTCATTTGAAAGTGGGTCAAGATATCATTGAAGACAAAGGTTTGTTGAATGGTTTTAAGCCCAGAATGTGCTTGTGATGTACTTTTCACACTCATGAGGTGAAGAGTGCAAAATGTTTGCAAGCCCCTGATGTAAGATGCCCTGGGATCTCAGTCCCTTCCAAGACCCCCTAATTCCCTAATACTTTTAAGCAGAGTGACTTGGGGAAGAAGAGAGGAACATGGGCAAGAGAGGAAAGTTTCCAAGTTATCCAGGTGCCAGTGTACCTGCCTCCTGGTGGTGGAGGAAGAAGGATGGGGAGGGTGAGGGGACAAGCCCAGATGTCAGAACCAAGCTAATAGATATGGGGAGGGGAAGGGACCAGCATCTCTATGGAGGCTGCCCAGACAGGGCTGTCCATGGGGTGCTGTGGTTTTTATCCAAATTTGGAAGACAAGGACACTCAAGGGGACAGTCTGCAGGCTGAGAGGGAGTTGTTTCTCTCTTTGCTGGCACTCTTGGGAGGTTTGAAGTCAGCCCACATAATATGCCCAGGGACACTCAGCCTTGGGAGCTGACCTTCTGAAGTAAATGGGTATCCAAGTGGGATAAAGACAAGGATGAGGAGCACAATGCCTGCTACATGGAAGGCACTTAGAAATACTTCTGACTGACTAGCTGATAGAATGAATGAGGGGTTTATGTTAGTGCTGGGGGCAGGGGGAAGGGGTAGCTCCCCAGTCATCAGCTCTCCTCCAAGGGGAAAAGAAGGCCAGATGGGGAGTTGGCGGGCATGGATGGCAAGTTCCAGATTGCTAATTATTGCCTGTGTGACCTTAGGCAAGTCACAACATCTCTGAGCCTCAGATCCCCTGAATCAAACTCCTTTGTTTTACAAGGAAGGAAACTGAGGTCCAGGGGTTTAAGTCTCTCTCTCTCTCTCTCTCTCTCTCTCTCTCTCTCTCTCTCTCTCTCTCTCTCTCTTTCTCTCTGTCTCTCACCTCTCCTCACTTCTCTCTCTCTGTCTCTCTCCTTTCTCTTTCTCTCTCCTTTCTGTCTCTGTCTGTCTCTGTCTCTTCTTTCTCTCCTTTCTTTCTGTCTCTCTCAATGTCTCTGTCTCTCTGATTCTCACACACATACAGACACAAATCAACATTAGGTAGGATCTGAACTCAGTTCTTCCTGACCCCAAGTCCAGTGAGGTTGCATTCTTGTCTCTCAAGGGCCAGTCCCCCTTGTATATCCTTCCTCTCTTTCCTTTTCTCCTTCCCCTCATACACAGAGGTGTCAAAAGTAAGGACCTTTCCTTATAGGAGGAAAAATGGATCCCAATTAAAAAGATTGCTGCTCTTGGTATCATTGGTGGATGGTGAGATCCTTGAGGGCAAGGACTACCTTTTGACCTCTTTTTGTATCCCCAACGCTTAGCATAGTGCCTGGTATACAGTAAGTGTTTAATAAATGTTTACCAATTTATTGATCAATTCCTTCAGCCATGGAGGGTACCTACAATGGAAGTCAGCCAGAGGGATACAAGGACGAACACATAGCATTATTTCTGCCTGCATGGAGCTTATAGGAGACTGGAGATAGAGCATGTGCACAAAGAAGGAGTATGTGCAATGGGAAAAACCACAGACCTGATCTCTGGGACCTGGATTCAAATTCTGGTTTCAATATTCACTATGTTAAGAAAAATAGAGGTTGTTGCTCATTAATGTCTGATTCTTTGTGATCCCATGGACCATAGCATGCCAATACTGTCTCTGGGGTTTTCTCGGCAGATGCTGGAGTAGTTCATCATTTCCTTCTCCAGTGGATTCAGGCAAAAGGTATGTGACTTGCCCAAGGTCACACAGCTATTAAATGTCTGAGGCCTAATTTGAGCTGAAGTCTTCCTGTCTCTGGGTCTAGTGTTCTATGCATTAAGGTTCCTGTGCTAAATGCTACCGAGACAAAAGTGAGAAAACAAGATATCACCTGCCCTCCAGGAGTTTAATTCCTAATGGGAAAAGAACACATGAAAGGGAGGTAGAAGATGAGGTAAAAATGTGTACGTGACTGGTGGGTGTGAAGAAGATGGCAGAAGCAGGCAAAGTAAGGCCGTTGTTGGTCTAGTGGAGACCAGGGAGGTTCTGGAGTCATAGCTCAGCTCTCCTATGGTATAGGGGATAGTTGGGAACAATTTTTTGGGTGGAGTGGAAGAAGTAGGGTGATCCCCTACATTGTGCTCTCCCCTTTTCAAATTATATTGTATCATATCATATATCATATCATCACTTCATATCATATTACCTTATATTATGTTATATTTATTATGTTGTTATACTATACTATATATTATATTATATCATAATATTAATCTCTTTAAAAGCTGGATTCCAACTCCTAAACAGCAGAGCCAGTTTGAAGTTTTGACTCTGCATCCCTGGCACCTCCCTCTGTGCTTTTCATAATAGCAAGGGATCAATAAAGACCTAGTGAATCCAACTAAATTCAATCATAGAGTTGGACACACAATAGATTCTTCATGAACAGTTGGCTGGCAGCTATGGTTGAGTAGAGCCCATTAGCCTTACAGCCAGTCAGCAAGTATTAATCAACATTTATTAGGCACCTACTGTGTGCCAGCTGCTGTGCTGGTCCTTCCTCCTGCTCCCAGAATCTGTCTGTGAATTTATTTCTCCTCTTGGAAAAGTAGAGGTTGACCATGAGTTTTTAGGATGTTGCTCAAGTAACGCATTACTGAGTCTGATCTGGTAAATGCCTATTCTTGTCTTTGCTTGGCACAAAGTGGAAATCAGAATGCTGCTGGAGAAGTGGCTGGCAGTGTCTACCATCTGTAGCTTGGCACCTTGTATTAAATCCTAAAATGTAGAGCAGGCAAGGACATGAGAGATCATTTAGTCTAGTGAGTTACTTACTTTACAGATGAGAAAACTCAGGTCCTGAGAGAGGGTCTGATTCTCCTCAAGGCCAACATGACTAGAAGGGACTTTCAAAATCATTAAATTCTGCCTCATTAAGCAGATCATCAAACACAGATCCAGAGAAGGGGAGACAGCAATGGATACTTAGGCTCACAGATTTTGAGCTGAAAGGGACCAACCCAAATCCAACACCTTCATTTTTCAGATGGGGAAACCGAGACTCAGAGAAACTAGTAAGTGACAAAGCTGAGATCTAACCCAGGGTGCCCTGGCTCCAAGTACAGTCTTCCATCCCTAACCCCAAGGAAGTTGAGGCTCAATCTAGGTTCTGCTACTTTTCTGGGGCTTGATTTCCTTATCATTAAAATGAAAACACTAACATCTGCACTGCTTGCCTTGGGGCTGCTATAAGGAATCTGCTTTGTGAACTGGTAACTCATTGAAGGCAGGGACTTGTCTCTCATTTTCCTTCTATCCTCACTGCCTGGTGCAGAATAGATGCGTAATAAAGGCATGTTGACTGATCGACTAAGGAAACATCAGCGATTTCTAATATGAGGGTCACAGAATGGATCAGTTGTAAAGATAGGGACTGTGGACACTATCTCCTGATGCCCGGTCCAGTGTTCACTAAAGGACAGATAGGTCATAGAACATAGATTTAGAGCTGGAATCTGAACCACTCCTCTCATTTTACAGAGGCCAGGGAGGATCACAGGGTCAAAGGGTAAGGTCCTCAAAGATGGGTAGCTAGGGGATGCCATAGAGTACTATGGACTGGAGTCAGGAAGATTCATCCTGAATTCAAATCCAGCCTTAGACACTAACTAGGTATGTGACCCTGGGCAAGTCACTTCACCCTGTTTGCTTCAGTTGCCTCATCTGTAAAATGATCTGGAGAAAGAAATGGCAAGCCACTCCAGTATCTTTGCCAAGAAAAACCAAATGGGGTCATGAAGAGTCATACATGATTGAAAATAACTGAACAAAAGGGTCTTCAGAGGTCATCTAGCCAACCTGCCTTATTTTAAAAATAATTCACCCCTTCCCTCATTTTACAGATGAGGAAACTGAGGCCCAGGGAGGTAAATTATTTGCTCAAAGTCACCCTTGTCATCAATTAGTCATCAATCAAACATTTATTTAATGTTTATCATATGCCAGGCATTGTGCTAAGCTCTGAGGTTTCAAAGAAAGTCTTTTTCCTCAAGGCACTTGCTTTCTAAAGTGGGAGAGATGACACACAAACAGCTAGGTACATACAATGTATAAAGTGAAGGTTTCGAACTCAGGTCCTCTGATTGCACAGTCGGTGATATTGTTTCCCCCTTCCCCCTCCCAATCTTTTCTCCTTCAAAGTAAACATTTCCTCTTCTTACAAGGGTGGTTGCTTCATAGGACATATTTTCATTTCAAATAGAAAGCACCCAAAAAAGGATTCTGAGTGAGCAGATTTGGGTTTTTGATATTTTTATCAAAGATCAATAAGGCCGCCTAATCAGCTGAGATTCTGCAGCTGCAGCCAATTATCCCCTTCGGGAACAAACTCACACCCTCTCCATGAGGTCTTTTGGAAGCTGAGAAAAGCAGAAACTGAGAGGAGGCAGCTGACCAAGGTCACCCTGGGCAGGTCCCACCGAGAGTTTGGCTTTCCTTCCTGCTTGCGTTCCACTTTGTGCCCCTGCCCTCCCCTCCCCCAGCGGGAGGGTTGGCAGCTGGTGGGTAATTACATAAGCTAATAACCCCATCAACTGTCTGGGGTCAAACACCAATTTCAAAGTCCCCTTCGTGGAGTGCCACAGTACGAAGGCACTTAGTGAGAGCCATTTATTAAAAGAGAGGTCAGTCCATGGACAGGGCCGGCCCACACTCCCACCTGCCAAGACCACAGCAGGAGTAGTGGGCCATTTTCAGGTCTTTCTTTCCCTGTGGATCAAAAGTCTGTACAGAAAACAGGCAAGGATCATAGTACCAAGAGCTGGAAGAGTCCTTAGGAACTAAATACAACCCCTTCATTTTATAGAGTAGGATTCTGAGGTGCCAGGATTCACAGATAAACTTGAAATGACCTTGAAGTTCAATATCTTCACTTTACAGATGAGTAAACTGAGGCTCAGAAAAGTCACATTGCATTAGTCTGTGTCCAGCTTAAATTTAGCAAAACTGAAGGTAGGAAGGGGGCAAAAACAGCTTTGAAAAACGTAAAAGTTACGACGAAACTCTCCTTATCTTAGAAAGAGACTGAAATTTGAACAGCTGAGTTGAATTTAGGGATCAAGTTTGGGTTAGGCATGTGGAAAGACCAGCGAGATAATGGACTTGCCTTTATGACACACACTGGATTCATACCTCTGTCTCCAACCTCTCCTCTCCATGAGAGGAGTCTGGAAAGTTAACCTGTCTGAGTCAGGGCTGATCACCATAAGTAAAGGAAGAATCCTTCCTTGGGGGAGCTTGCTCTGCCAAGAAAGCTTATCAAAAAGAAGAGCCTAGACTTCTCTCATTTCCTGCTTGGAGATGACAAACCTTGATCCAAGGTTCTAAGGAAAACAGAGGAGAGTCAATCACAGGCTAGGGAATCTTTGAAAGGAGCACTGTAACACTTTAGCTAAAGAGAGTGTGGTATCACCCAGCAGAAACCATCACCAGAGGTAGTTTTTAAAACTGGAGCTACCTACTGAAGAATGAGTCCAGATGACCTACCTGTCCCACAAAGATGCCACACCCTGTGAAGAACTGCATGACCTGCCCCACCCAGTCTGGCAGCAGCTGCCCTAAGATCATGAAATCAGAGCTGGAAGGCACGTTGGAGGCCACCAAAGCCAGATCAACTTGCTCAAAGTCACTGGGATAGTATGCAGTAGAGGTGGGATTTGAACCCACAGTTTCTGAATCTAAGAGTCACCTAAGTGGCACCATAATGCATAGAATACTGGGAAGGCTCATCTTCTTGAGTTAAAATCTGGCATCAGACACTTAACTATGATCCTGGGCAAGTCACTTAAACCTATTTGCCTCAGTTTCCTCATCTGTAAAATGAGCTTAAGAAGGAAGTAGATAACTACTCCAGTATTCTTGTCAAGAAAATCCCAAATGGGGTCACAAAGAGTCACACACAATTGAAAGGAGTGAACAACTTTTGATTCTAAAGGCAGTTTGACAAGTAGTCTCTGCCTCTTTGATAGAAGAACTCTAGCAAGGCTAGGACTGCTTTTTTATTTTTTATACCAAGGATTATTCATTCATTCAACAAGCATTTATTAAGTACCTGCACTTATCAAGCATCTCCTAAGCTCCTGGTGCTATGCTAGGGATGCTAGCACTAGGGATGCTAAGGGCTAGCATTTATAGAGCGATTTGAGACTTGCAAAGAACTTCACAAATATTCTCTTATTTGATGCTCACAACTACCCTGAGAGGTAGGTATTATTATTATGTCTGTTTTTAAGATAAGGAAACCAAGGTAGATGGAGGTAAAGTGACTTGTCCAGGGCCACACTGTGAGGAAGGGTCTGAATCTAGATTAGAACTCACGTCCAGTGTTCCATCCACTGTGAAGCCCCCTGGGACAGAGGCTGTCTCCTCCATTAGAGTGTGTGGGGGGGTGGTCCTAAAGGGCTGAGATAATCTTTGGCCTTTCTTGTATCCCCAGAGCTTACTACAGTGAATATAGTACTGACTGTCAATTTTGTTCAGTCATTTCAGTCATGTCCGACTCCATGACCCTATTTGGGGTTTTCCTGGCAGAGATACTGCAATGGTCTGCCATCTCCTTCTCCAGCTCACTTGACAGATAAGGAAACTGAGGCAAACAGGGTTAAGTGACTTGACCAGGGTCACTCAGCTATGAAACGTCTGAGATCACATTTGAACTCGGGTCTTCTGACTTCAGACCTGGTGGCACCACCCAGCTGCAACCCTGACAATCCAAAGAGATAAAATGTTCCCTGTCTTTAAGGAGTTTACATTCTGTCAAAGAAATACTATATATAGGGTCCTCTTCAAGAATGGACAATAACAACAATATATAACTGTTGTAATAATTAAATACAAAATAGATACAATGTAGCCACCAGGGCATAGTGCAGAGAAGAAACAGAAGGTCCGAGTTCAAATTCTGCCTCTCAGGTTGTGTGACCTACAACACTACCCCCTACACCCCTGTAGCTGAACCAGATAAAATGTAATTAGGAAACATTT
The DNA here is from genome assembly GCA_028658325.1 of Potorous gilbertii. Classification (NCBI taxonomy): domain Eukaryota; kingdom Metazoa; phylum Chordata; class Mammalia; order Diprotodontia; family Potoroidae; genus Potorous; species Potorous gilbertii. The sequence goes on along the minus strand of CM053770.1, from coordinate 232,268,567 downwards.
AACAAAATGCACAAAAATACAATAAAATATAGATAACATTGCACTTTAAAACTAATCAATATGTGGCCCTAAAAGAACCTTGCGTACAAATTAGTGGTCCTCATTTATGTTTGAGTTTGACATCACCGGTCGACTCTCTAAGGTTCAGAGAGGGCGCCAATCTGCTCTGGTGGAGGGAGTGTCCTTATCTGGGCGTTCCTAATATCAACCAATCCCTAAGATTCTAAACAGAAAGTGATTTTTTGAGGGGTTTGGAGAGTGTTGTTAATATTGGAGGAAGAAGATCAGGAAAGGTCTTGAGTGGAGGGAGGCATTTAAATTCAGCAGAAGAAAGCAGGAGGTTTTAGGAGGTCGACATCTGGGTTGGAGCATTTCAGGCAAGGGGGCCAGGGAGATGGAATGTGGCACGTAGGCTTATTGAGGTATCCCAGGGCAATCACGATAATAAGAATCCAGGCATAATAATCTAGTCATCTCCCCACCTCCAATTTTGCAGATAAGAAAAACTGGCCCACGTCACTCCTCTTCAGTCGTCCCCCTCCCCCTTCCCAATTTTCTGCAGTGAGGAGCTGCCCTTTGCCTCAGATCTTCAGGTAGGGGAGGGTCCCCAAGCTGAGGGTGAGGCTGAGGACTCTTACTGCATGGGGAAATGTCCAGGAAGCAACATAAGGATGCCACCATGGGGTCAGAGCAGAAGGGGGATGGGGTGGTAGCTGACTAGTCTAAAACCTTGGTGACTCCTGCTTGGTATGGTGAATTTGGAGCCAGAAGACCCAGGTTCAAATCCAGCTGTCTGTGTGACTTAAGGCAGGTGTCTCACATCTCTGAGCCTCAGTTTCTTCATCTCTAAAATGGGGATAATAGTAGCATGATACTTACCTCCTTGGGCTATGGAAGAGCATCAAATGAGATACATAAAGAGCATTGCAGATTTTAAATTCTATAGGAATGCCAGCGACCGTTATTATTTGGTTCAAAATCTACCTCTGACATTCATTAGCCATTTAACCCTGACCTGAAAGTGAGCCCAGAGCCAGTTAAGTCAACCCTAGAAGGCAGAATCATAGTTCTAGCAATGGGTAGATGCTTACCTAAATAAGGAAAAGCTTTCTAACATTCACAGAGAACTAGAAGGGGTCAGAGGCAGCGAGATCCCCATTATTAGAGGCTCCTATCCCACCTAGGAAACAAAGCAAGCCCCTTGCTCTCTGGGCTCAGTTTTCTCCTCTGGAAAATGCGAATGATAACAGAATGTATCTCATAGGTTGGCACATAGCTCAAATTTAATAACAGCTCTGCAAATTATTTCCTTACCTATAAAATAAGAGTAAGATTTATTCTGCCTATCTCAAAAGCTGTTCTGGGGAAAATGCCTTGTCACCCTTCCAATGTTAAACCAATGTGAGTAACTTATTATTAACCCTTTACCTCCTTCACAGGAACACAGATTCCTACATCTGGAGCTCCAAAGACCTCAGAAGTCATCTGGTCTAGATCTCTCCTTTTACAAATGAGGAAACTGAGTCCGAGAGAGATTAAAGGGCCAAACCAGAGTCATCTTGTGTTAGGATTTGAACCCAGGTTCTAAGGCTCCAGATTCTGCTTCTTTCCACTAAACCCTTCCCCCTCCACTGAGGGAGGATGAGAAATAGCCCCTGCCAAGCATGGCTTTCAGAGCTTTGTGCTCAGAGACCAAGCATCTGTCACCTGAGGAGAAATGAGCCCTCATTCGAATGCTAGGGAGTTTCTGTGGCAGACCCAAAGGAGAGAGGATGGCAAGTGGAGTCTATGAATAATTCCCCTGTTGACAGATTGCTATTGTCAAAGCCTAAGAGTCTTGGCTAGTGCCCTCAGGAACAAACCTTGGGCTGATCAGAAATGCCCTGGGGGATATACCCCCTATCATTTGCATTCCAAAAGGCAGGGGGTCTAGCACGTGGAGCTTACAAACTGAGCATCTTTTCTCTAAGGGCATTGTTAGATTGTTAGACAATTCTAAGAAGGGGGTGTAGAGAGACAGAGAAAGAGAGACAGAGGAGGGGAGAGAGAAGGGAGAGAAAAAGAGAAAGAAAGTGTGTGTGTGTGTGTGTGTGTGAGAGAGAGAGAGAGAGAGAGAGAGAGAGAGAGAGAGAGAGAGAGGAATTGACATCAGCCCAGAAATAGACATTCATATTATATATTCCTCTCCTTTAGTACTTTATTTTTTGGGAATCAAAGATACTTGTTTCAGACTGAGTGCATTTCTGTTGTCTAAGACACCCTCATGGGCAGCTGGGGTGATGAAAAACATTTGAACACCTACAAACTGTCTCTCAGGACTGGAAGACTGGAGGCAGAGATGATTATTCCCAGCTTCAAATGCCCTTTTGTTGTTAATAATCTGCTTCCCTTAAACTGGATACAACAATCGGCTGTTTAGAAAGACTGCTCTGTGGCCCTAACACCGTTTATATACCTAGATAATGGGGGAGCCAGGCTCAGGCTGGGTCAGGAAGTGGAGCAGCCAGCAACAAGCCCCGGCTGAGTGGGCTCATCCTCAGTGTCTGCTTTTGTTGAGGAAGGCAGCAGGCAGAGGATGCTGGCTTCTGAGTGCCATCACTAGTCACTCTATCCTTGTTGCCCCATCCCTTCCCTTCCTCCTCATGCCCTCAGATGCCAAGGACTTACTTGAGCTGTCGGGGTTCACAGTCCACGCCTGGCAGCAGCAGCCTGGCAGCCTGACGGACGTCGTCACTGTCCATGGAGAAGCTGCGTCGATGACTAGCGTGAGCCACAGCTACCCGGATCCATTCCATCAGAGGGGGCAGCACAAGGAACGGCCTGCAAGGGACAGGATGTGGAAATGGACCGTTAGCATTGGCATTTCTATGTCCGCGGACAAGGCTTTCCAGCAGCTGTCCCCTAGTCACCCTGGTGGGCAGCGACAGCTCAGGGGCCAGGTGGCTGGCTCACTTCTCAGCCTCCTGTTCTCCTGCGGCCTGAAGCTCCATTGCCTGGGGTCCCTATGGGCCTCAGCTACGGGAGCGGAATACAGATGCAGGCTATCAGCAAGGCTGGTGATTCTGGAAAGCGCTTTTCCCTTATGTGACTCTGACAGAGCCCACTCCTTCCCCTCCCTCCTTCTGCCTCTTCACTGGCTTCCCAGCTGCTTCCTCAGCCCTTATACCTTTCCCTGGAAACACAGGCAATTTGCCTCTGGCCTTGGGGCTCCCTCCCTCCCTGCCAAAGAGCTTTCCTCTTTCTCTCTCCACTGATTTCCCATCAGCTTCTTTTCACCGAGCTCTGATTCCTTCCCAGGACCCATCTCCCTGCATTTTCCTAGTTGTATGAGCTCTATGAGCTCAGATAATTTGTGGGTGATAAGGCATCTAACATCATCTTTCTGACATATGTATATATATGTGTATATATATGCATTCATGTATGGATGTATGTATACATACATACATCCATGTATCTATGTATTCATCTATGTATCTATCTATGCATCTATGTATGTAGTATGTATGTGTCTATCTAATGGTACCATGGAGAGCTCTCTGGATTTAAAATGGAGAGACTTGGTTTCAAATCCCAACACTGCCACATATTCCCTGTGTGACTTTGGTTGGGTCAGATAACCCCTATAAAATAGAGGTGTCGGACAAGATGAACTCTGGGGTCTAGCTAGAGCTCTATGATAATGGTACTGAATCCTATTACCTCCTGGGCCTCTTTCCTCATCTGTAAAATGAGGGTATTGGATTCAATAGTTTCTAAGATCCCTTTGGGTCCAACCCCCTCAATTTATATAGAAACACTTGCCTGAGGTCACATGGCTGGTAAATATCAACCTTATGTGGTTTTTTTTTTGGAGGGGATGAGAACAGTGTTTATACATTATGGACATATGACAAAGACACAGTGTGGATTAGCCTCAGGGTGACAATGGTCTGGGTCCAAATCTTGTCTCTGTCACTACTGACTGTGTTACCCTACCCATGTGGCTTAACTTCTCAGAGTCCTGGAAAATTCTAAGTTAGTTTTAGGTCAGTTAGTCTAGTTAACTTAGTCTAAGTTAGTCTTGGACCAACCACAATCTTAATCAACAGAATATAATAGAATCATAGATTTAGAGCTGGAGGGAACCTCTACCAAGGGTGGGGATCTGAGGCCTTGAGGCCACATGTGACCCTCTAGGTCCTCAAGTGCAACCCTTTGACTGAATCCAAATTTCACAGAGCAAATCCTTAATAAAAGAATTTGTTCTATAAAACAAAAATAAAACTTGGACTTAGTCAAAAGGCCACACCCAAGGACCTAGGTTCCCTACTCCTGCTACCAAGCCATTTGGTCGAAGGAAACTGAGGTCCAGAAAAGTGAAGTGATTTTATGATGTGCAAAGAGAGAACAGGGGTTCAAACTCAAGTCCCCAGACTCCAAATCATATGCATTTTCCACTGTACCATGAATTGGTATGATGGAAGTTTCCTATGTGGATCAAACACCTGAGTCTGGGCCAAGGGTACCATGCTGGGGACCAGCCCTCTGCTTTGGGGTCGGGAGTAGAGGTACTGCTCCTCTTTACTCCCTGGAGCACCCAGGCTGATAAATCATAGGTCTCTGATGCATACCTTACCACACTAAAAAAATGATGCAGCCCTTCAAAAGCCAATGTTCTAAGAAGGCCAGAGCAGGCATAACTCTGGCAGACATTCCCATTATGAAACAAAGTGCAAGCCAGTTTCATTCTTCTTTTTATCTCTCCTTTTATGACTTTTTTCTCCTTTCTTTTCTAATTTCTCAAGGCAAGAACAAAAGGTAACTTGGCTGACATGATCCAATGTGGTTGGTGCTAGTCCGGATGGGGGACATCCCTCAGCCCCAGGGGAATAGGAGGAAGAGAGGCTATGACCTGGTGTTTCATTTATTCTCAGCCCCCGGGTAACACTTGCTCTATCTTGATGCCCCATGATGTGGGCCAAGAGGGCAAGGAGGAAGCTACAAGTCATCTATCAGAATTTCTGCACACTGCGCTGAATTCCTTCAGGGCCATGGCCCTGGTAGCAGCAGGGAGGGGAAGGAACAACTGGCAGGACACCTGGAGGACCAGGAAGGGGGATGCTGAAGGGCTCTGCAGCGGTTGGGGAAGGAGAAGCCTTTCTGCCAAGGTCAGAGGAATGCAAGTGTAGAGCTGAAGGGATATCATGGGTCACTTAGACCAATCCTGACTTTTTACAGATGAGGAAACTGAAGCCTAAGGACCCCAGAGCTGAGATTTGACTTTAGGTCAAATACAAGAAGGCCATTTAATCCAAGCCCAGAGGGAGAACCAGGAACAATGGGTATGGATTACAGGAGGCATACTTAGGTTCAGAGGCCAGAAAAACCTGCTAAGGATGAGAACAGGCTACATGCTACTTGTTGAGTATGTCCTAGTTGGGGTTCTCAGAACTCGGAGCATTGTGAAGCTTGGGTCTTTGCTTCTGGCCTATATCAAACTGGTCAAATCAATTAAGTTCAATTCCACAGCCACATATTAATGTCCTCCTAGGCACAAGGTGTTGGCTTTCAAAAACTGGCATGGAATAGTGCCTGCCCTCAAGGGCACTTTTCCACTTCCTCATCTGGTATTGTGCAGAGACTGGATACTGTTCAGAAGACCTAGGTTCAAATCCAGACTCAGGCTCTTACTAGCTGTGGCAAATCTGTTAACCTGACAGCCTCAGTTTTCTCATCTGTAAAATGGGGAAAATAATAGTAGCTCCTACCTCCCAGGACTGCTGCAAGGATCGAATGTAAAGCCCTTGGCAACCCTTAAAGTGACACATAAAGGCTACTTATTATTGTGGCTATTATTTATTAATATTACCTCTACCATGCCCATGTTATCACTACCCAGAAGTCTCAAATTTCATGGATCTTTTCTTGTCCCAGCCCTGATTTTCCTAGGTCTCAGTCAACCCTTCCTCTCAGCCTTACCTACTCAATCCTATCTTGCAGAAAAACCTTGACCTTTTATTCCACTTGGGCTGGTTTCCTGCTCAATGCCTCTCGAAGCATTCTGTGGTCATCCCATCCCTACCCCTGCTGTTCCTAGAGCCTGGAAGGCCACCCCTCTCCCTTTCCCTATGTCTCTCCTGCCTTTCTGAGGCCCAGCTCAATTTGGATCTAGTACACGTGATAATTCTACTACATTTCATATTATGGCCCAGACTGCTCTCTGTCCCTCAATCCACCACACCTGGCTGCCTTTAATCGCAAAGAATATACTGCTAGCTTATACAGCTGAGGTTTCGGCAGTCAGGAAAGACCCTGACCTGGAGTTATCATTCTCCTGGAAACTTCATGTACACATAATAAATGGTTATTGATTGGAAACTGCACCGAGTCCAGCTGGTTCAGGTCAGCAGGACCTAGGACTGCTCTCAGATCTCACCTTTTGTGTAATAACAGGTCTGGCTCTTGTCCCAGCATGCTTGTCAGGCCACACACACACACACACACACACACACACACACACACACACACACACACGCGCGCGCGCGCGCTTGCTTGCTTGGCTTTATCTCAGGTCCTGAGATTAATCTAGCACCTTGACAGGTGAGGATAGAGTACCAAACTCCCAGCATTACATTTACCTGTGTAGAAGTCCTCTTACTTAACTCATGTAACTTATGATCTGTTTTTTGGGGAGGTGGCGGGGACGGGGAGAAGAAGAGGGGAGATACTGTTTAGGCTCTAGGTCCTTCCTTTCCTTAGGCTGGCTCTCTCATTGCTGCCTGAGTCCCAGGATAGAGGCTTTCTTCTTAGCATTCAAGTCCTTTATCTCTCCTCTTTCTCTTCTATTTTCTTCTCTTCCTTCTCTTTCCCCTTCTGCTCTTCCTTCTTCTTCTCTCTCTTCCCTTTCCCACTCTTTCTTTTTCTTTCTCTCCTCTCTTTCTCCTCTCTCTGTCTCTTTCTCTCTCGATTGCTCCCTCTCTGTCTCTCTCTCACACACTCACACACAGCTCACTCTGACCTGCCCCTTCAATTTCACCCCCCCACCCCTGTCTCTCAGCAGCTGTCTTTCATATCCAATGCTGGGCTACAAACCCCCTTGCACTGCTTGGATCACACAGTCTGTGTCTGATGAATCCAGAGGAAAAGAAAAACCAGACAGTGCACAGGGTTCACCTCTACCAAGGCAGACAATGAATACTTGGATATGGAATCTTGAACCCCTCATTTCCAGCATCCTCCCAGGTTCCCTGTGGAATAAGAATCTGTCTCTTCTCCCTTTGATGTCACTTTATTATTTCTATCACTTCTGCCTCAATGAACCTTTGAGTTCATTAAATCCTTTGCTGATTCTTTTTTTTTTTTTTTGGAAAAAATCCCCATTCATGCACATACAGAGAAACAATTTTTCTTTTTGTTTCCTTTCCTTTTTTTTGAGGAGATGGAGGGGGAAGCAGGAAATATATGAAAGTGAAGAGATTTTTTCAGCTATAGAATCTAGGGAGACAGTCTATCATACAAACAATCAGTTAATCAATCAACAACCATTTATTAAGCTCCTACTATGTGCTAGGTCTTATGCTCAGCACTGATTATGTAAAGACAAAAATGAAATCATCCTTCCCCTCAAAAAAAGCTTATATTCTAATAGTGAGGACAACAGATAAATGTCTAAGTATGTGCAAACTGTATACAAAATAAAAGGTATCATATATTTATAGGATCATAGCTTTAGACCATAGAAGGACCTTAGAGGTGATGGAGTCTAACTCTTGTGCTTTACAGATGAGGAAACTGAGGCCAAGAGAGTGCAACTTGACCAGGATCACACAGCTAATCCCATCTGAGGTGGGACTTTTAACCCCACTTTAACTCACCTTTCTTAAGTCCAACACTCTCCTGTACCATCTTGCCTCAGACACAGCTGGCTGTTGTGACCCTGGGCAAGTTTATTTCTCTATGTTTCAGTTTCATCTGTAAGAAGAGGGAGTTGGACTCGAATGCCCTTTCCAACCATAAATCTAAGATCCTTTGATTCTGACTTCACATTGTGTATTCTTTTCACTCATTGTGTTGGCTACTGGAGGTCAAATCTATTGGGTGAAACTATCAACCCTGCCCCCTAGTGTTCACAAATCCATTTATTTTTCAAAAAGCGCTTCTACAAATACTGTGGTCTATGTAGGATCTTTCCCTCAGTCTTTGAACACTTCGGTTTAGATGTCCAAGACTCATATCATTAAGTTAAAGTTACGTACTGTTAAGTGACTTTCCCAATGTGTTTCCAACCTGGTTTCCATGATGGCTCCATAATGGGATATTGGAGTCCCATGGCCCTGACAACAATTTAATATTTTTATCTTTTGTCTTTGCTCTGGCCCAGAGCAAATAGTCAAGTGCCATTGGGAAATATTTAACCAAATAAATAAATGTAATGTAGATAATGTGTTTAATTTGTGGTTTCCTCAGCTGATAAGCCGCAGGCAAGGATCTTCCTAGTTATTTGATACCACTGCTCTGGTCTGGTCTGTCCATTTGAAGGTAGTTGAGATCAGGCTCCAGATTGGTGAATTTGTGAAGGCTCAAAGGAGACCCCTCTCTTTTTGATCCCTTGAGTATAAAACAGTGCTATAGGTGTGGAACCAAGAAGAATCATCCTCCAGTCCCACGCCAGTCCTACATAGGGCTGATTTCCTGTGTAGAATTTCAACTCTCAAATGGAGACCGACAGCTTGGGGTGGTTGGAAAGTGAAAGGAGAGATTTCATTGTATCTTTTTATATGTGAGTGCAAATAAGAAGGGTTGCTCACTTGTTTCAATGGTGTCTGACTCTTTATGACCCCATTTGGGGTTTCTTGGCAAAGATGCTGGAGTGGTTGGCCATTTCCTTTTCTATTTTCTGGTTCATTTGACAGATGGGGAAACTGAGGCAAGCAGTTTGAGGTACGTACAGAATCACACAGCTAGTAAGTGTCTGAGGCCAGATGTGAACTCAGGAAGAGTCTTCCTGATTCTAAGCTTGGTACCCTGAACCACTTAGCTATGCTAATCATAAATGCCTTAGGTAGAGATGTGGCTGTGTTACTGCACCTTCAGGCTCTGAACCAGATGGGGCAGCATTTTCATAGTAAGAGTGATGGATTTAGAGTTGGAGTATTTGGATTCAAATCCTGCCTCTACCATTATTTGAACTGGAGAAAGTCAATTTCCAAGGTAGTGGAGAGGGCACTGGATTTGGAGACAGGAAGACCTGGGTTCAAATCAAGCCTCTTATACATACTAGCTGTGTGACCATAGGCAAGTCACTTAGCCACTCCATGCCTCAGTTTCTTCTTCTGTAAAATGAAGAAGTTAAATGAGATGGCTTCTAGGGTCTCATTCAGCTCTGAGTCTATGATCCTATGACCTCTCTGGGACTCAGTTTCCCCATCTATGAAATGAGAGGATGACACTAGATAACCTCTGAGGACCCTTCTAGCTCCAAATCATTATACTATGAAACTGTCCTCACTACCTTCATGATCTAGGATAATCCATTTTACCCCCTTGAGGCTCAATTTACTCCTCTGTAAAATAAGGATGTTGAACTAAGTGTCCAAGGTGCTCAATAAAGATTTACTGGATTGAATGAATTGTATCATGCCACTGTTTTCTAGACCTTTCCTTATTTCTGCTGTTTTCTCTGGATCCCTTCCAGGTTGGAGAGAGGGAATTAGAAGGTCAACAGCAGTTTGAGCAGTACGCTAATTCCAGGCAAATAGGTAGTGGCAGAAAAGAGGATAAATGGATAGGAGAAAATGTGTAGCACTGGTTTCCATAGCAATATCCACTGTAATTATGTGACATCTGCATGCAAATGGAGCTCAGGGATGGAGGAATTCACCGCAGGCAGGGCAGGACCACAGCAATACCTGGGCCATCTGGAAACCTCTGGTAAAGAGCTTTGATGGATAGCTTTCTGCATTCTAGAGGGTCGAATGTCTCAAGCATTCATCCCTCTCCGTCTTTTCCAAATATGTAAACATTTTGGATGGGAATACGCAAATACATCAGTGGTGCTATGACCCTACTGATGCAGGCATTCCCTCCTGTGATGGAGATTTCAGCCCATTCTGGGTGACTCTAATTCATATCCTTCTGTAGTTTTCTGTGGAGTGGGAGTGGGGATCATAGCTCTAGAACTGGTAGGGACCTCAGAGGCCATGTGGTCCAACTCCTTCATTATACAGAGCAGTAAATGCAGATTGAGAAACATGAAATGTATGCTCAAGGATACACTGGTGGTAAGTATCAGAGGTGAGATTTGAATTCAGGTCCTTGGATTCCAGGGCTAGTGCCTCAAGGCTTCCTCAATTTCTCTGGATATCGCTTAGGCAATGGAACTGTCCATGGTTCTCACAGTTTTCACCATTTGACCAGGCATTCTTTGCTCATATATTTCTTTGAAGACAGCCTTCATTTCACCATTGTAATTCCTAGTTTCTAAGGTCTTATGGCCAGTTATTGTCCAACATATCCCCTTCCATTACTCTCTGGCTGATACTCATTTTTGATTTTTTTCTCAGACTGCAATGTCTTATACTGCCATCTAGCTTTGATTAAAAGAGGACCTTTGTTTCAGGTGGACATCTGGGGTCATTAAAAGAACTTTACAATATCCCAAAGAAGTCCTGCTTCCTTTTTGTCCTTCTGTTTAGTTGTGGGTCCATCTCACTGTCTACTTGCAATGCCTGCTTGGTGGCCAGCTGAGTCCATCCAGCTGCTTATGGCAGTCTGGACAATAAGTTTTCTTAATCTACTTGTTTTTCCCAGTTGGATAGTCAGGTGCTGAGGGATTACAAATGTCATCCAGGAGGTTCTTCAATGTTCCAGGATTTGATGGGATCAACACAAATCTTTCTAAAATGCCTGCTCTTTTATCTACTTAAATAAAGGATGTGGAACATCATCTAGTCTTTTATTGATGACTCAAGGCAGTAATAGAGCTGTCCCAGAGTGGTCTTCCATTCACTATCTAGGTCACTCAGGGACAAAGGTGGGTTGAATTGGGATCCTTCTAGTTTCAAATCTATGATTTCATGATACAAAGATACCATGGAAAAGAGAGGGGAGAGAGAGACAGAGAGAGAGAGACACACACACACAGAGAGAGAGAGAGACAGACAGACAGAGACAGAGAGGAGGGAGTAGACTCCTACTCATCAGAAGTCTCCAAATGGAGCCTAGAAATTATGGAGGAGATTCCTGCCCAGGTGCTGGTTAGTCTGAGTGACTCCTTTTGCTCTGGATCTTACAGTCCTAATTTGGTGCTTCTAATCTTCTCTGGGCTTGAGAAGCAGATAACTGTTAAAAGTGTATATAAAATAAGAGTAAATAGGTCTGAATGAAGGCCTGAGAAGGTCCTACTATGTGTAAAGTTTTGGTTTTGGGTTTTGGTGCATAGACTTCATAGGATCATAGTTTTAGAGCTAGAAGGGACCTCAGAGATCACCTAGGCAAACATTTCATTTTACAGAAAAGGAAACTGAGGTCCAGAGAGTTTAAATGGCTTGTCTAAAGTCATTGGTAGTTATTGTGAGAGGTAAGATTTGAACCCAGGTCCTCTGACTCCAGTGACAGAGCTTTCTTCCACTATATTTTCATTATGTTTGTTTTGGTTCTTCAAAAATCCTTCTCCATTTTCTCCCACCATGTTTCTGCTTTGTTCTGGACAGATTCATATGAATAACTCCCATTTTATAGTGCTTTAAGGCTCACAAAATGCTTTCCTTATAATAACTCCAAGATTGCACAACTATTATTGTCTCATTTTACTGATGAGAAAACGGAGCCTCAGAGGATTGAAATGAATTCCACATAGTTGCACAGCTAGTAAAAAGTTAGGATTGGAACCCAGGTCCTGGGACAGAAAATCTATCCCCAGTTCCACTATGCTTTGTCTCCTCAAATTTAGCTGCCAGAGAGCTAAGTTCCATCTGAGTGATGTGTAATTGTATACACACACACACACACACACACACACACACTCCTCAAAACAGGATGAACAAATTCCCAAGATGACCAATCATCAGGCAGTGCTCTCAGTTTGCTATTGCTTCCTTAAATTCTAATCTAGTCTCATAAGTATTAATTAATTAGCTACTAAATGGAAAGCACAAACAATGTAGTGTTGTAAATAAAAGAAGTAAGCCCCATGTCAAGAAAACTTGTGTTCAAATCCTGCCTCTGACACACTTTCCTAGGTAAGTCATGTAATTTCTCAGCAGCCCTAGTACTATAAATGACTGAGATTCTGATTTATCTGGGTTGGGAGAGAGAGCTTTCACACTGAGAGTCCCCTACCTCATATAACTACAACTCTGGTTAACCAAAAAAGTACAAAAGCATTGTGCTAGTTGCTTAGGGCACAAACTAAACAGAAGACATTCCCTGCCCTCAATGAGCTGTGATCCTACTGTAAACAGAAACAAATAGCTTAATATATATAATATATATACACAAATATCAATATCTATATATATACAAATGTCTGTACACACATAAACACAAATGTTTGTGTGTTTATATGTGTGTATATATGTACATGTGTCTATGTATGTGCATACACATATGCATGTGTCTATGTATGTATACATACAAGCACATACATACATATACATGTGTGTATGTGTGTGTGTATTTATATATATATATAAATTTGATGAGAGTGACCTCTAATAACTAAGGGGATAAGGCTCCCTTAGGAGGTGACCCATTAATTGAACTTTAAAGGATGCTAGGGATCCAAAGAAGTCTAGGTGAGGAGGAATTATATTCTAGACATGAAACAAAAGCTTGGAGGTTGGGGATGGAGTGCCAGGTTCAAGGAGGAGAAGTCCTACCAGTTGGACTGGATCATGTAGGGATCATAGAAGGGGAAAACTTTCAATAAAGCCCGGAAATCACAACCTCTCCCTCCCTAGACTAAAATTCCCTTTTCTGGTACCCACTTAAATGAACGGGAATTGCCTGAGGGTAGGTATCATCTCACTTTTTTTATCTGTGTCTCTCAGAGCCTAACACATGCCTGGCCCACTGCAGAGGCTTAATATATGTTCACTCCTTCACTCATTCCTTAGTTTATTCAATCAAAATATTTACCGAACAACTACTCTGTTCTTGGTCCTGATAGAAAGACAAACATAAACATTATTCAGTCCCTGACCCTAAGGACCAATAACCTAAAAGGGGAAATAAGTTACATGCCAGGATTGCTGAAATAGCAAACATAATATGATAAGGAGCTAAGAGAGGGGATGGATAAATTTCGATGAGAATTCAGAGAAGAAAGCAATCACCTTTGGCTGGGGGAGAAGGGGAAGGTAGCATCTGATCTAGATATTTCCTCTAACCCTGGGGGAACACTTCATGGAGATGTCTAGAAAGCAGGTGGATTTGTCTGGGTTGGGTTAGACCACTTCCCCTCCCCCAGTGCTTGGCGGTGCGCTCTGTATACGGTTGGCCCCTAGTAAATATTTGCTCATCTGAATCTTTCTACTACACTCTTTGTTGCCAACCACATTTTCCTCCTAACAATTTGCCTCAGATCTCATGGTGACAATAGTAAATATAAAATAATGTGCCACAAAACACCTACTACTTTTGGGAGCCATATAAGATATTAAAATATTAAAGATATTAAAATAGGTTTGGTTTTATTTGCCTCTAAAATTTCCCTCCTCTTTATCCTGGTGGTGGGGTGGGGGTGGTGCAGACCTCCATTGATCAGTATTTAGAATATTATCAGTATTCAATCTGTGGATTTCTCGATTCGAAGCATTGTATCTGAGATTCAGAGATGGAAGAACCCTCTGGAGTCAGCTTCTCCAACTCTCTCTTTTCTATGCAAAGAAAGAATTTAAGAAGTCCACCAACGGTCCCACAACCAGCATGTCACACAGCCTGGACATCAACCCAGTTCTCTGTCTATAAATACAGCACACATCCTCCTGTGCCATGTTGCTTCTCCAAATTCCTAGGTTTCTGAAGAGATTTCCTTACAACTGTCTTAGAAACAGGCAGATAGCAGACGTATTATTTTCCCCATTTTGTAGATAAGGAAACTGAAGATCAGAAGGAATGCCATGGTTTTAGAATCACAGGATTTAGAGCTGGTAAGAGCTTTGGAGATTATTCAGTCCAATTTTTTCATTTTTGCAGATGAAGAAACTGAGACCCAAGGAATGGAAAGGCTATATGGCTAGGGTCATAGGGAGTTATTGGCAAAACTGGATTTCAACCTAGTTATCAAGGTATTGGTAAATGTCTGAGCGATCACATGAACCCTAAGTTCTTCTGACCCCAAGACCTTGGTTAAATACACCCTAACCTCACCATCACTTGTCCACTCTATGCCAAAGTCATCAGCATCTTCACCCTCCAAAAAACAAAACACAACCAAACTAGATTGATAGTCAAAAAAACCAAGATAGTCTTATGGTGATTAAGTCACAAGAATCATAGATTTAAGCCCCAGAGAGACCTAGAAGATCATGTCTTCTAATTCTTTCATTTTACAGAGAAGGAAACTGAGCCTCAAAGGAGGCAATCTATGTAATTCAATTCAATAAACATTTATCAAGCACTTATTGTGTGCCAATACTGGGCTAAGCACACAGTAAGGGATGGAGCTAGATCATACGATTTAGAATGGAAGAGACTTTGGGGATCATCTAGTCCAACACCCTCATTTTACAATTGAAGAAACTGAGACCTAGAGAGGAAAAGGATGTTGCCTAATGTCACACAGATAGTAAATTTGCCTCATTAGTAAATGACAAAGTTGGTAATGGAAATCAGCTCTTCAAAGAGCAATGGATCTGGAGTCAGAGCATCTAAGTTCAAATCCCACCTTTGACACTATATGACCTTGGGAAAGGAAGTTAATCTCTCCAGGCCTCAGTTTCCTCATCTGTAAAATGAGGGGGTTGGACTAGATGGCCTATAAGGTCCATCCCAGCCTGTGATCCCCAGATCCATTTCCCATTCTAAGGCACCACAATGCCTCCCTGACACATTAGTTGGTCAACACTGGCTAAAAGAGGGGGATCCTTTCTCATCCATTGAACCCTGGAGGTGCTTTAGAGGAAAGGATGACTTTACCCTGAAAATGGAGACCTCTTTTACAATGAGAACATCAAGGTCTCTAGGGAATGGTTACATAAGCCAATAGGACAGAGATGAGCTACTGCAAGGACTTGGTAATTGCTGAGTGGTAATTTCTGCTATGTCAGCATGTCAGCAAGTGAGTAAGGGCACATGAAACTCTACTGTCAATGATGCTTGGTTTCTTGGAGGGGGTGGAGCGGGCATAAAGGGCAAGGAAGAAAAATGTCCAGGAGAGGGGAGAGCAACCAACCTTGTTGACTCTGAGGAGCTGGGCTTTAAATTCTGCTCTGCCACTAAAAAGCAGGGAGGGGGTACTCTGGACAAGTCAATACCCCTCTGTGGGCCTCAGTAATCTCATCTGTGAAATGAGGGAGGTGAACTAGATGGCCCCTTAGGCCCCTTCCCATCTCTAAATCTATAATTTTATGACATGCATGTGTGACCTTGGGCAAGCCTTTAGGGCCTCCGTTTACTCATCTGTAAAATGAAAGGAATGGACTAGATGACTTCCAACACCCTGTCCAGCTCCAAACCTAAGACTTTTTGATCCACTGATGCATATTTCATAGGTCTTTACAGTTACACACAGATGGTTGGATGGGATCTTAGGGATCATCCCAGCCCCTTTTTTGTGCTATGCATATCAACATCAGTCTGCTGAGATTTAGGGACCCCTTCTCAGAATTATGTTTTTAAATGAAGAAAATGCTAAATTTCAGTTCAACATTAGTGAAAGTAAAGACATTTTCCCATCAAAATTCACAGACCTGAAATTCTGTGGGAAATTAATTAAGGATAGAGAGTAGGGGGGTCTATCAACCCATTTAGAACCACTAATCTCAGCCAATCCAAAACTCAATAGGAGTCTACTCTCCAAGTAGATTGACCTGAGCTGGGATCCTCCAGTGTTTCTGTTTCAATCAACCAATCAATGAGCATTCATTAAATACCTGCTGTGTGCCAGCCATACAGACAGAAATAGTCATAATCTTCAAAATATTTATATTCTACTGGGGGGCCATATGATTGGGCTGGAATTTGAATCCAGGTCTCCTGATGCCCAAGTCTAGAGTTCCATTGTCTGTTGACTGGGGACAGAAACTTGAAAATCTAATGGAAAGATAATTAACATGAGTAGACTTGAGGTGAACTCTGCCTCTTTGAAGTAACCAGATTGAAAGGAGGGTATAGCAATGATACATAGATGGGTCTCAGGAGACTGTAATTCCAGGACATAAATTATGCATGGGACATTAGAAGTGGAGAGAGTCAGCTGCTGCCAGGGAACTCTGATTTTAGCCACAGCCATAGAGAAGAGAAGGCAAAGATCTCCAGAAAAATAGCTACAGGGGAAAAATGCCTAAGAGGGAAGTGGGGTAGACACATGATTCTCCTTCCTAAAGGACCACCACAGGCACATGAGAAAAGCAAAGATCTAGAGGGGGCTTCCAAGGTCATATAATTTCCACCCCTTCAACTTCAGTTTCATTGTAGGTCTATACTTGAACCACCACCTAAAGAACAATGCCCCTTTCTATCTAGTTTTCAGAAACCAAGGTATCTGTGTTGACGACACATTGAGTTTAGGATTAAAAAAACCCGTGTTTGTTGAAATCCAACTCCTGACGCTTAATATCTGTGTGATTCTGGGTAAATCAAAAACTTCTCCATGCCTTGGTTTCCTAATCTGTAAAATGGGGATAATGATACCTGTATTACCAGTCTGAGAACCATTGGTGAATAGAGAGATGGCCAGGAAGACTGGGTTGAAATCTGGCCTCTTAACAGACTTGATGTATGACCCTGGGGCAAGTCTCTTAAAGCCTCTGTGAACCTCAGTTTGCTAATCTGTAAAGCGGGTATAATAACACTTGAATCACCAGCCTGAGAGCCATTGTGGTCTAGTAGAGAGATGACCTGCAAGATCTGAGTTCAAGTTCAGTCTTTGACACATACTGGCTTTGGTACTGAGCCATGCTTTGAGAGCAGGGCACAAACATTATTTTCCCTAGCCGTCTCCCATGTTTGGAATTCTTTCTCTTTTCACAGCTGTCTCTCGGATTCCCTGCCTTCCTTCAAGACTCAGCCCAAATCCTATTTCTGCAGGAAGTCTATCCTCATCACAGACTGTACCTTATCTGAGCTTATCAACTCAGTTCCTGGAAGTGTGTTCTGTGCACAATGGTCACTCAATACATGTCTGTGGTACTTAATTTATTGAATGGAGAAGTCATTAGGTCCATTTAAAAAAATCATTGAAGTAGGAAAATGGGCATTTATTGGACTCAATATATGACTGCTGTTCTCCCAACTGTTAGGCAAGCACTTTGTAAACCTCAACAGGCTATTGAGAGTGAATGGATCATCTAGTTAATCTCCCCTCCCTGTCCCATTTTACAGATAAGAAGACTGAGGCTCATTTTAAAAAGGATTCATCCATTCTGTCTCTGAGTTTGGACTTTCAGCTGCCAAAGAAGAATACAAACATGGAAATACTAAATTGCTTCTTCAAGGGGAGCCAGAGTAATAATAGATAGCATTTATGGAGCTATATATATATATGTGTGTGTGTGTGTGTGTGTGTGTGTGTGTGTGTGTGCATGCATTTTGTATTTAGTATATATATATATATATATATATGAACATACACACACACTATATATACTTATATAGCACATTTATATTGCTCTTTATATGCAAAGTGAAATAGCTGTAATAATAACAAAGATTAAGAACACTTACTGTGTGCCAGGCGCTGTTACAATTATGTCATTTAAACCTCCCAACAACCATGAGAGGTAGGAGCTATAAATATCCCCATCTTACAGTTGAGTAAACTGAGGAAGACAAAGGTTAAGTGACTTGCCCAGGGCTACACAGCTAGTAAGTGTCTGAGGCTGGATTTGAACTCGAGTCTTCCCCAGTCTAGATCTTGTGCTCTGTGACCTGTGACGCCCCCAGCTGCCAAATGTGATCTGCCTACGTTTTCATAGCTTGTCCCTGGCAGAATTAGCGCCAGGTCCCAGATGTCCTGCCTTCCAGAGCACTGTTCTTTCTGTCACACTAACCTACCTAAACCTTGATGACTCTGAAGAATTCTGACTCTGAAAGAAGTCATGATTTTAATAAAAATGGAGATAATAGCCCTGCATTAGGAGAGACCATACAGTACAGTGGAGCGTGGGATTGGTGGTCAGGGGACCAGGATTCAAATCCTGTCTCTACTACCTTGAGAGGCTTTGGGTAATCACTTTGCCTCTCTAGATATCTGTAAAACGAGGTGATTGCATTGCATGACCTCTAGAAAGTACACTGCCTGCCTCGTAGTAGGCATTTAATAATTGCATGTAGACTTACTGATGGATTTAATTAAACAGAAAGCAATGATTAAACAGTTATACAAAGTAAGATGACCACACATGATTCAGGCCACACATGATTGCAGTGTTGGATACATCATGATGAAGATATCAAAGAATTGTATTAGCACCACGGTAAGCAAACAAATCTCTCTCCTCTGTTGGCCAGCATTGCCAATGAACTGAAATTGGGGCAGCCACGAGTCAGGACAAGACAGTCCACCATAAATGGGCCGATGGAGAATGGGGAAATACATGGTAGGGAAGATGAAGTGCCCAAGTGATGTGTACCAGCTACTGCATCATCATCGTAATAGTTATAAAAATAGTTAGCCTTCAGATAACACTTTAAGGTTTGCAAAGTTTTACATATTATCTCACTTGATCAGGGCCAGCATCATTCTGGATAAGTTGATTCAATTATGTACCTATGTATGTCATATAGAATGCAGGCCATTTATTTGATTGTGGGAAATAGAGCCAACTAGCTGCCTCAGGACCTAAGGCACACAGTCATCGACTGGACTATGTCCTTGTATATATGAAAGGGGACAAGGTACACAATTAGAAAAAGTAAAACAAGACCCAGTACCCAACTCTGTCTCTGTGTCTCTCCCTGTTCATTTCCTCACTAGCCTCCAGAGATAAAATTAATTGGTTCAGCCCTGAACTTTGCCCGGCAGAAGTCAAGCACGGAATAGAAGGTACTCATGGAGTTTTTGCAGGTTACTTTGTGTGTTGCTATTGTGTCAGTCAAAGAGAACGAGAAATGCTGGGCACCATCTTGGATGGGAGGCATTGTCTAGAGTGCCCATTCCACTAAGGGTTAGGACCTTGGGCAAGTTACTGCTCCTATCTGGGTCTCAGTTTCCTTTCAAAATGAGAACACTGGACTAGAGTAGGAGTCCATAACTGGTTTTTTGTCCTGAACCCTTGGGGCAGTCTGTTTAAGCTTTTAAGGTCCATAAGGTCCTCTACTCAGATAATTTTTTTAAAAAAATCTTAATTGAAGGAAATACTAAAGTTAGTGAAAAATAAAGGGCACTTTTTTCCTCATTCAAGTTTAAAGACCTTGAAATCTATCCCTGGACCTCAGGTTAAGAATTTCTGGATTTATTGACCTAGAACATCTCTTTGAACTCTACATTATGTTCTAAGATCCCTCCTACCTTTGACACTCCATAGTCCAAGAATTTAGAACAAGGAAAGTCAGAACTGGGAGGGGACTAAGACTAGAGAATGACAGAGCTGGGAGGGGCCTGAGAACAGGGAATGTCAGACCTGGGAAAGACCTTAGAACAGGCAATATCAGAGCTGGGCGGGGCCTTAGAAAGGGAATAACAGAGCTGGGAGGGGCTTTAGAAGAGGGGATGTCAGGGCTGAAAGGAGATTACAGAACCACTGAATCAGAATTGGAAAGGACATAATCAGCATCCATTCCAATTCATCCATGAAAGAAATCCCTCCTATAACTCATTAGACACATGGCCATGCAGTTTCTGCTTGAAGAGGGAGGTAAAAGGGAATCCAGCCCTCTGCCAGGCTGGCCCAATCACTTCTGGATAACGCTAAATAATTATTTGGAAGTTTGTCCTGACTTCTACCTGAAATCAAACTCTTTTTCAGCTTCTATCCCTTCCCCTTGGTTCTGTCCTCTGTGGTCAACCAGTCTAATCCTTTGTTTTCAGGACAGTTCAGAGGACAGAATGCCCCCTAACTGGGAGGTGACCAGGGGCAACAGCGGGCGTGTTTGAAATCGAGTTTGATAAGTTAGGTCCTGGAAGTCATCAACTCAGCCTGGAGACACCGTCTAGCAGCTGGGTTAGCAAATTTATTGCCTGGGCTGTTTTTCATGGTCTGTGAAACCCAGGGGTCTGTTGGCAGCTGCCAATATTATTATTTCTGAAAGGATTTTTAAAGAGTGGAAACTTGGCAGCTGGACTGGGTGGTTAAAAGCAGCCTAAACTCAGAGGGAGCTGCTGCTAGTTTCTGTTTCTCTGAACACCCCCCTCCCCTCTGTCTGTGTCTGATGTCTTCTGGCCTCTCAGGTCCCGGGGTCTCGGGGAGGGAAAGGCCAAAGGACCTGTGGAACAGGTGACTTCTGAGAGAGTTCTAGGCTGGACCTTTCAAGGCTGAGCTCAGGGCTTGGTAAACCTCCCAGTGCTATAAAATTGGAGCTGCTGTTGGGGAAAGGCATTCTCCTTCACCAGAGTTAGAATATGACAGGAGCCAGGCAGTGTGGTGCAGAAAGCCAAGGTTGATGCTGGCTTGGTCACACACCAGCAGAATGACCTTGGGTAAGTCATTTAGGAGTTTCTCAGTCATAAGGTGATCTATCAGCTATAGATTTAGAGCTGGAAGGGGCCCTAGAGTCCATCTCCCTCATTTTTTGAATGAAAAGATTGAGGCACAAAGGGTTAAGTGATTTGTGAAGGGTCACAACTAGTATCAGAGATAGAATTTGAACCCAAATTCTGATTCCAAAGGACAGCTAGGGGGCACCATAGTGCACAGAGCACTGGACCCAGAGTCAGGAAGACCTGAGTTCAAATTCTACCTCAGATACTTCCTAGCTGTGTGACCCTGGGCAAATCACTTCACTCCATTTGCCTCAGTTTCCTCTTCTGTAAATGAGCTGGAGAAGGAAATGGCCAACTTACTCCAATATCTCTGCCAAAAAAACCCCAAATGGGGTCACAAAAAATCAGACGTGACTGAAAATGACTGAAAGTAACCTGACTCCAAGGTCCATTGCTTGTTCTATGTGAACAAGCTGACTTTCCTTTCGCTTTGTCCAAGGACAGGGAGCACACTTCCTGGTGGGGCAGGGGAATCTATACTTCCTCACTTGGATGACTAATACCATTTCTATGTCTTGCCTCAGGAGCCTTTCCCTAACTGTGAGTGTACCCTCAACATCCCTTCTCCCACCATGAAGGAGGCTTTGCTCTAAAGCCGAGATATCAAACACACCATGTGTGGCCAGAACCAGATTATGATGTAATTGGGGAATATTTAACAAAATAAAAATATAGTAAAACATAGAGAACGTTAGTATGTGGTTTTCTAAGTCAATGTATTCCCCCAGGGGTCTTTAAGTGTGGTTTAGTGGGGCCTCTTTCTGTTTGAATTGGACAGCAGCGATAGTACCAGAGTACTGTCATTCAGCCAGAAATCTTACTGGGCCAGGGCTGGGGGCTTTCTCCTTTCCTGGCAAGGCATACTTCCTCCTTGTGTCTTCTGCGATCCCTTGGCTTTGATTTCAAACCCTCCATAACTCATCTCAGTTAACTACTTCCCTGGTGTCTTGCTACCAGGCTTGCCCTATTCCTGGTCCCATCCCTCTTGTACTGTGACTTCCAGGAGGCTGAGCACTAGACTCTCTGGAGCGCCTTTCTTCAGACTATCTCCTCCTCTCTCCCCAAGCTGTTCTTGCACCAAACTTTATAGTTACTGTTCAGAAAATGAAGATCAGACCTCTCTACTTCACAAGCCCTGTTGGGAAAATCAGATGAGGTGATATGTGTGGAAATACTTTGTAAACTCAAGACCAACACAGATGTCAGGGGCTGTTACTGCATTGTATTGTTATTACAAAGTAACTTAGAAATGCCTGGAAACTCTGTGTACTTTTTTTTCAGGACCATTAATGAACTTAGAAGTGTCTCCATGTCTGGTCTGTTGAAGGAACTTACTTTCTTAGATATAGAGGTGGGAGGGAACTTGGAAGCCATCTATTCCAACCTCATCATTTTACAGATGAAGAAACTGAGTCCAGGAAGGTTCAGTGAGAGAAAGAGAGGGGGGGGTGAAAGAGATAAGAGAGAGGAGAGGGGGGGGAAACAGTGAGGGAGATGGAGAAAGGGAGAGAGAGTAAGAGAGAGAAGGGCAAGAGAGAGAGGAGAGAAAGAAGAGGAGAGAGGGAGAGAGAGGGAAGAGGAGGGAGGGAGAGAGACAGAGACACAGAGAGAGAGAATAATCACCTAGAGAGAGATGAGAGAGTAAAAAGAGGGGAGAAAAAAGAGAGAGGCAAGGAAAGAAGAAAGAGAAGAAGTAAGACAGGGGTGGGAGAGAGAGAATGAAGATGAAGAGGAAAGACAATTAAATGGGGTGGGGGAGTGCTTCTCCAGCAGTACGTGATGCAACCAGTAAGACTGAAGTTAATGAGAAAATGAGGAAAAAGAAAAGTCCAGGAGGGCTCCTCTGCAGCATCTCTTTCCCTGCTTGGAGTCCGTTTCTTTGCACAGCTCAGCAAGTCTGGATTCCACACACCCCAGACCTTTAAGAAAATTCCACAGCAAAAGGTATTTAGCTGTCAGCGAAAAAAAAATATTGTAGATTTATGGGCCCTAAGGAACAAGGGAAAGTAAATGCCGTATAATTTTATTTATTTATTTCTTTTAAGGAATGAGGGATGCTGTTGACTTTGGCCCATTCTCAGTGTCTTGACATGGTGAAATAATAGGGCTAGGAGTAAAGCTATCTGTTTCAGATAGGCAGAGGATGTCCTTGATATTAGAAGTGTCATGGGAGTGTTGACCCTGGTGTGGTCTGGGACAATAATGCAGGGGTCTCTTTGCTTCTGGCCATTTAGGATGGGGGAAGAGAGAAGCACCAGCCTTTGCAAACAGCTCCCCTGAGCTTATCTCACCTCAGCTCAGCTCTGCTTGCCTCCAAAGTGGGGTGGGATACACTATATACATTCAGTGCCCTTTGTGGGACACCTTTTTGGAAAGGGAAACAAGGTAGTAGCCAAATAGCCCCTGACCCCACTTTGCTTACATTCTATCAGGGGGGCAACACCTGCACATGTACGCATACAGGAAATACAACATACTTGGAGGATATGTTGAATCCTCCTAGTAATGTACTAGGAGGAATGTAAAGTCCATGAGGGCAGGGACTTCTTCAGTTTTGCCTTTGTATCCCCAATGTCTAGCATATGGCCCAGCACACAGTAGGTGCTTAATAGGTACTTGTTGATAGATTGATTTAAGCTCTAAGTCTATGATTCTGTGTATCCCTATAGAGTGGAAGCTCCTTGAGAGCAGGGGCTGTTCTGTTTTTTGTCTGTTTCCCTAATGCTTAGTTAGCACAGTGACCGGCACATAGTAGGCACTCTAAACGCTTGCTGAACTGGACTGAATCGAATGTTTCAGCAGGATTCAGAAAAAAACAAAACTAAGAGTGATAGGAAGGCAAAAACATCTGTATCCATTGAGAGCAGGTCTGAACATTGGAAAGGAGTCTGACTACCGGCTGTGGTCATCTCTTTTCCCTCCTCCTCAGTCCTGGGCAGTGGAGGCCAAAAGCGGCTGGCTGCATCTTGCAAGGACCGAAGGTCTTTAAAAGCCCTCCTGTTGGCAAAGGCAGAAGGATTCTCTGCGGCTATGTGCTACTAGGCATGCACCTGTCAAATCTTCTCTTATCTTTCCTTCTTCCAACTTGGCATTAATTGGCAATCAACGTTATGTGTTTCAACAACCAAGGGACGCTCATTATATTTCTCTGCTTTTTGCCTTGGGTTTGCAGCTACCCTCAGCCCTCTGCACACAATGCAGCCTTATTTTCCTGCCTTTCGGTCTTTATGGGATTGCCCAGAGGAAAGAACTCTGAGTTGGAAATGAGTCCAGGCTAAGGCCCTTTATCTACAGAATCCTAGTTCTAGGTCTTGGAGGCATCTGGCCCAATGCCCTTCATTTAGCAGATGGAAACACTGAGACTCAGAGAAGTGGGACTTGTCAAGGTCATACAGCTGGTGTGGCAGACAGGATTTGAATCTAGGACTTCCTGAAGTGCCCCAGGTTCAGCACTACTAGGCTAAGCTGCTTCTTGCTAGGTGGAGACTGGGCGAGTTACTTCATCTTTCTGTTTAAATTTATAAAAACAATGCCATGTCCCTCTTTCTTCATGGTTAGGAGAGGTCATTCTTCACATATAGGTAGACTTCCATTGTGTAACTGGTTCCATTTAACAGTTGAGGAAACAGAGGCTTGTGACTTGTCCAGGACCACACAATTCAAATCAAAGTCAGCATTCAAACACAGGTCCAGCATTCTTTCTACCACAACCTGCTGCCTTCTTTATCTGGCAGCTGGGTGGTAAAATGGATACTGTGCTGGGATCAAAGTCAGGAAGGCACTGCCACAGATATTTACTAGCTCTGTGACTCTGAACAAAGTCAATTAACCATTGTTTGCCTCAGTTTCCTCAACTGTAAAAAAGGGGGAAAATAATAGTACCTACTTCCCCAGGCTATTATGAGGATCAAGTAAGATAATATTTGTAAAGCGCTTAGTACATAATAAGAGTTAAATAAATGCTAGCTATTATCTATAAAACGGGTATAGGAAGCACTTAATAAATGATTGCCTCCCCTCTGCCTCTAAGAATTCCGAGTTTCTTTCAAAGCTCAGCTTAAGCGCTTCAGACAGTAAGCTTCTTTTGATCTCTGAAGCTGCTGCTTTTCCTTCTCCAAAAATATTCTGTCTATACTTCATTTTAAGGGGGTAACTAGGTGGTGTTGCATCTGGAGTGAGGAAGACGTGTTCAAATGTGACCCCAGACATTTACTAGTTGTGTGACCCTGGGCAAGTCACTTCACCCTGTTTGCCTCAGTTTTCTCATCTGTAAAAGAATCTGGAGAAGGAAAAAGCACTCCCAGTATCTGCTGAGAAAATCCTAAAGGGGTCACAAAGAGTTGGATATGGCTGAAAACAACTGAACAACAAACCTTATTTTACATTGTTTTATACGTTACCACCTTCTATAAATTGTAAGTTCCTCAAAGGTATGGATTGTTTCAATTTTGTCTTTGTCTTTTCCCAGAGCCTGGCATGGTGCTGTCTGCCTTTCCATACACTTGTCTGTCTCTCTCCATCCATCCATCCATCCATCCATCTGCCTATGGACACATCTATATGTCTATCTACCTATCCATCCATCCATCCATCTGCCTATGGACACATCTATATGTCTATCTATCTATTCATCCATCCATCCATCCTATCTTTCTCTATATATGGATTATTTTTGCCCCACCTGTGGTAGAACATTCCAAGCTCATACTAGTCTGATTAGTCACAGTTGGACATACTAAAACTTGACTCTAACATGGTGATGTCATTTTGGTCTTCTTCAAGAATAAAGGACAACAACCAACCATATCTATTTCCTTCCTTCCAGGGACCCATTCATCCATCCATGTATCCTGTCTCTCTTCTTCCTTCAGTCCATCCATATATTCTATCTATCTATCTGTCTCTGTCTGTCTATCATCTATCTGCCTATTGAAACAGGCATTGAGAAACTCAGATTCCAAGGCTTTTTCCATGATGGAAAACAAATGCTTTTGAATTTTTTGCAGTTTTTAAAATCTTGAGACTGTTCCTATACTTTGCTTCTCCTAAGTTTCTTAACCTTTTCTTAAAGATACTTCTTTCTGAACACAGTCCCAGCCAGGAGTGCCTGCGTAACTCTAAGGATCAAGGCTGGTCCTGGGGCTAGGTTGGGAGGCAGTCCCTGCCTTCTTTGTAGATGGGTAGCCGGGGCTACAACATGGCAGCTGAAAGAGCCCTTTGGGGCCGTCTGGTTAAACCTCTTCTTTATGCAGGGGAGGAAAGTGAAGCACGGGGTGATAGAATGACTTGGCAGAAGGGACAGGAACAGAACCGGAATCCTGGCCCTTGATTTCCAGATCTAGGTCTCTCTCCCTTACATAAGGCATTTTTGAACCTGACACTTCTTTCTTTTTGCTGTCAGCAACCTCTGTCAGGGTTAAAACCAGCCTTGAGATGGCTGGGTCAGAGGGTACAACAAATTAAATCACTTTTCAAGTACAAGTTCAAATTATCTCAGAGAACATCGATGTGAATTAATGCGTTTGTATTCCTGTACCCCTCTCTGTTCAGGCCTGAGCCTTTCCTCGGAGGGTGGGGAGGATATGAATGTTATTTAATTTGCATTTTATGGGGGGATCCCAGATCTCTAATTTCACTGGGATAGGGAACTCCTCTGTCAAAGAATATGGGCACTCGTTGTTCACCTCCATGGCGTTGGGGGGTTACCTGGGATGTTTATGGTGCCCTTAGCTACATGGCCAGGATATGTCCTCAGCAGGACTCTAACCTAGCTCTCTCCTTCTGTGATTACTATTACTTTGGGTTATTCCCCTCCCCCCATGGTTGTTGTGGGTTTTGTTTGTATTCTATACAAATTACTTTTTATTCACTTTGCATATCTTTGATTCCTTATCTAGATGCAGTTGTTTGTCCTTGTCTCTCCTCCCCAGTAGAATTTAGATTCCATTAGGCACAGCCTTGGAATCCTAGGTCTAGAGTTGGTAGAGACCTGAGAGGCCATGTGGTGCAACCCCTTCATTTTATAGATGAGATAGCTTAACTCCCAGGGAAATGACTTGCCTAAGGTCACATACGTAGGAAACACCAGACGAGTGATTTGAAGTCAAGTACTCTCACTCCAGGGTCCTTTCCACTGTAGCCCACTCAAGTGGAAGGGACTGAAGAGGTTCTCTCCTGAGAGTCTCTCTTCTTAAAGATAATGAAATAGAGATCCACTAGGGCAAGGTCACATAGACAGGATTTGAATCCACGTCCTCAGGCTCCAAAGCCAAAACACTTTCTGCTGTGATAATAACAGCTAGCATTTATACAGCACAGTATTTGCAAATATTACCCTATCTGGCCTTCACAACAACCCTGGGAGCTATGTGCTAATTATCATCCACACTTTACAGATGAAGAAACTGAGGCAGACAGAGAGTGAATCCAGGGCTCTGTTCACCCTGCCCTGCAGATACCATGCTTTGTATCTCTCCTGCGTGACACACAGCAGGGTCTTAATAAATGCTGTTAAATGACCGAACCAACGGATCAAACCAGCATCATCCGGCTCACAGATTTAGGGGATGAATTGCGGTCAAGTTATTCAGTGGCTAATTGGGAGCTAAGGAGAGAAAACAGTCGGGACTCAAGAACACGGCCAAAGAACCCTGGGCAGGAAGGAAGTCCCATGGAGCAGAGGGGCCCCCAGCCCGCGGCTGCATCACAAAGAACAGGTTTGCATTTGGAAGAATCAGACCACAATATTTTTACGGTCTTTCCAAGGGCTGAGTGTGTTTTCAAACATGAAAAGAAAACACAATAGCCCAAGAGGAAGCTTCAGGGACGCAAGCCAAAGGTCTGGAAAAGCTGCACCAGTGAAATCTCACCTCTGGGGGTTCAGCGACCCCTCAATGAAAAACAAAACCGGTCAGTGCGAGGCTCGTTTTGGGCCCACACACACATGTCCATGCACTCATACACACATACACACGCTCACATACACATTTACATGTTCCCATTCACATACACTCACACACATTCACATATACAAACTCATACCCATTTACACACTCACATTCATAATACTCACACACATTTACACACTCCTATCCACACACACACACATTTAGACACTCCCATTTACACACAGACTCATACACACATTTAAACATACACACACTCCCATATGAATTTACACACTCCCATTCACACACATACTCACATACACAACTATTTACATATATATTCACATTCACTCACAGACAAACACATTCACACTCGGGCACACACTCACATACATACATTTCTAGTACACGCACATTGTACTCATTTGGACTGGATACCATCACCAGAGCTCATACCTGCCCAGGACAGGGCCTGATGGCCAGTGAATACGATCCCCTAGCTCCCACCTCCACGAGAACAAAAGACACTGCTTACCTTTCGATCTGGAGGGTGACTTTAGATGGCTCCACGTTGGGGTTTTCCCATTCCATCTGGGGACAGTGCATGAAATAGCAGAGGGTGTACAGTGCCTCGGGTTCCCAATACAGTGCCCCCTGTTTCTGGTGCATCGGTGTACCATTGCCATGTTGCTTGGCATGGAGAGGCTGCAGGTGATGCATCGCTCTGGATACCAGGTCACCTGAGGAAAGAAATCACAGGGAATGATCCTGGGCCTGGAGCTGATGCTGAGCCCAGCCCATATTACAGATGGGCAAACTAAGGCTTAGGCGGCTGGAGAACCTGCCCGTAAATCATATGGGGCATAAATCAGAGCAGGAAGGGACTTCATTTGTTATCTAGTCCAACCCCTCATTTTTATAGATGAGGAAAATGAGGCTTTGAGAGGATCATCAGACCCTGAACTGGAATAGACTTCAGATGATCTAGTTCTGCATTTTACAGATTTGGAAACTGAGGCCCAGGGAGTGAGATTTGTCCGAGGTCACTTAGGGAATACATACGATAGGAATTAAATCAGGAGAATATAGATCTAGAGGCCATCTACTTCAACTCCCTCATTTTCCAGGTGAGGAAACTGAGGTCCAGAGCAATGGGTCTAAGGTCACATAGACAGAAAAAGCCATGGGGAGGATCTGAACTCAGGTTTTCTGTCCCCAGTGTCTACACTCTTTCCACAGCACCAAATACATCACTGTCTTATCTACAAAGGGTTTTTAAAAAAGATAATATTGTTCAGAATTCCAGCTCAGACAATCCTTGATCACCCCCAATTCACAGATGAGGAAACATAGAGAAATGAAGAGATAAGATGAGGTCACATTGGAGCTTAATTAAGGTTTATAGATTGACCTTGACTGACACGGTAAATTCCCAACAGTGCTAGAACTCACGTCTGGTTCTCCTGCCTTCTTGGTCAGTATTCATGGGCTTGTATGATTTTGCTTTTGTCCTTTGAGTAATACTATCTTGAGAGAATGAGAAAAAGGTCTCATTTTTGAGAGGATAAAAAAAGTCTCTCATGGGAAAAGTGGGAGGGAGGGAAGATGGGGTCTGGAGACAGGGTCAACTTTGAATCACTTTAGTGTAAGGGACTTCTATCCATTCCTTGAAATCCCTGGGTAGGCTCTGATATGGTTTCCTCATACCTATGCTCTACCAGACCCTGAATTCAAGCCTTTCCCTCCCCCTGTAACACAAAATGGAAAGGGTCAGGTCTTCACATGAGTCTGGGTGACCATTTGTCATGGATGCTGTGGAGACCAGATTCTCTCCAAGGTTTCCTTCCGAACCCTGAGACCCCATGAAATTCTAATGGGAATACTGTGTGAGCTCCAAACAATCACTAAATAGAAATTCCTAGCAACGAGATTCCACAGAGTCTGTGATGGGATTGGGAGGAGGGAAGTCAGAAAGATGAAGTTAAGAATGAATTAGCTCTGGAGTGACCAAAGATGAGCCATCAAAAAGTGATTTGAGTTCCATTTTTAGGGACATTAATCAACAAAGATGATTATGAAGTCAGAGGTCATTTGGACTCTTTTTTTTTTTTTTTGGTAAACATACTGCACCATTGCCATGTCTTTCTCCAGCTCACTGGAAACTGAGGCAAACAAGGTGAAGGGAGTTGGCCAGGGTCACACAGCCAGTAAGCATCTGAGGCTGGATTTGAACTCAGGAAGATGAGTCTTCCTGACTCCAGGCGCAGCACTCTCTTCATTGCACCACCTAACTGTCCTCATATACCTGTACCTTCCTTCAACATCTAGATTAAGAATAACCAAGTAACTTTTCCAAGGTCACACAACCAGGAAAGGTCAGAGTCACGATTTCTACTTCAAACTCGGGGCTCTTTCTTGGATACCAAATTGTCTTTCCTAGACAAGGCAGGCTGGGATGATGGAAGATGGACATTTTCTAATATTGCTTTGTATAAATGTACATCTTTTAGTTCCAGAAAAATCCTGCTCTCCTCAGGCCGAAGGTATTTATTTTGTGATAAGTCAGGCTGCAGGTATTATAGTGAAAGCTAAAAGCCTCTGATGGACGGTAACACACAGGGTGTCCTTCAGGGATAATACAGGACTGGAAATGGTGTGGAGGGAAAGAGCTCAGAATGCATAGTATTGCAGGGAAAGAGGGGGTGAGAGGCCCTAAGCCCCCAAACTAATTCAACTGGGATGCTCTCCAAGACTCCTGGCCGGCAGGATTATTTTATCTCTAAATGACACTCATTAGGACATGTGGGTATGGGCATGGGGGTGGGGATAGGGCTGGACATTGCAGCCCAATAGTCATACACTGAAACTCAAAATCTTGTACCTTAGAAGTCACTGAGTCTAATTTACCACCTATGGTCACAGTGCTCATGTAACTTCTCCTTAAATACTCCAAGGAAAAAGTGTCACATTATTGTTGATATTCAGATCATTTCAGTCATGTCTGACCTCATTTGAGGTTATCTTGGCAAAGACACTGGAGTGGTTTGCCATTTCCTTCTCTAGCTCATTTTACAGATGAGGAAACTGAGGCAAATAGGGTGAAGTGACTTGTTGAGGGTCACACAGATGATGTGTCGGAGGCTGGATTTGAACTCAGGTCTTCCTGGCTCTAAGCCCTGCATTCTGTCCACTGCACCTCATTATTACACAGCTTTCACTGTCATTTGTCATGCACTATGTACTGAGCTGAATATATATTGAGCCAAAAATCTATATTTCTTGTAATTCTCATCCAACACTATAAGCTCAAATGAGCCTAGATTTGGAGCTGAAAGGGACCTTAAAAGTCAACCTCCTGCATTTTACAGTTAGTCAGTTAGTAAGTATTTATTAAACCCTTATTATATACTAGGCAATGTATTAAGCAATGAATCTATAAAGGCAAAAACCACCCTTGTCCTCAAGTTTACTGTTTAATGAGGTGGGGTTGGGGGAGAGAATCAGTGACTCTCTAGAAATAATATATATATATATATGCACATACCTATATACACATCCATACATCCATACAGCCATATATACATATACATCCACACATATGTATATACATACGCATATACATATATATGTATGTGTGTATGTATATATATATATGCATACATACATTGCGTGTGTGTATGTGTGTGTGTGTGTGTGTGTGAGAGAGAGAGATTGGGTAGCTAGGTGGTATAGTGCCTAGAGTGCCAGACCTGGAATCAGTAAGACCTGAGTTCAAATCTGGCCCCAGGCCCTTACTAGTTGTGTGATCCTGGGTAAGTCCTTTCATCCTGTTTGCCTCAGTTTTCTCATCTGCAAAATGAGCTGGAGAGGAAAATGGCAAACCACTCTAGTGTCTTTGCCAAGAAAACCCCAAATAGGGTCACAGAGAGTTGGACATCACTGAAAATGACTGAACTAGTTTGAAGGTAGTCTAAGAGAGTAAGCACAAACATTATGGTGGAGTCAGGGGAAGCTGGGAAAGGCAGGATTTTTGTTGAGATTTGAAAGAATCCAGGGAAGCTAAGATTTGGTGACAAGGGGAGAGAACATTGTAGGCATGGGGAGCAATCTGTGAAAATACCCAGAGTTGGGAGACAGAGACCAGAGAGGTTAAGTGAGTTGCCCAAAGTCACTCAGTCAGTAAGTGGCAAGCATAATCCCTTCCCTCTGTTCTCCAGCTTCTTCCCTCTCTTCCAGAGCTACTTCTTTGTTTCTCCCCACATTCATTCACTTCACCCTCCTCTTACCCTCTCACACTACCCTTAACATCTCCCGAATGTCTTTCTCTATTTTCTCTTCTCGTCCTCTTAGCCTCCTTCTTTTACAGGAAGGGACTGATTTAGGGAGGTATACAAAGGGAAAGAAAAACAGGGTAAAGAATTTCAAGGAATCCAATCCCAGTCATACCCACCTTAGGCAAACTACAGGGCTTAGTGGCTAATATGCAAACCACAGGGACAGAGACCCTCCTCTGAGTCACGTAAGAACACATTTGCTGTTGCTTCATCGCCACCTGATGAGTCCCTGGGTCCTTGTTGGACACAGAGAAAGGAGGCTGTCTACCTGATTGCTCCATCCACAACCTGAGCACCCGAACAGCCCATTGTGGTTTTAACACTAATGGCCCTAGAATCTCCCACAAAAGTACCCATCTCAACAAAGGCTAGCAGGTTGGCAGAATTCCAGTGGAAATTTTTAATCTTTCTTGTGATGTGAACCCCTTGGCAGTTAGTCAGTCAACTAGCATTGACTAAGAGCCTGCCATGTGCCTTATACAAAGGCAAAAAGCCTGCCACTGCCCTGGAGGAGCTCATGATCTAATGGGGCACCATGTGAACATCTATATACAAGCATGCAGGAAGGATAAATGGGGTCGTGTCTGCTCAGACTAAGGAGGACTGGAAGATGCTCCATGCAGAAGCACTGCAGACTTTAGCTGGGACTTGAAGGAATCAAGGGAAGCTAGAATACAGCGATGAAGGGGAGAGAATATGCCAGGCTTTGGGGACAGCACGGAAAATGCCCCAAGTCAGGAGTACCTTATGTTAAGGAAGGGTGAGGAGGTTAGAGTCATGGCGTCCCAGAGTGTGAAGAAGGGAGTAAGGTATGAGAAGACTGGAAAGGTGGGAAGGGGCTAGGTGAGGAAGGGTTTTAAAAGTCAAACAGGATTTTGTAGTTGATTCCAGAGACCATAGAGAGCCATGGAGGTTGACTGAAGAAGGAGGTGACATGGTCAGATTGCTTTAAAATGGATTGGTGCGGGGTGAGATCTGAAGCAGGAAGACCCACCAGCAGTTCCTGAATCAATCCAGGGGGCGTCAATAGACCGCTTTTCAGAATCATGCTTTTAAATGTCCAAAGTGAAATACAATGGATTACAAAGGAAACTAATTCTATTGAACTGCAGAGATAAACATATTAAAAATCAAGTTCACAGACCCCAGAAAGTGGCCCAAGGAGTCAAAACCAGGAGCAGAGGAACCTCTACAGGGACAGACTCCAGGACTAAGTGACATTTGTTAATCAGTCTGCAAGTCCATCTTCCCCTTGGGGTGAAGTGGATGTTAGAATCAGCCTGTGCCGAACAGGGTATGACTATAGCTTACATTTAAACCAGATTAAAGTTTTGCAATGAACTTTTTAGGGGGCAACTGGGTGAATACAGCATTGAACCTGGAATCAATCCAGCCTCAGACACTTATTAGCTGGGCAACCCTGAACAAGTCACTTAAAAAAAAAATCAGTTTGCTTCAGTTTCCTAATCTGTAAAATGGAACTAATAATAGCACCTACTTCTCGGGGTTGTTTGCAGACAAAATAAAATAATATATTTAAAGCTCTTACACAGTAGAAACTTAATAAATATTTGCTTCTTTCTATCCTTGTCTGTACAGTGCCCGGCACACTTCAAGTGCTTAATCAATGCTCGTAGATATTTTTAAGGGCACAATATCCCAATTCTCAAAACACAGGCTCTTCGTAGTCAGTCACTACAGCTTTTGTGGTACAGACCAAGGATCCCAGGACCAGAGTCAGAACATCTGAGTTCTAAGCTCATCTCTGTCACAGATCCACAACATGTCTTTAGGCAGATCCCTTTAAGTCTACTCAGTCAAAGGGCTTGGATTCATTTAGAGATTCTTAACCTGGAGTCTGTAAATTAAAATAAAAGTTGTGGCTTCATTTCAGTATAAATAATTTCCTTTGTAATCCTATGTATTTGGTGTTTTTCATTTAAAAATATTCTGAGAAGGGGTCCACTGGGCTTCCGCAGATTGCCAAAGAGTTCCAGGTCACAGAAGGCAGGGATGACATGTCTCTAAAGCTCCTTACACTCTCTCTGAATGCCACATGTCCAGATAAAGAAACCAAAAAGATTCACAACTAAATGCAAAATGATGAAAATTAGCTTCAGATTAAAGAGGTTAGGTTGTTGGGAGTTTTTTTCCCCCTAGGGCAGGGGTGAGGGAAGAGGGCAAGGCAGGATTAAGAGGCAGAGAATGCAAATCTAAGCTTAGCAACCTGAGGCCTCCAGGCATGACCAGCTGCCCTGGGAGGGCCCCACCCGCATCTGCCCGGGCAGCTGGGCTGGGCATCAGGAAAGAAGGGGAGAGGAGCAGGCATCATATAAATGGACATGACAGGAAATCTCAGAATGGGCCAATTTGCATCTTAAATAGGAAGGGAGAAGCTTAAAATCTTGACCCGGGCAGTTCAGAAACCTTTCCCTCCTCTCTCTCCTGTGGAGGGCATTTGCGATCAGCCAGAGAGGGCTGTGGACATGGGCCAAGGAGCTGGAACAGGGAGCAGAGGACAGTCCCTAAGGAGATGGACAGAAGGAAAAGCAAGGAGAGGCAGGTCTCCTTGGGAGGCATAGGAAATACTGAATTTGGAGCTGGGAACTTGGGGTCAGCTCTGGGCTCGGGGCTCCAGACTTGTAGCCATGTGACACTGAAAAGATGAGGAACTGGCTTTGACTCTGGCTTTACTATGCTCCTTGTATGACTTTGGGCTGGGCCTCAGTTTCCTATCTGTAAAATCAGGGAGTTGGACAGGACTTTCTGAAAATTCCTTCAAATCATGAGTTCTTAACATTTTTTGTTAGCAATCTAATGAATCCTTGAACTCTTTCTCAGAATAACTTTAAAAAATTCATAATCGAAGGAAATGCCAAGTTTTCATTAGAAGTTGGTCAAAATAAATTCATATCCAAGTTCACAGATACCCTGAAATTTTTCCATGAACCCAAAGGAAGAATTCTTGCTCTAGATGCTAAGATGACAGAATTTTGAAA
Source organism: Potorous gilbertii (assembly GCA_028658325.1). Lineage (NCBI taxonomy): Eukaryota > Metazoa > Chordata > Mammalia > Diprotodontia > Potoroidae > Potorous > Potorous gilbertii. Next base: position 232,233,502 of record CM053770.1, on the reverse strand, counting down.
TTGGAAGGGAGCTCTGAGACCATCCTGTATAGAGAGCGATGCTCAGGCTGTGAACCCTGGACTCCTCTGGGAGTCATGGAGGTATCACCAGGGTTTCTATCTAGTCATATATTTTCTTTTAAAAAAATCTTATTTTATGGATATTTTAAAAATTTTCCATCACCTCCATTTCCCAGGAAGCCATCTCTTGTAAAAAAGGATAAAAAGAAAAAGAATGAAAAAATAAATTCAGCAACACTAGCCAACATATAAACTATGGATCCCAGTCATATATTCTCTAAACCAATGAATCCTAATAGGCCATATTATCATGGGGGCAAGGGGAAAGTACCATCTTCAAATTTTTTTTTACATTAAAAATAACGTCCTCAAGAAGACGAGGAAACAACTGATCTAGCAAAAAACTGATCTGAAGAAGCAATTTGTCTTTCATCATTCATTCATTCATTCATTCATTTTAGCCTTCAAGCTAAGCCTAGCAGCCATGGCAAGAAGCCTGAACACCAGTTTCCCAGTACGACTGACTGGTGCAAGGAGAGAAGAACCAGGCTGCTAACTCAGCCACAAACCAACAATAACAATTAATACATCCTGTAGTATTTTTCTTACAAGCTTGGCTACTAGGCAGTGTAAGTCATTAGTATCTCCATTTAATGCATGAGGAAACTGAATCCTGGAGAAATTATGTGACTTGACAATGGTCAGACAGGTAAGTTTTGTATTCTAAGTCACAACTGCCCTCTCCCTGCCTCAGCTGTGATGTAACTTGTGGGTTACCATGGGGCTTCAGTCAAATGAAATATTGTTCTGGATGATAGAATAATGACTTGGTTCCCATCTCCCCCCAACCCTGTCCCAACCTTCATTGTATTAGAAAATAAAAAGATTCAATTCCAATTTTAAAATGGTGAGAAGGCAATATGGTATAGGGGTCAGGAGGTAGTTAGCTCAAAATGTGACCATGGCAAGGCACTTGGTCCTTCTGAGTCAGTTCTCTACAAAGTCATGCAATCATATTAAATGGTGACTAAGGGATGTTCCAGCTCTGACACTGTTTCCTGAGGGTTCTCTCAGCTCTGATCATCTAAGTTCTTAGAACTCTTCCATTCCCTATTCTTAGGGTCCTCCAGGGTTGACGTTCCACATTCTAAGGTCCCTTCCAGTTGGGATTTTCTCTCTTCTACCACTAGTCCCACTTCTGACATACTCTATTTTTGTAGATAAAACTTTGATTCAGCTCATGATTTAGCGAACTGGAATGATTTGTTCCAGTTTTTGCTTCATGATTTGGCTTTGCTAAATTACCTTAGATTACTTACCATGTTAAACTTCATATCATCCAAAATCTTTTTACCCTTTTGTAGCCTTGACTGCCTGACTGAGAGCTCCTTAATACTTCTTTGAATTGCTCACAGAGCCTAAAACATTGCCTTGGGTGGGGTCTCAATCAATATTTATTTACCCTAGTGAAACCAAGCTAGAGAAGGTATGTCTTTTTGTTTTCATGTAGGGCAGTTGGTAGATGAGGATCTTTCCCACTAGGTTCTGATTTTCTTTCTTCTCTAGCCACAGTCATCCACCTTTCTTGGCCTAGATGAAGTCTAAGGTTTCACCCTGGTCTCTGACCTTTCTCTTACCTTGCCATTTGAATCACCTTATCCAATGGTTCTCAAACAACTGTTGCTTATAGCATAGTAAACTTTTTTATGAGGAACGGTGGCCTCCTGAATATTTAAGATGGCAAGACTGCTGGAGGGTTGACCGCTTTGCACTTGGGCAGTTTCCTTTCCAAAAGCCTAGACATTTTTGTTGAGGGCTCTCCAGTTTCAAGGTTTGATGTGTTTGGAAGTTTAGCATATGTATATAATAGACTAGTTTTGTTTACTCTGAAAATACTATACATACTGTGTATGCTGGGTTAGTAAGATTTATAAGAAAATTATTTATAAATTTTCTGTTATCTACAATAATACATAATTTTCACTGCTTATCTAGCAACACTAGTGATATGATAGTTTACCATAGCATATCCATTGAGAACCACTGATCTGATCAACTCAAGTCATGCTCAATCCACTTTGGACTCCATTCCTCATTCTCTAGACCTCTTTGTCCCTCCTCTGATAGCCTTGCCTTCACATGAATAATTCTCCCCACTCATCTCCTGCTTTCTAGTATTCCTTTATATGTTAGATACCCCTATTAGAAAGTATACTCCTTCAGGGTAGGGACTCTCTTGCTTGTATAGCTTTTAGCACAGAGATGGGCATATATTCAGCATTAATAAATGTGTGCTCTGTCTGTCTGTCTGTCTCTCTCTCATTCATGTACTGAAAGTGTCACTCCAGGGCTGGCATCTCTGAAATGTATGAAGAATCAGAGGAAAATGAGGGGTACTAACTCCAGCTCCTGGAGTTGGAGCTCAGGGGTTCAGGTGCCAGGTCTACCTCTTAAGATCTGTATGCCTCTGATCCAGTCACTGAGTATCAGTTTCCTCACCTATAAAATGAGAAGGTCAGACTACATTGGCTCTGAAGGCCCTTCCAGTCACAAATTATGATCCTATGAGCCCAAGGATGCCCGCACACTAGGTAGAAGCCCTGTGGAGGACTCTTGGAAGGAGGTGGACAAGAATTACAGAAAAGGAAAATGCACAAAAAGGTTATAATAGGTCCCACTGGAGGCATTTCCACATCAGTGAAACCATAGATCCATCAAAGTTTCACAACACAGTAACAGTGGTCCTGGAGGATGGTATCGCCATATGTTGAGTGTTCTTTTGGAATCCTTCCTTGCCCTTGACATACCACCTACCACCGAGGTAAGAAAGTTGTGTACTGGTTGGACTAGATTTCTAAGATCACTTCTAATCAAGCAAGCCATAAACATTTATTAAGCACCAACTTTGTGTCAGGAATGGTTCTAAGTGCTGGGGATACAATGAAAGGCAAAAGACAGTCTGCCCTCAAGGAACTCACAATCTGATGAGATTCGAACTCTAAGATTCTTTGATCACCTAATCTTGGGGATACTGAGGTCCTTTATAAGTTAAATGTGTGTATGTATTGTATGTACACAACTGAGGTCAACTATACATGTAGCTATATGAGGACTGTTTATGTATCTAGCTGTAATCTATCCCTACCCATCTAGCTATATGTTTATCTATCTACCTATCCGCCCACTATCTATTATCTATCTAGCCAGTCCACTCATCCATCCATTTATCCATCCATTTATTCATCCATTCACCTATCTATCCATCTATATAGCTAGCCTATAGCAAGATCTCCAGAATTTAATTCCCATGAGTTTAATCTATCCTTAGGATTTGAACTCATGAAGATGAGTCTTCCTGATTCCATGCTCCATGCTCTATCCACTGCACCATTTAGCTGCCCATCACATCCTTTAAAGCCCAAATCAAATGCCACTTTTTTCATGAAGGAAACTTGTGAGACTCAAGTGAAAGGGAATATTGAAATGGACCTGGAATTAGGACAACCTGGGTTCAATTCCTGCCTTAGACCCTTACTTGCTGTGTGTCATTGGGCAAGTCATTTAATTTCTCTAGGTTCCATCGGTTTCCTCATCTGTAAGATGAGTGGTCTGGTCTCAGTGACTTCTGAGGTCCTTTCTAGACTCAATCTACAATCCTATGAAATAACGTTAATAAATTGCTTTGAAAATATGAAGATCTATGATATATGAGGATATATGAGTATCTGTTATTACTAGCTCCCAAGGCCCTTCCCTTAGTTCTTTGCCTATAATAGCCCAGAAGGAGTAGCTGGTTAATTCAGTGCTGGAAATATACCCTCCTTGCCCTACACCCCGGAGTACGGTCACAGGTAGGCTCTGTAATAAGACAAAGGAGACTTGGCCTGATCAGAAGGAGCCTGAGTCTCTTCTTTACTTACTCAGTTCTGCAATGCTGCCCACTCGGGTGGCCAGTAACGATTGTTCAATGGTCCTTAGCTCTGACTGGCTGAACATGGGCAGCTCTCCAGGCTTGCTTGGCCTCTGGGGGTCTCGGTGAAGGGTCAGGCTGTCTGGCAGGCAGAGAACACCTGGAATTATAGGGACAGGAGGGGTGGGGGAGAGAGAGAGAGAGAGAGAGAGAGAGAGAGAGAGAGAGAGAGAGAGAGAGAGAGAGAGAGAGAGAGAGAACAAAACAAGAAAGGTTATTTTTTCCATATTTTAAAAATTGAAGTTTTATTTGATGCCTTTGGTTCATATGTCATGATTTCTACATCCTGTCACCTCCCTCCCTTCTTGGAAAGAAAGGAAAGAAGAAAGAAAGAAAGGAAAGAAGGAAGGAAGGGAATAAGGAAGGAAGGAAGGGAATAAGGAAGGAAGGAACGAAAGAAAGAAATGGACACAGAAACCAAGTCTAACAGTGTATTGAATATTTTGCTCTTGCAGTCACTCATAGCTCCAAGGAAAAGAAACGTGGTCCACACTTCACATTTCTCCTTTTATCTCCTAATACTCCTGAACTGAAAATATCCTCCTTCCTGCCTCAGTCGCTCACCTTCACCCTCTATATGCTGTTTGTCTCAGCTCCTGTTCCATACGATTTAGCCTCTGATTCTAGACTGTCTCACAGAACCCTCTAACTTAGTGTGTCCTATCTATTGTACCCCCATCCTCTGAAACATTGATTTAGAGCATCAATGATCATCATTGAGTATATATATTCTATAATAGATTATACACACATATGTATGTATTTATCTATGACTATCCATACATATATGTATCTGTATATGTGCACATATAAATACACCAAATTCACCTAAGTTGATTTTACAAGTCACTTTGGGGACAAAAAGTTCCTGATCTTTTGTTAGAGTAAAAGAAGCTCGGTTTCAAGTTTCTCCTCTGACATGTGGCCTGTCACTTAATCTGTTTGTATCCCAGCAATTAATATTAGCAGAATATTAGAATCTTGAGCAGAAATTCCCTATTCTAATAAAATCACAGATTTGCTCCCCAGATAGATCTCAAAGCAGTTTGTATTAATTGAATTCCAAGTATTTGAGGTGTAATTATATGTAAAATATGGTAATTGGTTTCAGCTCAATGGAAATATACAATGAAAATTCAAATTATGTGACTATTTCACAGGATTCATTATTCTCATTAAGTAAGACCTAGCTGTATATGTGTGCATTTGTGTGTGAATGCATGTATGCATGTGTGTATGTATGTATGTGTGTGTATGTGTGTGTAGACACACATACTATAGGGATAGCCAGATAGCACAGTAAGTAGAGTACTGGGGCTTAGAGTTAGGAAGACTCATCTTTCTGGGTTCAAATCCAGCCTCAGACACTGACTAGCTGGGCAAGTTGCTTCACCTTGTTTGCCTCTGTAAAACAAATTGGAGAAGGAAATGGCAAACCACTCTAATATCTCTGTCAATAAAACCCATGACTGAACAACATATATGTATATACACATATATGTATATATACATGTATATAAATGCACATACTATACCTATACACATATATGTATATACACATACTATACCTATATATACACACGTATATATGTGCATATGTATATATACATATATGTATATAAATACACATACTATGCATATATATATATATATATATATATATACATACTCATAAGAACATATTCAACACACACATAAATTTTTGTTGTTGTTCAGTCATGTCTGACTCTTTGGGGTTTTCTTGGCAGAGACACTGGAGACTGAGGCAAACAGGGGTAAGTGACTTGCTCAGGGTCACACAGCTAGTAAGTGTCTCAGTCCCTCTTTGAACTTAGGTCTTGCTGACCTCAGGACTGGTGCTCTATCCACTGTCCCATATAGCTACCATACATAAATTTAATTTCCTCAAATGGATCACTTCTTGATTTCCATAATCATGCCCACATGTGAACACGTACTCTTTGATATTTTCACATTCAGCCCTAAGCATCCTCACACATCACTCACACATGCACCATTGAGATCGCAGCCCGGTCATCTCTCCTCATTTTTCCCATTGGACAGCTATGGCCATCTAAAAATCATACTCTAGGAAAAGACCTTGCATTCCCATCTAAGTGAGCCAACTGGGATATTAGTCTGGTTTGCTTTAACTGCTGGTGAAGATGCTCCAAATTCTAAATCTGTTTTGATAGTATAGGTCAATTCGTTATTGAACAAAAGATTCTCTTTTTGGGGCTAACAAGGTCTTCATACTGCCCCATTGTCAACTGCAGAGAACAATTATCAAGTGTTTGCCAAGTGCTTTGAGAACAATTATCAAGTGTTTGCCAAGTGCTTTGGTAAAACCTAACCTTTCTTGTGTGTGAGTCAGACACTTCACTCTCCCTACCTCTTCCTACCTCCATCTTGACTGCAGATGACAGTGCCCTAATGTCCCAACATTACCTCAGTCTCCAGTGTCTCTGCCAAGAAAACCCCAAAGAGTCAGACATGACTGAACAACAACAAACATTTATGTGTGTATTGAATATATTCTTATGAGTATATATATGTACAGTATGTGTATTTATATACATAGTTTCCCCATGACAAATACAGGACATGGAAATTCACACATCTTTTCATTTACATACACTAAAAGCACCAATGGACCTAGACCAGAGCTGTTCAGGACAGGCAAGCATGGACGGGGGCTGCATCACTAGAGGGGTAGCCATATAAATGAGATCACAGATCCACTGACAACCCAAGGAAGAAACAGTCAATCAGTAAGCACTTATTTAGCACCTACTATGTGCCAATAACTGTGCTAAGCACTGAGGATGCAAAGAAAGGAGTGAAACAGTCCCTGCTTTCAAGTAACTCACAATTCAATAGAGAAGACAACATGTAAACATTAAAAGAAATACATATGTGATCAATTGGAGGTAATTGAGAAAGGAGAGTCCCTAGTATTTAGGAAGTCTGGGAAAGGCGAAGGGAGCCCGGGAAGCCAGGAGGTAGAGATGAGGCAGGAAACCATTACACAAATGGAGTACAGCTAGAGAAAATGCCTGGGGTCTGGAGATGGAGCATCTTTATTAAGATGGAATAATCCTTTTAGGGCAAGTGAAACAACTTAGGGGCAGTCTGGTTCCTTCCAAGAACTCACACATACGTCAACACTCTGTGGTTGAGAAAGGGATTTCTAGACAGCGGTTCATTTGATCCACAGAACCCCATGAGCAGAAAGGGCAAACATTACTATCTCCACTTTACAGATGAGGAAACTGAGGCTCAGAGAAGCTAATTAATTCTCTGGTATTCAGCTTAGAAAGTGGCAGGGACAGGATTTGAATTTGCTTATTCCATGATGGTTTCTACTCTACTGAGCTGCCTCAGTCAATGATCTGTTAACTCTTGAGTGGGGCTATTCATGTCAATAGAGGGCTCACTTGTACATAGTTACTGTAGTGTCAGGCATCATAGGATAGGGACCGGGAATCAGTATGACCTAGGTTTGATTCCTGCCTTGACTCACGAGCTGTGTGACCTTGGAAAAGTCACACCTTCTGCTGCCTCCATTTTCTTATCTGTAAAATGAGGCTGAACTCAATAACCTCTAAGGTCCCTTCCAACTCTGAATTCATGATTCCACAATCCTACTTCCCAGTAAAATAACTTGATTGGTTGGTCAATATGGCATTGTGGATAGAGTGTTCAACCTGGCATCAGGAATATCTGGGTTGAAATTGTGCCTCTGACCCTGACCAAATCATTTACCATATTACAATGGAAAGGGCACATTGGCTGTGAAGGCAGACAACTTGGTTCCAATTCTTCTGATCTTTTCTACCTTTTTTTGTTGTTTTCTTGGGCAACTGACAATCTACCTGGGCCTCAGTTTCCTTTTCTGCAAAAAGGGAGGGTTGGACGAATTGCCTCTTGAAGTCCCATTGCATTCAAAATCTAGGGTCCTATGATCAATGTAGCTTTTTTCCTCAGCTATAAAATGGGGTAATACTATGATAGCACCTTCTTCCTAGGATGAGAATCAAATGAGATAATTTATGGAAAGCATTATGTAAATGTGTGCTACTATGTTGCAGGCAATCGTAACAATAACCAACTGTTTACATAGCATTTACTATGTATCAGACTGGGCTAAGTCCTTAACAAATATTATCTCATTTGATCCTTCCAACAACCCTGGGAGAGAGGTGCTATTACTATTTCCATTTTACAGATGAAGAAACTGAGGCAAACAGAAGCTAAGTGACTTACTCAGGGTAACACAGCAAGTAAGTATCTGAGGTTGGATACTTGTCTTCCTCACTTCAGACTCAGTGCTCTATCTATGACACCCTAGCATAATTAAAGCAGTTCTGAACCAGGGTTCAAGTTTCACTATTGCTACTGGTTAGCCCAGTGCCTGGCACATAGTAGATACTTAATAAACACTTTTTGACCAACGACTTATGACCTTCCTAGTAAGTGACTAACCTAATGTCTGGGCCTCTGTGTATTAATCTATACAATCAGCTGGTTAGGCTCTAAGGTCCCTCCTGTGTCCAGATTCTATGAGTCATAGATTTTATCCAGTTTTGGGACAAATTGGCTCAGCCAAATCTCTTAATTCGGTTTTTGTGGTATAGATCTCATTGCAGATTATCCTATAGATGTTGGAATGTTTTTTTTTTTTATCTCTTGCCTCTGTACATCTCCGTTAGCCATCTTTCATGCAAAATATATTTCCCTTCTTCATCTTCAACTCAAGAGATCCTTATCTTTCTTCAAATCTCAGTTGATCAATAAACATTTATTAAGTACCTACTATGCGCCAGGCACTGGGGATACAAAAGGGAACAAAAAATAGTTCCTATCCTCAGGAGACTCACAATCTAATCTAAAACTCAGTGGAGATTCTCTATCCTGTGCCAAGTCTTTGGCTATTAGGATTTTCTCCCCTCCTTAAATCATCTTGTGTTTCTTATAGGATCACAGACCTGTAGAATTTTAGGACTGGAAGATGACCTTACAACTCATTCAGTCCAATCCCCCTCGCCCATTTTACAGATGACTAAATTGAGGCTCACAGACTTGCCCTAGGTCACTCAGGTGGCAGAACTGAGTATTCAAACCCAGTCTTCCTGCCCCCATGGCTCCTTCCACTATAAGACGCTGCCTCCCAAAATAGATTTGCAATCTGAATACATCCTCTCTGCAGCAGCTCCTGGTGTGTCTGTGGCTTTGGGGTTATTGTTAAGAATTTATAGCTTCAGTTTATGAAAGTCTTTTTTTTTTATGGATTTGGGTGTTTGTATTGAGCTAGAAATCCTCCTGAAATTCCATGTGCTTATTAAATTCACAGTCCAAGGTCCTTATTAAATATCTTTTCTTTTGTATCTCTGTTTAATGCAGGTACAGCTTTGGGCAAGTCATTTAACTTTGCTGCACTTCAGTTTGCTCATTTGTAAAATGAAAAGGTTGGGCTTGATGAACTCTACAGTCATGGTCCCAAGTCATTTAACTTCCCTCAGCCTCAGTTTCTCCATCTGTAAACTAAAGATGACCTGTAAATGTCCTTTCAAATCTAAACCTGTGATATGATAAGATACCACAAGTCAGCTCAACATTTATAAGCACTCACTATGTGCAAGGAATTTTCAGACAAAATAATGATACAGTTCTTGCTCTCACTGAGTTTACCTTTTATTGGGGGGGGGGGTGAGGTCAAGGAGAAGATAGAATATATACATAAGCCCAGTGGCCTTGCACATAGTAGGTGTATAACAAATGCTCACTGTCAGTCAGTCAACTAACATTAATCAAGCCCTACTACGCTCCAGACACTATCTATGCTTAGTGCTTGCTGATTGATGAAACGATTAAATAAATCAAGGATTTATAAAAATAAATAAGTGAATAAAGTATTGAATAATAAATAAATAAGAAAAATAATGATGTCATTTCAACCAATAATGAGGGTACGCCAAGATGTAGGCAGGGGCCCATGAGCTGTGCCATGAAAGAGGTTGGGGATTCAACGAGGAGTAAGTTGTGCCAGCGCACAGAGATGGGAGACAGAACGTGATGTGCAGGAAAAAGCTCACAGGACAGTTTGACTGGAATGGAGAGCAATAAAAGAGAATATTGACAGGGCTGGTGGAAGCTGCCAGATTGCCAAAGGCTTGAAATACCAGAGGAGGATTTTGCATTTTATTCTAGGGGTACCAAGGAGCCACAGCAGGTTTTTCTCAAAGTAGGGGAGTGACATGGTCCAATCCATGTTTTAAGAATGTCACTTAGTCATTGATGCAGATGCAGATCTGGAGGTGGGGGAGAAAGGAGAAACTGAGGCAAGAAGACCAATTAATTAGAAGCTCTACTGCCATATTTCAGGCAAGAGGTGTTGAGGACCTGCACCAGGGTGGGGGCTTTATAAGCAGGAGAATTGGATGTGCTTGAAAGGTAGGAAGGTAGAATTAACAAGATCTGTCTACTGATCTCATATGAGAAAGGGAGGAAATAAGCATTTATTAAATTCCTACTGCATACCAGGCACTTTACAAACATTATCTCATTTGATCCTTACAACATGCCTGGGAGGTGGGTGCTATTATCATCCCCATTTTTATAGCCGAGGAAACTGAGACAGACAGAGGCTAAGACTTGCCCAGGGTCACACAGCTTGGAAGTATGTAGATCAGGTTTGAAGTCTTTCTGATTCTCGATCCAGTATTCTGTCCACTGAACCATCTCACTCATGTGATTATTGAGAAAGAAGGAAGATTCTTGGTTTGACCCCAACATTGGAGACTTGGGTGAATGAAGGATGTTGGCAGTACTTTCAACACCTACCCCAGTGCCTCCCACATGGTAGCTGCTTAATAAATAATTGTTAAGTAGAATTGACCTAGAAATTACCAAAAATCATGCTCCAGAGTCTTAGGGTAAAAAAATATGATTATTCAAAAAAGTCTTGAATGATAGATTGCTTGGGTGTGAAAGACCTGTAATTGATCTATTATTCAAGGACCATGTCCTAGCTTTTTTTGAAGACCATATTTGGTGTGTAAGAAGACATTTCTTGTGACATCTTTATAGGAAAATCAACAGGGTCAATAAAATGTCATCTGCATCATCATATTTTAATGTCAGCAGTGGTAT
>CM053770.1:232203030-232221880 GCA_028658325.1 Potorous gilbertii | reverse complement strand
AACAGCAGTCTTAGATAGTTGCCTGACTCTCAGAGAGGGTTAGTGACTTTTGTGCAGTTATATGTAGCTAAGAAGTAACAGAAATGAGATCTGAACCCTGGTTTTCCTGACTCAAGGACCAGGGTTCTATCCACTATGGCACATGACCTCCCAACAATTTAGTAATACCAAATTACAGGACCATACCAACCAATCAGTCCAATATCCTCAATTCACAGATGAGGAAACTGAGGTCCCAAGAGGTATAATAACTTGTCCAAGGTCACATTTGCTACTTAGAGAAGAACTCCTATTTTTCTTCTTTTCATGCTGTTTTGAATTCAATTTTCATTTGATTTCACTGCTGTCCCTTAATAGTGACATGAGAAAGTTGGTGTTAGAAGGGTATAACTAAACAGAATAATGGTAGTTGTTGACATGAAACCTAAAGTGTTTTGTTCTTATCTTTGAGCAGTTGTCCAGTTTCGGTTGGAGGAAGGGAGAGACGCTATATCTGCTTCACAAGAGTCTCCCTACTTCTAGAGAAGTGATCTAGACCTACATTGCTCATCTAGAGACCTTCTGATGACTGTTTCAATTTCCCAGTTACTTCCTACTGGGAGGCAGGGGGATGAGCCCTGGCTAGTGGAAGTGAGTATCCCAGTTGTAACCACAGTCAAAGGAGCTTACACTGATCCATGGGGTGCAAAAGTAGCGGCTGCTGCTCATAGCCCCAAGGGTACCAATCTTTCCCATTCTGAGGCTATAGATGAAAGAAGGAAAGGTCCAGGGAAATATTGAGGTTGACCCAGTTTCCTGTAGTAGTGGAGGTATGTTTGTGGGAAAGGGGGAGAGCATGGGAATCAGAGAAGACTTCACTGAGGAAACATAGTGCAGTTCCAACCTCCAGGGAGGTGTGTTTTCTGGGCAGCTGCCATGCTATGTATCATGAGAACATCTCATGCACCAAAATGGGCTTTACATTGCCTAAAGTCTTGGGGACAGAGAATAATGAAATCATAAGCAAAGACATATCTATGTTATGATGGCTATGCCCCTTCTGAGCTTCTGAGCGCCTCGTTGACATCTGTTTCTCAGGTCATGGGACTGTTGTTGTTGGAGATGGTAACACAAGTCCCTGGAAAGATGTATCTACTTCTATGAATGAATCAATTCACTTTCAGGTAAAAATTGGCCAAACATGAGCCTGGATGGTATGAACCATATTCTTGTAGGGTCTGAATCCTGAGATTCCAAATCTTGACAACTGAAACAGCAGATCCAGGACATCTGGTAATTCACCAAAATGTTAACACTCTGGGATCTTTACCTTACAACAGGCAAACTTGGCCATCCTATTACTACCAGATTTCCTTAAATCCTTTAGGAGGGACCAAGGAGGAGAGGAACTGCTAAGCTTCCTTCCAGTTCTACGTCCTCAGAGGACTCAAGGTCAGATTTTAGCTCTGCCATGAAGACCTTTAGAAGCAGTGGAGAGGAGTGGAAAGCTCAGTGGTTATGGAATCAGGAGATGTGCATTCAAATTCTGCCCTTGCTACTCATACTTGTATAACCTCAGGCAAATCTCTTAACTATTCCATGCTTTTGTTTTTTCATGTGTAAAATGAGGAAGTTGGATGGGATGATTTATAAGGACCCTGCAAACACAAAATCTGGGGAGCTATGGTCCTATGGGGCCACCGAGGTCACAAACAGAGTCATCATTGTTCAGATTCCTATCAGCAACGGTCTACGAGCACGATAATTGAAGAGGGAAAGGGGACAAGAAAACACTGATTAAACCAAAGAGTTCTTAACCTTTTATGTATGGTGAATGACATTGACAGTATGGGAAAACCCATGAACCCCTTCTCAGAATGTTTTTTAAATACATAAAATACATATGATTATAAAGGAAACCAATAATATTGAACTACAGTTACCAAAAATATTTTTAAAAAAAATACAGGTTCATTGAACCCAAGTGCAAAACCCCTACATTAAACCCTTATATTGTACCAAATACTGGTAAATATAGAAAAATAAATGAGAAAGAAGATTGCTCTTTCCTCTCAAAGAGAAGTAAGTCAAAGGAATTACAAGGCAAGGCCAACACTGATGGCTGTTGGGTTCCCAGGGTGGCAGCGGGGTCTCCTTCAATCCAGTCCTCAAATCCCTGCAAGGCAGCTTTCATTTTTGCTAATGCATTCTTAAACAATGTGACTTCTAGGAGTGAACTCTACTGTCTTTTTAACTACTCTCCCAGGTACAAGGGGCATCCTAATTCTAATTATAATGGCATCTCTCCATCTGGCCTTACCATCCAACAGATAAATTAATTCCTCTTCTCCTCTTCACATCCTTGGCCTCTCTGCAGGTACTAGTAGCTGGTATGGCTTGCCATGAACTATGTATCTTTGGAGTAGAAAGAGTCCAGCTTTCTTGAACATTCATTCATTCATTCATCAAATAGTTTTTATATACCTACCACATATGCAGTGACTGAGTTGGAGTCACACTCACAACTTTTGGTTATTGAAGAGTTTCCAGTCTTTTGGGAAAGAGAGATCTAGCATAAAGTAAGAGAGAACGGAAGTGTGATTTCACTGGTATAGAAAACTCCCTCAGTGGAGCCAAGATGGTGGAGTAGAAAGATGCACATACACTAGATCTTCCCCCACAGCCCGTAAAATACCTGTAAAGAAATACTCTCAACAAATTCTAGAGCAACAGAAGCAAAGTGGAGGAGATTTCCAGCCCAGGATGACCTGAAAGGTCAACAGGAAAGGTCTGTCACACGGGACATAGAGTGGAGCCCAACCCAGCCTTGGCCACGCAGCACAGAGCCTGGAGGAGGACACAAGCAGATCTCCGGGGCGGAATCCCCAATGGCGGAATCCCCAATGGCAGTAGTGGTGGTTTGCAGATCCCTTAACCCACAGGTGCCAAAAGTCAGTGAGAGGGTTTTTTGGGCTGGCTGAGAAGGAGGGTCTTCCCATAGTTTTGGCCTCAGGCAGCAGCAGCTCCCATAGTAACCTGAATCCATTGTTGGATTGTAAAACCCCTGGGGGTACTGAGCAGCTGATCCTTACCTCAGCCCTATGTAGTGGCCCTGCCCCCATGTAATGCTCCTGGAGGAATTGAGTAGCTGACCTTTATCTCACACTGAATGGTGGCCCCCCAGAAAGCTTCTGGGCTGGGGGAATTAAGCAGCTTATCTGAATCTCAGCCCCCAGTTCTGGCTTGGTAGAACTAGAGGCTAGGTGGTTGTAGAGAGGAAACTCTACTACTCACAGATTCTGGACACAAAAGTTTCTAGTTTCTCCCAGACCAGTGTACACATTTCATTGTGCCACCTTGGAAGGAACTGAGATCTTACAGTTCCCCAGAGCATACCCTACTCTTGACAAAGGACCTAAAAGTCAAATAACTGGTTGGGGAAAATGCTCAAAAAAGGGGAAAAAATAAGACTATAGAAGGTTACTTTCTTGGTGAACAGAGCCTCAGTTTTCCCAACTGTAAAACTTCACAGAGTTGCCGTGAGGATCAATTGAGATAATATTTGTAACAGCACAAGGTTTGGCACATAGTAGGTGCTGTATAAATACCCATTTTTCCTCCCATTCCTTCTATTCCAGAGTAAATATTCTTTGACCAAATGATCTTCACATGGCAAGATTTCAAGTTTTCTCATCCTCTTAGATCGCCTCACCTGTTTTCTGAACAAGCTCTAGCTTTGTTCAAGTACCCTGTAAAATGGAGCCCAAAGAACTGAACTGCCATGTGGTCTGACAAAGGCAAAATACAGAAGGACTATGGTGTCTCTTATTCAAGATTCTATGCTTCTGAAAATGCCATCTAAGACACACCAGATTTTTTTTTAGGTCCACACCTCAGTATTCTGTAGAATTCTATTAGTGCTTAGCACAATATCTGGCACATATAGGTGTTAGCTATTATTATTAAGAATACTAATTATCACTACTGAGTTTGAAATAGAGGTCTGCAGAGTATTTTTGAATAATTTTTGTCCTATTCAACCAAGCCTGATGATGAACCTCCCTAGAGAGAGAAGAAGCCAGATAGGGGTTGAGTAGTTCTGCCTTCTTTCTATTACCATGGTCCCATCTACCCCCAAATTGAATCTCTTTTTAAATTCTTTACTGAGAATTCAAGGCCTTATTTACAAGAACTATTATGTAGTCATGTTCCCGAATCTTGTGCCATTGACATTTTGAATGTCTAAAACTTTACCTTTATTCCTATTAAATTTCACCTTATTAGAAATGGTCCATTATTTTGAGATCTTTTTGACTTCTGCTTCTGTGATCCAGTATGTTGGTGATTTCTTCCAACTTTGTGTCATCATTGAAAAAAAAGATTGAACAAAAAAACTTTATGAATCCCTAAGCCTTTCTATCCTCCCTGCTTTGTACATGTGTGTCTCCCCCCAAGAGACTTTACCAAGTCTTTCTAAAACCCAGATATTCCCAATATCCAGAATTTCTTTGATCTGTGTGCTTAATAATGCTGCCCAGAAAAGAAATGAGTCTCAGAATTTTTTCTTATTGAACCCTTAGTGGCTCCAAGTGATCACTATTGCTCTTCATAAGTGCTTGCAAGTCATCCCTTTTATAATACATTCTAGAACTTGGCTAGAATTAAAGGTCATGAGCTACTGCTGTGAAGAAATCACCTTCCTCCCCTTTTTATAAATGCAGACATCTGCCCTTTTCCAATAATAATAGCTAGTGTTTATACAGTGCTTTAAGATTTGCAGAGCATTTTACATGCATCACAGACATTTCTTTATGTAAATTTGCATTATGCAAATTCAATTTTATGTAAAGAATTCTAAAAGAAATCTACATTCCTCAAAAATATCTATACTAACTTTACTGTATAGTACTATGCTTTCTCTCTTCTCTCCTGCCCCCTGGCTTGATGCTCCATGGCCAACCACCAGCTCTTAAAAAAAAAAAAACAACAAAACCCTTTAAAAAACCTTCCAAATGAAAGCAGAAGAATGGAAGTATATAGAGACTGCCATTTCCTGTCCCAAGGCAGATTATAGGCTTGCTTTAAGATCTCTGACTCTGAGAGAAGAGCCCATTACCCTGCTCTGCCTGCCCAGGTGGCCAGCCCCTATGTGTCTGCCTTCCTTCCATGTTAGTCTCAGCTTGGGTACCACATGCCTGTCCCCAGACTTTCTTTGTCCATGAACCATGTGCCAGTCCCCCTGCTGTCTTTTCCCCTCCCTCCTTCCTTTCCCTATCCAGCAGGCAAATTCACATTATGTAAAAATTGCTTTACATAAAGGTCTGCAAAATAGTTCCCTTACATAAAGCAAGAATTGTCAGTATCTCATTTACTCTTCCCCAGTACTGTGATCCCATTCTGTAGTTGAAGAAACTGAGACCCAGTGAAATTAAGTGATTTACACAGGTACCAAGTGTCAAAGCTATTAGACGAATCAGGTTTGGTCATTTCAACATCAGCAGTCAGTTAGTATTTATTGGTCAAAATCAGGATCAGATTTCCCCCTCATTGCCACATTCTAGTGCTTTACATATCTGGGGAATGATGGAGACAGAACTGTGACTTAGTGTGGAGAACTCCCAGTATGGAACCTCCATCCACAGATACTGACTAGTAAGGACACTGTCAAGGTCTCTCTTAAAAACTTTGGAATGGATTGTGGGACATGGAAGACACTAGCACAGGACCACTCAGCATGGTGTGCCCACATCAGAAAAAGTACTGTGCTTTATGAGCAAAGCAGAATTGAAACAGCTCAAAGGAAACACAGAATGCACAAATTTAGACAATCCACCCCAAATGTTCACTCAGACTATTTGTGCCTGACCTGTGGTAGAGCATTCCAAGGTCATATTGTTCTGATCAGCCCCAGTCAGACACATGGAAACTTGACTCTAGCATAGTGATGTCATTTTGGTCCTCTTTGAGAATGGAGGACAACAAACAACCAACCGACTATCAAACTCTCTAAGTTGCTTTGGGCTCTGGGGAGTTATGTGACCTGGCTTTGACACTTGTTACTTGTGAAACCATGGGGAATCATTTCACTTCCATAATTTTCCTCATCTGCAACAGGAAGAGGCTGGACTAGATCTTGTTAAATTTTTTGTGTGATGCACCCCTTTAGCAGTCTGAAAAACACCTGTTCTCAGAAGGATGTTGCTAAATGCAAAATAAATAAATAGGATTACAAAGGAAAACAAAGGTCAGTGAAAATAAAGATGTATTTTTTTCTCATCCAATGGATGAGAAATGGAATAGAATCCCAGTTTAAGACCCCATGAATTAGATGATCTCAAAATTCATCCGATTTCAGCATCTATGACCCTATGACTCCAAGGTCATCCATCACTCATTCTATGACTTCAATTTCAGAATTCCTTCTGGCAGAGTCATTAGCCCAAATGAGTGTTTGGGCTCTAGTTGGGGGGTTAAGTATCCTTATGCAAAACTGATTCTGTGCAAAAACTCGGCTCTCCCAAGGCCATTTTGCATTCAAGGGATCATATTTCCCTGAGCATCAGCATCTCTCCCATCTGGGCAGAATCCCCTTGAAAGCATCACAGCTGAACTGTGAGGTTTTTTTATCCAAATTTTTTCATCTAAAGCGGTGGTTATTTATCCAAAAAAGATAAATAACATGGTAAATGCAGTCCAGTCTGATAGAATGTTAAGCCTTAAAATACCCCGGAGGTTTCCTCCTTCCTTATGGCAAAGGACTTAAGGCACTCTTGACTATATATTGAGCATGTATGAAATCAACATAAATTTGAAGGGTCTTCGATTGGAAGATAAGAGTGCCATGTGAGATATGGAGGAGATGGGGAAGATTGAGGTGGTCCTGCCTTTATGAGTTTTCAAGTTCAATTGGGAGCAAGAAAAAGCTGTGAATTTCTTGATTCATTTTGTATATGACTGCAAGGAAGGTGGGCTGGGTTGGTGGGGACATTTTTATGTCTGGCTCTTTCTGGAAATACAAAGAATCTAATCATGGTGGTCTGAAATGATTGCTGAAATGGGAATCTAAAGGAACCTGGGTTTACATCCTGCCTCTGGCACTAACCCTATGATCCAAGGGCAGGTGACTTTGAGTCTCTGCTCCTCAGCATCCATATCACTAAAACAGGAACAACCGTAATGAAGATGATGTCATCGAGGAGTCACACATTATTTTTTTAAAAAAAGGAAGAGGAGGAGAAAATTTTTTTAAAAAAAGAAAAACACTAGGACAATTCATGTTATTTTGAGTATCAAAGACAATATAACAATAATGATATATATAGCTAGGATTTATATAGTTTTTAAATTGTTTACAAGACGCTTTACGTATGTTAATTTGTTGACTGTATGTAAAGTATGCTTTAAATAAATGACAGTTATTACTGTGAGAACCATCATGGTATCAGTGGACAGATTGCTAGGATGGGACTTAGGAAGACCAGGATTCAAATCCTGTCTCTGACACTCAGTAGCTATGAGACTCTGACAGCCGGAAAGAGATATCAGTGGTCATCTAGTCCTTTAATTTTGTGGATGAGGAAACTGAAGTTCAAAGTGGTCATTGGTCTAGACTTCAGAGGGCACCTGGTCCCTTTTAACAGATGGAGAAACTGAGGCCTAGGGAAGTAAAATGATTTGCTCAAAGTTAAACAAGGACCAGGTTACATCAGCATGATAGACTTGGAGCTCAGAGGAGCCGGGTTCAAATTCTGCCTCTTGAAAATATGGCAGAGTCAAGATTAGAACTCAGGTCCTCTGTCTCATAGGCTCATTGATCTAGAGCTGGATGGGACCTCTGGGGCCACCTCACCCAATCAATTCATTTTACAGAAGAGGAAATGGAAATCAAAAGGTCAATCAATTTGTCCAAGGTCAATCAGTCAGTCAACAAGTATTTATTAAGACCTTAGTATTTGCCAGGCAAATTCATAAGCATTGGGGGTAGGATTTAAACTCAGGTGCTCTGACTCTTGAGTTAGCACTCTTCTCAACATGTCACACTGCTTCCTCTCATATAACCTTTCTAAGCCTCAATTTTCCCACCTGTAAGATGGAATTAGCAATTGCACTTACCTCAATGGACTGATGTGGAGATCAAACAGAATAGTAAATAAATCTAATTAAGGAAAGTAAATGACCAACTGTTGTTTATTCATGCTAGCATTTTCTGCAGAGAAGGCAGGAGACTCCTTGCTGCCCTACCTGTCTTCAATCCCTGTCTGCCACCTTCCCATCTGATAATCTATTTCCCATAAGTCATCAGCCATGGGAGAACTGATTGATCAGGAACAGTCTCCTGAATCAAAAGAATATTTTCTATTACAATAATCTGCTCAGCTCAGTTTCAGGTGCAGGTCAGGAGGCTTATTTCAAAGAAGATAGGAAAGGAAAAACAAATCCCAACATTCCCTCAGAAAATTTCTCAAGTCTGAAACCCATTTTTCATCTCAGCGAGGTGCAAGGTAGAGAAATCATCAGAGGCAGCCCCTCTCTGCTCTCAAAGAATGCCCTCTGCTAGGGGAATGTGCCAACCACTGAGCATTAGCAAGCAGCCCGGGCAACAATCCCTCAGCAGACAGAGAAGAAAGTCCTCCCCTAGGGAATGAGCCCACACTCCCTTGGGCTTGACATTCCTGTCTCAGATGCCTGTGGAAGCAGCTCTTCCTTCTGAAGAGATAATTGGTGTTTTGGAATTTTTTAATTGTCTCAAACAGGAGGAAATGGGCTGAGCATTTACTGCAGTTACAGCTAGGAGTCTAGGTTGGCACATGGAGAGAAATAAGGCCCAAGGAGAGTAGCAGGAAGCCCACCAACCCTACAGAATCTTCTGAGATTGCCCAGCCCAGGAGCATGGAGGATGACATGGAGGCATGGACAAAGCAGGGTCTGGTTTGCTCATTTCTCCGAAGTCTTAAGTTCACCAGGGGGAAGGGAGGGGAGAGGAAAAGGAAGGGGCCTTAAGGACAAGGGTATGAAGGGAGAGAGACAGAGACAGAGTTGAAAAGAAAGAAGGGGAGGGAGAGTGGAGAGGGGAGAGGGAGAAAGGGGAAGAGAGAGAGAGAGAGAGAGAGAGAGAAAAGAAAGAAGAAGGAGGAAAGGAGGGAGAGATGTAAAGAGTAGAATGAAAGGAAATTTGCTATCAAGTAACCACTGTGCTCCCTTCTGCTAGAAATAACCTAGAACTATGGTGGGGAGGAGAAAGGGGGAAGGATAGTGGTCACTACTGGCCCCAAAATGTGCTGGATCAGCCCATCCATTTAAAACAACTGTCTGGGGAGCCCTGTCATTGACCATCACCCCCTGGCTCCGGCTGGGACCACTCCTTAAAAAAACCAACTCTCCAAATTGAACAAACACCAACTAGAATGGGTATTTCTATATTCAGAGTAGAACAGAAGCAGAGGACTGAATGTGAAACTATGGCTGTCTTTCCTTTTAAGTTATAGAATAACCTCAACTTGAAGCTTTCAAAGCTAGGGGGGCCGTCTTCAATCCTCCCCCCACATGAAAAATCAATCTCCCCTGGCAAAAAGAGATGACAGTCCTTAATCACCTAATCCAGCATTAGGGAGTCCCCCCAGTGCTCCCTGAAGACTAACAGGCAACCCGACACTAGACTTGGTGAGACTTTTCTCCTCCAGTTGGTCCTAAGTAGAAATGGAGAACGACAGGTTGGCAAGACCCTCAGAGCATCTCTAGAGTTTAAAGAAAGCCATACCTGAGGGTCAAGTGTGGGGATCCAAAACTTGAGAACCACATGCCAATGTTGTTTTGTGTTCCTGTGTTCAAATAAATATGAAAATGGACGAATGAAGGATTGATGAAGAGAAATGAAGATTTGGGTGGTAGTAGTAGTAGTGGTGGTGGTGGTGGTAGTAGCAGTGGGCAACTAGGTGGCATGGTCGATACAGTGCTGGGATTAGAGTTGGGACAACCTCAGTTCGAATTCAGTCTCAGACACTTAACAGCTGTGTGACCCTGGGTAAGTCACTTCACCTTGTTTGCCTCAGTTTCCTCATCTGTAAAATGAACTAAAGAAGAAAACAGAAAACAATTCTCTGCCAAGAAAATCCCTAATGGCATTATGAAGAGTTGGCTACAACTGAAGCAACTCAACAAGAAGAACAGACAGTATCTCCTTTCATCCTTGTAATTACTCTGGAGAAGGCAAATTAGTTAGTGGAAAGCACCATGGACCAAATTAGGAAGGCATAGGTTCAAACCCACCCCTGCCACATTGTGTCTGTAAAATGAACAGGAGAAGGAAATGACAAACTACTCCAGGATCTTTGCTGAGAAAAACCCAAACGGGGTAATGAAGAGTCAGACACGATTGAAAAAACGACTTTACAACAAAAGCAAAAGTAGTACAAATATACAAGAGATATAAACTTTAAACAAAATTTGAGTCTAGATGTAATCTTGGGGACCATCTAGTTCAGCTTCCCCCTCATTTTAATAGATGGGGAAAATGAGACCCAGAGAAGTTAAATGACTTCTGAAGCGTTAGAAGTGCAATTCGAACCCTGCTCCGTAAGCAGTGTTCTTTCTACTCTATCACAATGCCAGAAAGACCTGAGTTCAAATTTTGCCTGATACTTTTTATATATGAGACCCTAAGAAGTCACTTTAGCTCTCACCTCCAGGGAATTTTCTAAGACTTTAAGTCACAGTAGAGTTTTCTGTCGACATTGGTGGAAGCAGTGTATGTCCTAGAAGTTCCCTCACACTGAAGAAATCACAAGTGTGGACCAAAAAAAAAAATCAAATCAAATAAATGAGTGAACTGGATCAAACAGGCTCTAAGGTACCCTTCAGCCTGAAAATTCTGTGATACATTATTCAGTTTGATCAGTACGATTCAGGCTCCCAAGTGCTTCTTTGTGGGGGTTTGATTGAGGCTATAATTTGGTGGGGTCCAATCAGGAGAAGGAGGAGTTTAGGTAACTAGCCAGACAGGATCAAGAGTGTGATTTAATCCAATCCGAGCCAAGTTAATTCAGTTCAGTCTCCCAGTCCCATATATCAGTGATGCAAAGAAAGATGCTAAACAAATTCAGTTCCTGAAGAGTTAAAATTTAATGAAAGGAAAGGCACACACACACACACACACGTATGCAAGCACATATACAAGCCTATAAGGGAGAAAGAGATAAGGTATCTAGGTACTAAGAAGGTTTCTAGGTAAATAGCTATAGTGAGAGGTCATTTTTGCCTGGGCTGTGGAAGGGCAGGGCATGGAATGGGTGGGGGGGGCAAGGATGGTGGTCTGGGGAGGTCATGGAGAGAGGTGCCACCTGATTTGGGTACCACCCAATTTCAAGGTGAAATGGCACCTTGAATAAAAGGGGGAGAAACTTTTTTGATAGATGGCTATGGATAGGCATAAGCAAAGGAACCAAGATGGAAAATGACTGAATGAGAAAGGGATTCCCATTTGACTGGGATGGAGATAGAAGGCAAGGTAAAGACAGAGAAGCAGACTGGAGTTAGATCATCATAGACATTAAATGCCAGGATCAGGGATTTGTATGTTACTTGGTAGACAATAGGATGTCACTGAAATTTTTTGAGGTAGAGGTATAATGTGCCAGGTAGAGGATTCTTGTTCTGGTCTAAACTGTCTGCTGACTATGCAATGAAAATCATTGCAACAAGGAGGTCAGAAGACAGAAGGGGATGCCTGACTTTATTAAGGAAGGAGCAATGGAGTTAGGGTCACCAGGACCATAGCATCCTAGAATTGGAAGAAAGTTTAGAGAGGCCCCTTATTTTACAGATGAGGAAACTGAAGCCCAAAGGTTCACAGAATCAGAGGAACCTTAGACGTCAATCCTCTTCTTTTGCAAATGAAGGGCTAATGCCCAGAGAGGTAAAAAATAACTTGTTCAAGTTCACAGAAAGAATTAACGGCAGAGTAAGAATTTAAACTCAGGTCCTGTGACTTCATCTTCAGTGTTCTTTATTCTGTGGCAGATTGTAATAGAAAGAGCAGCAGAAAGACCTGGGTTGGAATCCAGGCTTCATTTCTTACTACACATGTGACCTTGGGCAAGTGATTTCCTTTCTCTGAGTCTCAGTTTCCTCCTCTGTAGAATGAGATAATACTTGCTCTGCTTACCTCATTGGATCATTGGGAAGGAAGATGATGTAAATTCTTAAAAGTGCTACAGAAAAGGGCTTATCATGGAGTTCCCTGGACCACAGCCATGCAACCACTCCACTTTGAACTGGGCAAACTTGCCAAGGAAAGCTGAGAGTTCTGCCTGGCATCCTATGGGCAGCTGGCAAAGCAGCTTTTGCAAAAGGAGCCATAGGATAGCATGTGCTTGATGAGGGCTCCCCACGGCCTCAGCCTTGTAGGAGCAGCCTGGGTGTGAGCATGGCGCCATTGCTTTCCAGTCCGGACATGGGACCAGGCGGAGCTTGGGGATTTCCAATTAATCACCCAGAGCCAGTGGACATCTGTGAGCCACTCAGGGCCTCTGGAGTGTGTCCTCTAATTAAAAGAAAACTTAAACTTACTCTGGTCTGCCAAGTCTCCCTCTGTCTCCAATGGTGCGCTGTCCAAGGTACTCGGGATGTTGGGAGAAAGGGACCACCAGGTAAAACTCCCAGGAAAGGGAGCAAATATTCAGAGAGCCAAAGAGAGTCCAGAGGCCTCCCTATCCATCAATAACAAATGAAATTAACTTTTATTCAGATATGAGACAAGTAAATATTCTTCTCACCCTAGATGGAACCAGTTGGGGTTGCAGTTGGATATTGCAAATGGGAAGAGGCAAAGTCATTCTGCAAACTGAAGCAGGATTGCCAATGTATAGACCCCATGATGAATCCAATCTGGAGATGAGAACAGGCAAGGTGAGGTTGTGGATAGAGATACTGGAATTGGAATCAGGAAGACCTAGGTACCAATCCTGCCCCTGAAACTTGTTCTGTGTGTGTAACCTTGGACAAGTCATAAACTCTCTGAGCATCATTTTCCTCATTTGTAAAATGAAGAGAGGAGGGACCAGATGACTTCTGAGGTTCTTTCTGGTTCTAACTTTATTGTCCTATGAATACTGAAGGCTCCCATTTATATAGAACTGAATAGTTTTAGACAACCCTATGTGGTTGGGAGTATTATTTTCCCTAATTCCTGTCCTAGAGAGTGAACAAGTATCAATACTTCTATTTTCCAGTAAGAAGGAAGGGAAAGGGAGGAAGAAAAATACCAAATGCAAAAGTTACCCAAGAGATTCAGGATCTGAACTCAGGCTGCAGGAGAAATATGAGAATAAGATATTGAGAGGCTTGACCTACTCACCTACCCCTCTCATTTCAAGGGATATGTTCTTCATATTAGGAGAAAGAATGAGAGGACTGGAGAGCAGAGGGACTTTGGCATCAAGGAGACTTGGGCTTAGGTCTTGCCTGAGACATATTCTAGCAGGAAAAGTTATAGGATTTTAGATCTATGGCTGAAAGGAACCTCAAAGGCCACCTACCCTCCATTTTTCAGATGAAGAAACTGAGGTCTGAGGCAGTTAAGTACTTGTCCAACATCAGATATAAGATCTAAAGACAGGTCCTGTGACTTCACTGTTCTTTCCACTGTACCAAGCTTGAGTTATAGATCTGCATTGGTAGAGGGAATGTCCATGCCAGAAGTCACACTGTTGAACTCAAAGATCTCAACCCAGCATTCTTAAGTTCTTTGTATGGATACTTTTGACAGTCAGGCTGGTGAAACCTATATATGGAACCTTTCTCAGAATCATGTTTTTAAGTGCATAAAATAAAATACATAGGATTGAAAAGGAAATTGATTACATTGAAACATAGCTATGAAAATATGTTTTTTAAAAAATCCACAGAACCTAGGCTAAGAACCTGTGATCCATAAGAAAAGGAAGGCAGAAATGAGAAAGATTATCCCTGAACTTAGGCCTTAGGCTACATCCCAGGGGTACAGAGAAACACCTGTGGCTGGGTGAATTTCAGTAAGAAAGAACCAGAGCCTCAAAGTCTGATCTAGACAGAAGCGCATTTGTACAGATTACTGTCCCCCAAGGAGCAGCCCCACCACTTAATGCAGCAGCCCATAAAAAGGCAGGGTCCATCACCAAAGACTAATGAGTCAGAGCCTCTCCTCCCCTGACAAGATGATCCTGGTCTGGGCCCTCAGGTAGCTCCCTCCAGCCCTGACTCTAGGGTTCCATGCTGTCTTGACTCCAGCACTACATGTATCTATGGGAGCCTGCTTATTTTACTTGCTGAAAGCATCAGTCCCTTTAAACTTTAAATATGCCAAGTGTCTCTGTCTGATTGCCAGGGGGATGGGTCTCTCCCTGAACCTAATGAGGGAAGGAGCTGTTTCGCTTCATGAATTATACGACATTGTCAATCTGCCAGGGCTGCAAGGATGGGGAATGGGGGGTGAGAAGGAGAGACAAACACACACTGCAAAAAAGAAAAGGAAAATAAATAGCACTGGCTATGATTTCCTTTCTGGCTCCTGTTCCATCTCCCCCTCCTGGGAGCCCTTGCTATTCAAATGTAGCTGTTTTTTCTTAGGAAATAGACGAAATCTGGTTGATATGCCTCTTTTGTTTCTTTGTTTATTTTCCATAGGATTTAGAACTGGAAAGAAACCCCAAAGTGTCCACAGTGCAATTTCAGGAGGTCTCTAAAATTGGATGGGAAAAACAACATCTTTATATCAATAGAACTGGCTTCCTTTGACATCCTATGTATTTACTCTGCATTATTATTCTGAGAAGGAGTCCCTAGTTTCACCAGACTATTAAAGGGATCCAAAGGGACACAAAAATGTGGAGAAACTTTGTTCTGGTCTAACCCCTTCATTTTACAAATGGGGAAACTGAGGACCAAAGAGATGAAATGAATTTCTCTAGGGTATACTGGTAATAAGTCAAGGGGTCACAGATTCAGAGCTGGAAGAGAACTTAGAGACCTCACCTAGTTCAATGACCACATTTTATAGATGGGGAAACTGAAGTCCAGAATGGCAAACAGACTTTTCTGAAGCTCACGAAGGTCATTCGCAACAGAGCTTATCCAGGGCTCACTCCACCACATCATAGCTGCCTCTAGTGAACACCACTTGGCATAAAGAGCTTTGGCATCTCTCCCATCCAACTAAATCAAAGCAAGAGGACTGATTCGCTGCTTCCCTGGTCTTCACTACCAGAGACAAGTTCTAGCTAAAGCTCGAGTCACTCGGAAGTGAGAGAAATCACGTCCCAGGTTTTCAAAAGATCTTTATTTTTGCTTCTCCAAGACAGTCTCCAAGATGCTGGGGCTTCTTCTTTCTATGCTGTTTGAAAGTGGAGCATGTCTGGAGGAATCAGATGGTAGCAAGGGCAGAATGCAGGCCCCACTTGGGGCTTCTGAATCTGCCTCCACCCTTCTTAATCAGCAGATAGGAGGATGAGAGCAGGGAAAGTGCTCCAGAATGGTGAGGCATTTGTCATTTAAAAAATAAGAACCAGGGAAAAGGAAAACCCACAATTTTAGCACATCATCTTTGGAGTTGTTCTCTCTGCTGGAGAGAAACCTGCTCTCCTTGAGGGTGAGTTTCTACTGAAAAGTGTCCTAAGATCTCTATCATAGATTGAGAATTGGAAGGGATCTGAGCACATCTAGTCCAATCTACTCATTTTACAGATGAGGGAACAGGCTTGGTAACTTGTAAGCACCAGAGACAAGATCAGAACCCAGATCCTGGGCTATGCAGCAACAGGTCCATACTATTTACCAATTCTCTTATTTGACAGAGAAAGAAACTGAGACTCGGAGAGGAGATTTCGTTTCTAAGTGTTGCTGGGGCGAGCTCATAATCAAGATGAGTGGGCTTGGGCTCCCACAGAATACAGATTATTGCAGACTCAGCTACTTTCCCTTTTCTGAGCCAAACAGCAAGCTATTAAAAAATGCAAAGGTTTGAGAGACAGCCTGTCCATGTGTAAGCTGAGAGGGCACAGGCAGTACCCAACATTTCCCCGGACCGTGACTGCGACCTAAGACTAACCTCTCCTTGACATGAACACATCACTTGCTTGTACACAAACCCTTTAGAATTCAACAACACCAGACATCTGCACTAATGGAGAGATCCAGAGAACCTGCTCACGCCCTTGTACTGAATTCAAAGACATCAATCTTAATAGAATAATATTGTTTCAGATTTCTGCAGTGCCGCACAGTGCCTTAAACCAAAGCAGAGGCACTTAATGCTTGCTGAAACCAAGGCATCAATTCTCAAAAGCTTTGGTCTCAAGACCCCTTTACACTCTTAAAAATTTTTGAGGATTACCACAAAAGAGCTTGTATTTGTGTGAGTTATAATCTATATTTGCCATATTAGAAATTAAAATCTCTTAAATTATTTGAAAGGACCTCAAAATTATAATTAAGAATCTCAAAGAGTTTTTACATGGATCATAGTTACTACCTAAAAAATAAAATCTTTTAATATTATTATAAAAATAACTTTAACCTTGGTGACTTCCCTAAAGGGGTCTTGGGACCCCCAAGGGTCTTGGTATAGCATTTTTGAGAACCTCTGTTCCAAGACTTACAAACAACCTTGTTTCAAACACCCAAGAATTTCAAATACTCCTGTGAGGGAGCTATTGTAAATATTGCAGTCACTCCCATTGCCCAGAGAAGGAAACTGAGGCTCTCAGAGGGGAAGACATTTTCCCAAGTTAACACAGTATATGAGAGCTGTGACTTGAATCCAGATTATGACCCCAGAATCAATAGGTATTTAGATCCTTGTGGCTGCTCCTCAGAACGTATCTCACCATTGCTCCTGCAGTCTCTCAAAATCCTGGGGCAGGGAATAGGGGGCACAGAAGGATGGATGGGAGCAGCAAGGTGGGGAGAGTCAGGAAAGCCAGGATCATGACTGGTGAGACAAGAAAGGTCGATCAGGCAGGGGACATCAAGGCCATGGGGGTCAAGACCAGGAGTTGGTTGGTTAGTCGCTTAAAGGCAGACAAACAGGGAAGATAGAGGGTCCTCAAAGTCAGGAAGTTGGGCAGAATGGTCTCAGGAAGTAGGAAACTCACCGGGCACACATTGCTTTCTATCTCATCTCATCCTTTTTGATACCTTAGGCGGCAAAGCGTTTCTCGTGTGTATTTCTGGCCAAAGAGGGAGACTCTGTCTTTGAGTGCATTCAAAGTGCTCTTAATTAATTAAGGCAAAGGGCTCGGTCATTTGATTGCTATCATGTGTGATATCAAAAGTATAAATATGGGATTCAATCATTGCTAATTACCATAAATTTTCATTTTCTCAATTATTAAAGTCATTAAAATGTGCCAGTAACAATAGCTCACATTTAAATAGTTCCTAACACAAAACATTATTGTTTTATAAACATTGTTTATAAACATTATTTCTTGGAAGTTCTGGCTTGACCTGGGTTCAGATACCACCTCTGACACTTGTTCCTTAGGTAGGTCATGTTGCCTCTGTATGCCTCAGTTTCCTCTTTTGGAAAATGAGAGATTTGGACTAGAAGGCCTCCAAGGTCTTTGTATTCTCATAACTCCAAGTCACATGAATTTTCCATTACATAAAAATAATAGAACATAGGAAGCTAAATGGCACAATGGCGCCATACCTGGAGTCAGAAGGTCCTGAGTTCAAATCGGATCTCAAATACTTGCTAGCTGGGTGACCCTGAGCAAGTCACTTAACCCTGTTTGCCTTAGTTTCTTCCTCTATAAAATGAGCTGGAGAAGGAATTGTCAAACCACTCCAATACTCTGCCAAGAAAACCCCAAATGGGGTCACGGAGACTCAGACAAGACTGAAATGATGTAAGCTGTGAGAACACAAAGTTTTTTCACTTTTTTTTTTGTTTTATCCCTCAGGGACTGGTAGAATTGTTTGCACATAGTAGGTGTGAAGCAAATAGAAATGAAGTGAATTGGAGTTCATCCAGAGAATCATCACCTTAGCCCTGGCTGATCTGAATTAATCAGTGGAATGTAAATTCCTTAAGGAAAAGGTTATTTCCTTTGTGACTGTGTATACCCAGCACCTATTACAATGCTTGCTGATTGATCTCTAGCCTAAAATCCATTTTTATTAGGCATTAGAAAATCATCAACAAATATTTCCATAAACAGAAAGAAGAAAATGGAGAGTGTATAGGAAACATCAAATCCACCATACAGAATTTCTTTCTTTCATCATGCACTATATTTAACAAGCTGATGTCAATACCGCTCCTCCAAATGCTCTCTTGTCTCCACCGTGTATTCCACCGACAAGCTCAATCTCACGAGTAATCACCACAGTATACTGTGCTACAAGGGCTTACTGTATTGATGCTGGGATTAGTGTGGACACTCAATTGGTTTAACCTTTGCTAGCTAAGAACCCTTGTGTTCAAGAGGTACATCAGCCTCAGTTTCCCAGTAGCAGAGATAACAAGTAGGAGCCACCCATGCCCAACTCCTCTGTGTGTCTTTTAAAAATTTCATTGGCATTCATTTCTTTCCTCTCTCCTCTCTTTTTTTTAACATCACTATCATTACCCCCAATCCTTGCATGACTCCCCATAAGAGTTTTCGTTAGTTGTTGTTGTTTGTCTTTCATTCATGAAGAGGGCCAATGGCATCCCAAGGGTGATACCTTGACTTGTGAGTGAAGGATTTAAGTGAGGTAGGTCTACCAAAGTGCTCAGCCTTACTATATTCTTCAGTTATTGGGGGTCCAGTGGCAAAACAAAAGTCAAGATGATGCAATGGGTGACCTTGGTCTTTCTAAATTAAGGTCTTTCCTAGTTCTCAGTTTGTCTGAG
>CM053770.1:232191088-232201088 GCA_028658325.1 Potorous gilbertii | reverse complement strand
CCTGGGTTGACTTGGGAAGTAGGGGGTTCTTCCTCATTGGAAATCTTCATGACCACTGGTTGGGACTATGGAATAGGGAATTCTTTGCTGGGTATGGGTTACACTTGATGACCATTGAGGTCCTATTCTTTGATACTGATCCAGGTCAGTACCGGTGTCCGATGTGTCCCTATGTCCAATGGGAATGCCATCATTAGCCTGCCCTGGGGAAGGGATCTAGGATGGGAACCTGCCACAGGACTCACAAAGGTTTCATCAGCTATAGTAGCTCTTCTGAGACCATGTTTCTTATTGGGATATATCAGGTTGGTCATCTCACATTACTAGATTGAGTACTTCTGAAAGGCATCTTATTATAGCTAATAGTTACCATTCATACACTGTTTTAAAGCTTGCAAAACACTTTACCTACATTGCCTCAGTTCATCTTCCCACCAACCTGCTGAAGTAGATGCTAATATATCCTCATTTTACAAATGAGTAAACCCAGAAGTGACTTGCCCAGGGTCACACATAGATAGTTAAGCCGCTGAAGTAGGATTTGAACTCAGATCTTTCTGACTTCAGGTCCAGTGCTTTATCCAGATGCCATGTCTTATTTAGCCAGCTTAGACTATCTCCCAGTCAATCATCACCAAACATTTATTAAATGCTTACTATGTGCCAAGCACTATGGTAAAGTACCTGAGTACTTTAAGACTTGTGGAATCAATGAACAAATATTAGTATTTTGATCAACCTAAGAAAACAGAGCTAGCAGCATACAAGATGCCCCCAAAGTCTTAGTATAAGCTTATTAAAGTCTCCAACTGCACTACGACTTTTAGGACACACTGTACTAAATATCCACATGACCAAGCCTTCTTGGGTCACTCTTTGGTCACTTCATGTTCCTTCTTCACCCTCATTTGGGAGGCAAGAAGGGAAGTATCTTTTCTAAACATCCCACAGACTCCTCAAACCCTAGTCTGACCAATTTGAGGATGACAGAGGAGGTCATGGATGTGACAGCATGGCAAAGAGGACAGATAAATTCAAATCCTGGCTGTGTGGACCTTCCTTCACTGCCTTGATTTACTCATCCCTGCATAATGGGGATAATGTTTTTTGCAAACCTTAAAGTCCCCAAATGAAGGTGGTTTGTTACACAACCAGAAATGGACAGTGAGTAGGTGCTGCAGGGAGAAAGGCTGCATTTTAATATACTGGTCACACAGTGAGTGCCACCCAAAACCAAGGCTGCCAGGTTGCTTTCCTTTACAAAATAAAACAACAATGCATTTTCAGGTCACCTTTCATGTTCTCAAGGCAGTTATCCTCTCCCTGAAACAGCTTTCTTTGCGTGTAGCAGCTGTCATTTCAGAAGGGACCCAAATCAAAATGCCAATTTGATTTTTTTAAAAATTATGGCTTCAGTGGTCTGCAGTAAGGGATGAAAGATGCAAGAAATAACAGTGAGTATGGGAGGGCGATTAAGCTCTCACAGCAGGCAATGCTGCTAAAACATCCTGCCAAAGGAGAAGACAGCTCCAATCAGAGAGGACCAAGAGACCAGTGAGTTGTGGGCCGCTGAGAAAGCTTTCAACCAGGTGGAAGGCACACCTGCCATAAAAGCACATCCCAGAACTCTACTTTCAATTGAATTGAATTCAATTAAATTCTGCAAGCATTTATTACCTGCCTCCTATGAGTATCATCACGGCATTGGGGATAGAAAAGTGAAAAAAATAAAATAAAACAGCCCCTACCCACAAGGACCTTACATTCTAATTACAATACATAAACAGAGGAGAGAAAACAAGCCATTTTTTTGGACTACACTTGCAATTCCCAGGAAGGTTAAGTGACTTGTCCAAGGTAACTAGTAATGAAGCAGCAGAACCCAAATCATACATCTACACCGTCTCCTCTCAGTCTCTCCTAGTCTAAACCAGTTACATAATCCTTGGGTGCCAGTGTTGGCGCTGCCCTTATTCTATGTGAGGGGATATTGTTATACGCTCTTCTTATATTGTTCAGTCATTTTTCAGTTGTATCTGACTCTTTGTGACCCCACTTGGGGTTTTCTTGGCAAGGATACTAGAGTAGTTTGCCATTTTTTTCTCCAACTCATTTTATAGATGAGGAAACTGAGAAAAACAAATTTAATTGACCTGCGCAAGGTCACTCAGTTGATAAGTGATTGAAGTCAAATTTGAACTCAGGTCTTCCTTTCTCCAGCCCTGCTGCCGTATCCACTGCACCACCCAGCTGCTCCATTGTGTGATGTTATCCTCTTCATTTCATCTCCGAGTCTCCCTATTGTCTTCTGTAAAATGGAGATAATCTTATCGTCTTTCCCTGCCTCACAGAACTGTGTGGCTGTATATGAGAAGGGGAATGGAAGGGGGCTAAGAAGGCAAGGGAGCACTGGCTCTTTCCAAAGGATCTAGATTTAAAAGTTGCTGTATGTATCACTTAGCTTTCTGGGTTCCAGTTTTTTCCTTTACAAAATGAGGGATTTGGATTAGATAAGTTTATAGTCCTTTCCAATTCTAAATCAGTATTCTAGGAGATGTATCAAGTTCTTTCTAATTCATAAAGAACTATAGAAAACGGCAGCTATGGTTAGTAAGGGGTTATTTTTGTTTCGAAATGAGACTGCTTAAGATGGGAAATCATGGGGTGACAGACTGGCACGGGGGAAGAACTGAGAGTGCAAAGAGGTTGGCATTGTAGGGTTGGTAGGATGAAGAGGGAGTTCATCTTAACTGTGTTTTTTTCCCAATCACCCTCCCACCTCTGGAATTGTTTCCAAGTTCTAATGGCTGGTTTGCCCAGGGTGTCCCTGGATGAACTCCTGCCAACAGCCTCAGCTGGCCAGCTGTACACTGGATGGAAGGAACAATCAGTAGGCAGCCACCTCACCCAGAATGAAGGCTTGGCACCATTACTTTTGGAAAGGTGCCAAGTCCATAATATCAACCAGCCAAGGCAGATCAATGACTTTCTGTTCTGATCTTGAAAGTCTCTCAAGGGAGAGACAGAGATAGAGAGAGAGAGAGGGAGAGAGAGACAAACAGAGACACAGAGTCAGAGAGAGACACAGAGAGAGACAGACACAGACAGAGAGAGAGAGAGAGGGAGGGAGGGAGAGGGAGGGAGCAGGCAAGGAAAGGGACCTTGTAAGGTCATCTTTAAGAAACACTCAGAAGTCCTGGACTTGGGAATCCAGATGACTTCAATCACAGCCCTGCTTCTGAGAGCAGCTGTATAACTCTAGGCACATCAATTAATCTCTCTAAGTTTCTTCTTATGTCAAAAAGGTCATAGGGCTGAAAGAATGTATATAAAGTTCTTTGCAAAATTACAATTATCACCATATCAGTTTGAACTGGAAGGAACCTCAGAAGCTGTCTAACCCCCCTCCCCATTTTACAGACGAGGAAGCTGAGGCCGAGACGGGGGTAAATGACTTACCCAAGATCACAGAGCCAGTAAAGGGCACTGCCAGAACCAGAACATAGGAATAATTGTACTTGTACACTTTCAAGTGGCCTCAGACTTAGGGATGTTTATCTTGTAGAAGCCAGAAGATACAGGGAGTGTAGCCTGGATTTAAAGTCAGAAAATCTGGGTTTCAAGCCTGCCTCTGGCATTTACATGTTGTGTGCCTTTGAGCATGTCTCTTCACTTCTCTGGGTCTTAGTTCCCTTGACGGCAAAAAGAAGAGATTAAACTTGGAGGTTTCTGAGATCCTTCCCAGTTCTGAACCCCACTGTCCAATTCCAAAAGCTCTTCAAGGAAAAGGCTTCCAACAGAACTGTATACATTCTGGTATCTAACAGTTCCTACTGTTTTATTACCTGCTGGTTTTTCTGTGCTTCCTTAGCCTTTATAGAGGACTATAATTTACAAGTCAGTGTCCCCGAGGATGACA
Organism: Potorous gilbertii; assembly: GCA_028658325.1. Lineage (NCBI taxonomy): Eukaryota > Metazoa > Chordata > Mammalia > Diprotodontia > Potoroidae > Potorous > Potorous gilbertii. The sequence continues at coordinate 232,197,169 of CM053770.1, read as the reverse complement.
AGCAATGTTTATATCTATCTAATCGAATATATCTAATTACAGAGCTAATGGGTCATGTATTAGCTTCTCCCTCCCTATATTGCTTTCCAGCTGTAACTATTCTAACACGATGTCATTTCTACTATCTGAATTCCAAGTTAATAGAACCACCAGGTTTCCAGAGGAAAATGTTATTTGACAATAAAGAATATCTGACTCTCAGAGTTGTAAGGGACCTCCATCTAATCTAACTCTGTAAAACTTAACCACATGCTCATCCAGTCTTTGCTTGAAGCTCTCTTAGTAAGGGGGGAGGGGTGCATTATCAGCTAAGACAGTGGAGTCCACTTTGAGACGGTGCCTGTTGTTAGGAAGTTTTTCCTGATACCAACTCTATCTCTTGGCAATTTTCACCTATTGCTCCAAGTTCTGTTCTCTGAGGCCAGTCAGAATAAGCTTCTCCCCTCTTCCTTATGATTATGTTCGTCCTTTGTTACTGAGGACCATGCCATCAGAGAAATGATGGCATGACTTGCACATGACTTTGTTTTGAGTGAGGGTGGACTGTGCAGGTCACCAGTCTCACTTCTCCAGTGACCAGATATTCATCAGGATGACTGGAGATGACCCAGGATGCACTGAGAGATTTTGGCCCCTTTAGGTCAAGGTCTATTTAGGTATTCAATTAGGGTGAGGTAAAGAAGTAGCCAGGGGATGACCCCTTTAATGAGGTCAAGAAAAAGAAAGACATCAGCCTCTTCCATATAAGAGCCTTTCAAATACTTTCCAATACTTAAAGACAGCTACCAAGTACCCCCTTTTCCAAGTTACATTCAAATAAAGACAGTGACCAGGTCCCCTCTACATCTTCTCTTTTTCAGATTATACATCCCTAGTTCCTTGAACAAATCTTCATAAGACATGGAGGCAAGGACTTTCACCAATCTCAGTATTGTCCTCTGAATGTGTGATTTGCTGTGTGACCCTGGGTCAGTTACTGAATCTTTCTGTCTCAGTTTCCTCAACTGGGATCATGATAGGACCTACCTCACACTTGTGATGAACAAATGAAAAAAATACTTATAAAGCATTTAGCTTGTACCTGGAATGCAATCAATAGGTACTTAATAAATGCTTATTCTTCTTTTACTTCTCCCCCTTCATATATCCTATGGTCTAACCATATACATAATATTCTATCAACCTGCTCCAGTCTTTGAAAAGACTGATCCAATTCCACCTCTTCCTAAGTCCCTTTAAGACTCAAACTCAACCTAAGATCTTTCCTGATTCTCCTCAGTTCTTAGTGTTTTCCCCCACCAAATTTCACACTTACTTTGTATATATTTTGTAATTATGTGCTTCTATATAAGTTGTCTTATTTTTGTAGAATATAAGCTCCTTGAGGGTCTGTCTTTGTGTACCCAGCAGCCAGCAGTGACTAGCCTCAAGTATGAGACAGATTCAATTTCAGTTTCAAGTATGAGATAGATTGCCTTAGACAAGAGGAGTGAAATGACTTACTGAAGGTCTCACCACAAGTCAGTAACATCTGAACCCAGGTCCTCTCAACTATCCTCTATGCCCATTATCTGAAACTTTACAATGCTTGCCTCTTTCTGCTGGAGTTATTTGCCCAACATGTACAGCTGAAATTCTCAAGGAAGTGGATGAAAATGAGACTTCTTTCTCCAGCTGCTACGTCACCCACCCATCCAGAGGAGCTCCCAAAATCTGGCACTTGTGTGACTCGGAGGAAGCAAAATCCTCTCTGCTCTATCAAGACCGACTGCCAAGAATTTCTGCCCTGAGATTCAGTCCATTAGCTGATTAAAAGCCATATAGATCAACACTGCCTCAGACACACCAGGGGCCGTTATGAATACGGAGTGTCAAGAAATTTCTCAGCATAACCAGTGGCTTTGAGACCGCTATTACTACAATTAATAAAAGTTCAAGGACTAATTTTCAGCCAGACTTCTCTGTCACCAGGCAGTCAGATGGATGCTGGCCTGGGAATTCTCCTTTCTCAAATGCACCATGATTGAAGTGTTCCATCTCTAATCCCCAAGTTCCAAGCAAAAAAGTCTGCTGGTGGGATGGACCAGTCCTGGGATGACAGTCTTAGGGTACATGGGGAAATTGGGTAGTAATTCAAGGAGGCATCTGCAGGGGCACAAGGAGATAGAAGTCTATCAACCAGTACTTTAAAAAAAATACATATACATAGTTCATGGTTATCATCCTCAGGGAGATAAAGAGATGGATTTCCACTCCCACCCCCAAGCCTTCAGGCTAGCTTTCCATGACTTCCTTTCTTCTTAAGGATAGCCCTCCATATAAATTTTATCTTGCTTTAGGCAATTTATTTTTATGGCGCTCATGAAACTTACATATTTTTTAAAAATTTACAAAAAACTTTTTTTCCCCAATAGTACAAGAGCTTTATTGTGCCCATTTAATGGTTAAGAAACTGAACTGTCCCTGTTATACAGGGAGTAGAAAAGTCTAGATTTGAACCTAGGTCCTTGGACTGTAAATTCATTTCTCTTTTCTATGTCCTTCACTTAGTTCTGAAATCTACAGCCTTTCAAGGGTAGCTCGAGGCTGCAGGAGTTCAGAGAACAAAGAAATCCCCTTGAGCAGAGGTTGTAGTCAGTCTCCCCTTAAGCCATAATTTTGGGACACCAATGTCAGCTGGGTCTACCAATATGGAAAGGATAGCCTTTAAAGTTGGCTGGAAAGCTTTGGAAGGGAGAGCCCACAATGGCATGGTCACTGAAAATGGGAGAACATGAGGCATTACTCATCTCTACTACATACATTGACTCAACTTCCCCTCGTTCCCAAGATCCTGGTGTTGGATTTGATCCATAAAACCACAGATGAGCTAGCATCTTTTGATATACCTTTGAGGTCCCCTCCCTTCTTAGGAGCCATTCTGAGTGGGAATTCTGATGAAGGATCCTCAATCAGACTGACAATTGACCAGATGTCTGGGGTAATCTTAAAAGCCCCAAGAGTTGATTCCTCTCTCTCCATCGAGCAAATGGAGATTTATTTACACCAAGGAACACATCTCTCTCTTATAGCAAACTCTTCTGCAAACCTTATACAACCAAATGAGGAGATTGCCTTGGAAAATCTAGCTGTCTGGGCTCTGTACACCATCCAATCACCTTGAGCATCACAGAAGTCTAAGGAACAGAGAAATGAGGTCCCTGCAAGGAAGAAGGGAAAGGGAGGGGGAAGACATTAAGACTGAACAATCCAGGTGATGATTAAGTCTTGATAGACTTAAAAAAAATCTTCTTTCAGACCAAATATTTCTTCTCTCTTTTTATGTCACTGCTTTGAAATCCATCAGAGAAATGTATGTTCTGCAACATTATTATATAATCTCTCAGGGGTCACTGAAATCCAACTGGCCTCTTTTGCAGGAAGAGAACAGACAGTATAAAATTCAAGAAAGACAAAATTTCTCGATTTCAAGGTCTACTGGAATACACAGAATTATTCCGGGGGTTTTGGTCTCCATAATTTTGCTTATTTGTTCTCACTATTCTGAAACCAGAGATGAAAGGAGCATTCCATCCAACTGTGATGGAGCCCAGACTGCAGACAAAGGAAGGAGAAGAGAAAAGAGACTGAGAATGAAGGATTTTTCCCAAACAGCTTTTCACACTATTTCCTACCAACCCATTGTAGGTTTCCGGTGGTCACACGATGCCTGGGGCGTATTGAATAATGTGAGATGGGCTCCAGACTCTCCTGTTGACCTAATTCCCTCTAATATACATATAATTACATATACATCAGAGTATATGTAAGATCCCTGAGGGAAGGGGACAGGATCAGAACCTAGGTTTTGTACAATTCAAGAACTTTGCTCTTTGTATCCAGAACTGAGTTCAGTGCTATAGGGGACTTAAAAGAAGTAGAATCATAACACTAAAATATATAGCTAGAAAGAATTTTACAGAATCTTACATTTTACAGAAGAGGAAACTGAGGCCTGGAGTGATCAAGTGATTTGCTCCAGGTCAGATATTAGTAAGTATCTGAGGCAGCATTTGAATTTAGGTCTTTCTGATTCTAAACCCAGTGCTCTATCTAGGCAGTTAAGAGACTCAGTGAAAAGAGTCCTGGACCTGGAGTCAGGAAAACCCGAGTTCAAATCCTTCTTCAGACATATAATATGATCCTGGGCAAGTCATTTAAGTACCATCTGCCTCAGCTTCCTCATCTGTAAAATGGGGATAACAAAAGTCCTTCCTCCCAGAGACATTTGCAAGTTATAGAAATGCTAGGGTTCACTATTCTTCACCATACTACCTAGTCCTCCTTCCACCCTCTAGGAAGGGAATTCTTAACCTTTTATTGGGTCCTAGACCCCTTTGAGACTCCTGGGAAACCTACAGAAATCCCATTTTTAAAAATGCATAAAATAAAATACAAAGGGTTCCAAAGGAAGTCAAATGAGATTGAAATGGTTATCAATATACAAAAAATACAATTAGGGACCCCCTGTAAAGGATCCTTGACCTAGGATGAGAAGCAATGGGGGAGGACAAGAGAGTCTTAAGTGATTAAAACAAGCAGAGAGGGTTCCAGGCCTGTCAGAGATGCTGGAATGCTGTCAAGGGCTGGCTCTGGCCCCATTCATCTCAGTCTCTTACTCCAGAAGGATGATAACTGTGTCAGGTTTGATTGATAGGAGAAGCTTTCCATGATTCTGCTTTTGATTGGAATTGAATTGAGGGACTCATCAGTATTATAGCTGGCAGGCAGGTTAAGGTAGCAGAGATTAGGGCTGAGAGGGAGGTGGAAGCAATCTAGTCCTGGCCCCATTCCCCCATTTTACAGGACAGGAAACTGAGGGTCTAAGAAGGCCAGTGTGACCCAGATTGTACGTAGCTTTGCAGGGATTTGAACCCGGAGCCTCTGACTCCTAGGTCAAAACTATTGACTCAAAGGGGTTCCCTCCCTAATTAGTAGTATCTGAGGCAAGATCTGAAACCAGGTCTTTGGGCCTCTAAGTCTAGTATCTTAACATTTCCTCTAAGGTCTTGACTCATCCTTGGCTATGACACCTTACTGGCCTTTCAGTTCTGACTTCATCTAAACCCAAGACTCCTACTTATAATACTGCCCACCAGCACAAGCTCAGAATCACCGCTATCCAACAAGACACCTAGTTTTCTAAAAGTCAGTTAATCAACAGGTTAAACCTAGGGAGACTTCAATGACAAAAGTGAAAAAAAAAGATCCTGCCCTCAGATGGTTTATAGTCTAGGTCTTTTGATACCAGCATCCTTTTCATTTGGCCACTAGAAACCATGTTTGTTTGTTCATGCTTTGTCAGTCTTTGTCATTGGACCTGGCACATAACAAGTCCTGAATAATTGTCTTATCATTCATTCATTCCTAGAGTCATATATGGAAGGGACTTCGGGGCCAACACCCTCATTTATACACATCTTTGCTTGGAATTAACAAGGTGTACATAAAGAGAAACTGAGTCACTCCACACTAAAGATTTCCCCCTTAACCTGAATGATTTCTTTTGTTGCTTGGTCATTCTCAGTTGTGTCTGACTCTTCATGATTCCATTTGGAGTTTTCTTGGCAAAGGTATTAAAGTGATTTGCCATTTCCTTCTCCAGATCATTTACAGATGAGGAAACTGAGACAAATAGGGTTAAGTGAATTGCCCACAGTCACACAGTGGTTAGATTTGAACTTGGGTTGTCCTGACTCCAAGACTTTTGCTCTATCCACCGTGCCAACTAGCTGCCCAATGATCTCTTTTAGAAGATATATGCATATTATATATATATATATATATATATATATATACATATACACAAACATACACACATGATTTATGCTAGCTCTTATACAGATAAAATATATGATATAAATAAAATATAATAAATATAATAATCAAATATAGAATATATGAGGTCTAACACACTATATACAATATACCTAACATATTATATATTTTATATATACACATATATGTACAGACATACATATGAGATGTTAGATCTCATATATAATATAAATAAAATATAACATAGTAATGAAATATAAAGTA
>CM053770.1:232093833-232183285 GCA_028658325.1 Potorous gilbertii | reverse complement strand
AGACAAACATGAAATAACACCTACCCTCCTTACATTCTACTTGGGAAAAAACATGTACATAAATAGGTAAATACAAGATAATTTGAGGAAGTACAAGTTAAGGGGATGAACTGAGCCATGAAGGAAGTTAGGAATGGTTGAAAAAAGGTATGATGAGAGGGAAGAGTATCCAGGACAGAGTCTTGAGGGGTATTTATGTTCAGGCAAAGATAACGATCCAGCAAAGAAGACAGCAGCAAAGGGGCAACGGCAGAAAGCGGTAGATCCCAAAACTCAGGGGCAGGGGAGCACTCAGGAAGAAAGGTGGTCGATCACAGGAAATGCTACAGAGAGATCAAGAGGGAGGAAGACAGAAAAATGCATTGGCTGTAGCAATTTGGCGATTGTTGGAACCACTTTGCATTCATTGGTAGAGGTAGGAGATTCACAAATATATTTTCAATCTATTCATCAACTTTGGCAATTGTTTTTCTTTTCTTTTTAAAAAACCTTTGTTATATCACAGTTCTCAGGGAAAAAATGGGAGAGATTCAAGGGGAAATTTCAGCAGTATTGATTCAATATATATCAATATCAATATAAATTTATTTTTTAAAACATAAAAAGAATAATTTTTAAAAAGAGATTCCTGACCACCTTGGAGGAAGCCATTTCAGTTGAGTGTTGAAGTCCCATCCAGAAGTGGGAGAGAGAAAATGGACAAGGAGATGAGTGACCTGAATTCTAGTGCCACCTGGACCACTAAAGGGCCACTTGATCTTTTCTCATAAAATGCCTATCTAATAGATCATTGAGGTTATCTATCCCCTCCTCGTTTCTCATGAGGAAATTGAAGGCAGAGAGTATAAGAACTGGCTCAAAATTATGTGGGAAGTGGTGGAACCAATCATTTCACTTCTATATCTTCAGCTGCAAAATGGGATGATAGACTAGATGGTCTACAATTCTAAACTTGTATGCCACAAGGACTAGATGAGTAGGATATGACTGTGGAGGCAGACAGTGCGGAAAGAAGGAGGTAGGTATCTCCCAAGCTGATAGTCATAGGACTGACACACGTGCAAACAATCTACTACTTCTGATTGCCAAGGTGAAGTGAGTGCTACTGCCCCTTTCCTCCTCCTCCTCCATACATACATACATACCTACATACTACTTCTAACTAGCATTTACATCACACTTTAAGGTTTGCAAAGCACTTTACAAATATCTCATTTATTAGTAACCATTGTTGTCCACATTTTACAGATCAAGAAACTGAGGCTAAGAGAGTTTAAGTGGCTTTCCCAGGGTCACACAGTTAAGAAGTATGAGGTTGGATTTGAACTCAGGTCTTTCTGACTCCCAGTTCAGTACTCTATCCATCAATCTACCTACTCTATTACACTGTCCTTTGGTAACTTCTTTCCCCCTTTAAGGCTATCCTTAATGGTCATTTTAACTTGATTTCATCTGCCAAAAAATGTTTGAGGGAAAGGGATGCAATTAATGTAATCTGCTTTGACTCCATTACCCCCTAAGGATAACTTTCCACTTCCACTGTATTTTGTATGGTCTCCTTTTTACATGCTGTCTTCCCCATTAGAATATAAGCTCTTTGGGGTAGGGGCTGTGTTGTTTTTCTTTCGTATCTCCAGCATGTAGCTCAGTCCTTGTTACACAGTAAGTATTTAATAAATAATCACTGGTTTCCTTTTAGACCAAACCTATTACTGTCACTGGTATAGGAGCTCCCAATGAGAGATCTCTCTTTACCAGTGAAATATGGCAAGGGTTCTTAAGTTGTTCAGGAGACACTGCAGAGAGTCCATGAACTTGGATGAAGAAAAATTAAATCTTTACTTTCAGTTGGTTCTAACAGTATTTCATGTTTAGTGCAATTATACTTGTATCAGGTTTATATCAGGTTTCATGGCATCTTGAGAAAGGGGGAGGGGAGGGAGAGGGAAAACATCTTATAAAAGTGAATGTTGAAAGTTAAAAATTAACTAACTAATAAAAAGAAATTTAATATTTCCTTCAATTATTAAAAAACATTATTCTAAGATGGAGGTCTAGAGGCTTTGTCATATTGTCAGAAGGAAAGGAAAGGAAAGGAAAAAGAAAAGGAAAGGAAAAAGGGAAGGGAAGGGAAAGGAAGGGAAGGGAAGAGAAGGGGCACTGACTTGCCCAGCATCACACAGCCAATATGGGTCAGAGTTGGTACTCGAACTCAGGTCTTCCCTGATTGCTAGAGTAGATAGAAAGCTGGCCTGACAATCTCCCTTGTCTCTTTGATATTAATCAGGATATTATTATATCTTGAATTTGTGAAGTGCTCACAAAACACTTTCTTCACAACCACTCTGAAAAGCATCTGAAGTAGCTGAATTGACACTTAATTAACAGTAAACATCTGGAGTATTAGAATCAAGACTTAATAGTAAAGAGAAGTAATAGAATTAACACAATCTTAACTAGCACAAGTATTAGATTCAATGCTAGAAGGGACCTTAAAGGTCACTTAAGTCCCATCCCTCATTTTACAGGTAAAGAAACTGAGGCCCAGAAAGGTTAAGTAGAAACCACATAGGAGCAAACAGCAGTGTCAGAATTTGAAACCAGATTCTCTGGCTGAGGATGTAGCACTCTGCACTGGTTGGAATAAATGACCTCTGAGAATCCTTCCAGCTAAAGATTTAGGAACCGTATCATCCTATGATTTGTTAATCTCAATGACCATGTGATTATTATCGTTTCCATTTTACAGTTCTGGAAACTGAGATTCAGAAACAAGCAAGTTGTCCAAAGTCACACAGTTATGAAGTACTAGATTCAGTTTTCAAATTCCTTCTCTGAATCTCAATTTATTCATCTGCAAAATGGGAAAAATAAACTCCTCAGCCAAGCCTCTTTTCATCACATCCCAGGGATTCTGGGATTATTAGATTGTTTTATTCTATATGCTTTTTACTTTTTACAGAAAAAGGTGCCAAGTGAGTCAGTTTCTCTCCACCGACCCACAGTCCTAGCTGAATCTCAGTTGACCCCTGGGCTCTGACATCATTTCCCACCCACTTTTATTCATCAAGGGAGCGCTGACTCATGTACCAAGAAAACTTGGATAAGGTCCTCCCAGGCTATCAATTCACTGTCTGTGACTCCAGCACAGATTCGAGGGCTGAGCTGGGTGAAAATTCTGGTTCTGCCTCTTAAATGCTGGTTTCTAAAAGGGGGTCCAGTATATCTTGGATTGGAGCTGTAACTAGGCTGGGGCAAATGGGAATTTGTCCCTGGGGGCTAAGGGGCTTGCTTCCTCCCCACAGAAGTTCTCCACCCACCCATGTCAGGGTCCCATCATTGCAGCACTTCTCTCTCAGGAACCACTTACCTGATGTGCCCTCTATTTCCTCCCAAGGATTTGGTGGTTAGAGATGCATCAGGTGGCCTTCAAATTCCTTAACCTCTCAGTGTCCCAGGTAAGCCTCTCAGACTCTAAGTTACAGAATGGGTACTTTCCTGCATTATAGAGGGATTTTCCTAACCAGGAAATTGTATCTTCAGTCCAAAAGAAAAAACAAACGGACAATAAGGGAACTGTAGCTAGAAGACAATCCCTGAGACAAAGAATGTTGCTTCTTCTCACACACCATACTTTATCTGTCCCACCTCCATATCTGTGACTACAATGTGCCCCCCTCCTGACCTCCATCTCTTAGATCCTCCTAGCTTCTTTCAAAGCTCAGCCCAAGTGCTACTCCTGCTACACTAGACCTTTTCTGATTCCTGCCCCACTCTCCCATGCCCAAATTCTTTTGTACTTTTGCATACATTTTGAATCTCCTTATAAATGCACATGATGGAACTCTCCCCTCTCCAATCCACCTCAGAATACAAGTTCCTTGAAGACAGGGCCTAGGCTTTATTTATTTATTTATTTATTTATTATTTTGTCATGGTATATCTGACAGGTAGTGAATACTTGTTAAATGAACGAAAATTATAGACCCAATGATGGGGAGGAGATGAATTGTTTCTATCAGGCAGACTTTGTGGGCCTGAAAGCCCAAGGCTTAGAAACAGATCCTCTTGATTCACTCCAAGGGAGGGTAACATCTTGACACAGACAAGTAGAGACAATTGCTGACTCACATCTCATCTCCTCAGTGTCTCCCAGAGGGGAAGTAAGGCCAAGACAGAAAATAAAAACCTTGGTGTAAGCTAATAAATATTGACTGCTTATTTACAAGATATATCGAGTTCTTCTTTATAGGGAAAAAAATGGATCTTCCAATGCAAAACCATCCAGAAGGGTTGATTCCCTGGATTCTGTGCTTTGGAAGGAGTGCGGGAAAGTATACATTCATTGGCTGAATGAATAGAAAAAATAGTGGATTTGGAACCAAAGGACCTGAGTTCAAATCTCCCCTCTGTTACTAGTTGTATGACTGGGCAAATCATTTAACCTCTCTGGACCTCAGTGTCCTCTTCTGGAAAAATAGGTTACACTAGACCGACTCAAAGGTCCCTTGTAACTCTCGACTATGATCCTATGGGCTTCAGGTTTTTTGTCAGTTGAGAATACTCTTCCTTCATCCAAATCCTATCATTCCTTCAAAATTCAGCCTATACTCCTCCAATAGAATGCAAACAACATGAGGGAAGAGATTGTTTCCTTTTTGTTTTAATATTCTTTGTGCCTACACAGTGCTTGCAACACAAGGATAGGGGCCAGAGACTAGACCCAACATTTCGGTAGTATAGGGAACTCCTGGAAGAAGAAACTCTCTTCCACATGGAGATTGGCACCTTCTCTATGACACAGATTTAATTGTGGCCTAGAGCACTAGGTAGTTAAATAGCCTGCCCAATGTAATGCCACCTGTAGATGTCAGAGACAGAACTCGAACTCAGGTCTTCTTGGCTCCAAGGCTGGTTCTTATTCCCCTAGAAAAATGGGGATAATTAATAACCTTGGTATCATAGGAGAATGGGGGAGAGCAAAGGAAATCATGCACATAAGCTATCAATAGAACTTCTGGACTTCAAATCAGAGGATCCAAGTTCAAAACCTAGTCCTGATACTTACTAGTTGTGTGACCTTAGGCAAATCATTTACCCTCTATGGGTTTCTGTTTCTTTATCTTTAAAAAGTGAAGCAGTTGAACTAGACAGACTCTGAGGTCCCTTCCATTTAGAGAGCTATAATCCTTCATGGGCCTCAGTCTGAATCCATGATCCTATGACCCAGTCCTCTTTTTGCTGTAAAAAGGGTTGTATGGTCCAGGGGTTTTTCTAACCAGAGGACCTGAGTTCAAATCCTGCCTTTACTGCTCGCTACCTTGGTCCCCTGGGGAGAATCATTTAAACCTCTCTGGGCTTTATTTTCCTTTTGAAAATGAGGGAATTGGATAGCTAGAAGATTCCTTTTAGTTCTGTCTGACCATCCTAAATCACTTCCATCTCAGTTTCCTTCCCTATAAAATGAGAGATTTGGACCAGATGGCCTCTGAGGTCTCTTTTAGCTGCAGACTGATGGTCCCGATTCACCTAGCCTTCCCTGGGCCTCAATTCCTTCCCTTTCCAGACCTATGAGCCTACACTCAGCTTAACCTGATTTGAGGCAGGCTGGATTGAAGCCAATGGAGGAAGAATGAGGAGACAGGGAAGGCATGACATCGCCCAACGCCCTTCCCTTCTTCCTTCCCCTCCCCACCACATACCTTTGGGCAAACTTGGTTCATCTGAACAGAACAGAGCCTTCAGGCTGATTTTTTCTCACCCAGTTCTTACAGTGACTTCTAAACTCCATAAATTACTTTGGGGAACCAGCAAAATGTAGCCAAGCTGCTGGTGACACTAACCGGAGAGGGGCTGTAAAGGCAACGTATCTTTGAGTAGAATTTCTGGAAATGAATGAGAAGAGGGGGCTGCCAATCACTTCGAGGGCTCTAAAAATGGCCATCCCACCTGAAAGGTGGACCTGCTGCAGCCTTTGAGAAATAAGCCAATGTTGGGCAAACAGGCACCAAGGATGCATTGCCTGTGGTGCTAGTGAGGTCTCTAACCCCAGCACCACTTGCCAAGCCTGGGACATGTAAGATTAGAAGGGCCAGAGTGGAAAGAGAATATGGAGGTCATCTAGGATAGTTGCAGATAAGGAAACTGAGACCCAGAGAAGTTCATGGGATCATAGATTAGAATTGGAAGGACCTCAGAGTTCATCTTGTCCAACCCTTTCCACTTTACAGATAAGTAAACTGAGGCTTAGAGAAGTGATTTGTAGCAGTATCTGAAAGCTTGTCTCTCCATGATCCCATCCTGTAATTTCCCATCTCTGAGTTTTTGCTACTCTTTCCTTTAGCTGGAATAATCTCTTCACCTGCTGAAATTCCAAGGATAGGCACTGGATACAAGATGATTTCATTGGTATAGAGAAGTTGCAGCTAAGGGAACTCCCTCTGTTCACCTGAGTCAGCACCTTCTCTATAATGTATCTGGGCTAACTGGTTTGCCCAGGATCACACAGTCAGTGGGGATCAGGTGACTCTGAACCCAAGTCCTCCAAGTTCTTTATTTCTCCTCTACTGAATTCCAAACAATTCTTTAAAGTCCAATATGAATATCACCTCCTTCTGGAAGACTTCCCTGGTGTTCCTCCTCTTAACATGTCAAGAGATCTCCTTGGTCTTCCCCTACAACCTCACACAGTCTTCTGTAATGCACAGATGATGACGATGATGATGATGATAGAAATGGCGCTCAGTTCTTTAACTCTTTAAGGATTACAAACTACTTCCTTCACAACCTGGTCAGGGAAGTAAGGCAAGTATTTTCATGTATTAGTCATTAGTGTTTTATCTTCCTTCTCACCTGTGTCTTGCTCAAGATCACGTAGAAAGTAAGCATCGATGGCAGGAATTTAGTCATAAGATCACAAGATCCTAGAGCTTGAAGGCACATCAAAGACCACCAACTAGGCCAACCCTCACATTGTACAGATGGGGAAACAGAGGCCTGCAGATGTTAAATGACTTGCTCAGGGTCACACAGCTAGTAAATGTCAAGAGGTGAGATTTGACTCTACATCTTCCTCACTCTATGCCTGACATTCCAACCACCAGGCCAGGAGACTTCTCCCCTAGTTTGTTGTTGTTGTGTCTGTCTTTCATTCTGGAAGAGGACCATGACATCAAGATGATGACATGACTTGCAGTTGACTTTGATTTGAGGGAGGGAGGGCTGTGCAATGTCACCAACTTCACTTTCTTCTCCTGAGGCACCTGGGTCCAGTGACCAGATATTCATCAGGACAACTGGAGATGGCCAGGATGCAATGGGAGACCCTGGCCCTTTCAGGCTAAGGTCTTTTCACATTCTCACTTTGAGTAAGATACACCCACCCAATGAATAGGTTTCTTTCAATTGACCCCTTGAATAAAAAAAAAAAAATCAAACTGGGAGGGGAAAGGTAGTGGATGAGCAGATACCTTTCCTTTCCTCTTCAGAAGTGGGAGTCCATGGTATAGAATGCAGTGCATGTTTTTAAATCTGTTCATTGATTTGTCTGGTTTTTCCTTTACTTTCTAATTTTTTTTTTTGTTACATGGGATGGCTCTCCATGAGAAAGAGAGAAAGGGTCACAGAAGAAAAATTTAAGTGAAAAAAAACAAAAGCAATCAGAGTAGTTCTATGTGGTACCGTGAATAGAGTAATGAGCCCAGAGTCAAGAAGACACCTACTCCTCAGTTCAAATCTGGCCTCAAACTAGCTGAATGACTCTAGGCAAGCCACTTAACCCTTTTTGCTTCAGTTTCCTCATCTGGAAAATGAGCTAGAGAAGGAAACAGCAAACTGCTCCAATATCTTTGCTGAGAAAACTCTAAGTGGTATCTCCCTGACCCGACTGAAATGACTGAACAACAATCATAAATAAAAATCCATTTTTCTTAAAAAACTGGGGCAAGGGAGGAGAGGAGGAGGAGAAGGAAAAGCTATTTTTCTGAGCAAGGATATTTCTAGCTTCCCCTGACGCAAACCTTATCTCTTCACCTCTCTTCAGGAACAGGAAAGGTAAACAAGGCCACAAGGAGCTGTTAGTGTGGAATATATAATCAGAACTATTAAAACCCCCATTACTGAACTGCAGCACCTTTTGGAGCCTTCGAGGTAATGCTGGGTATTGCTTTTACCCAAACTCCCTAGCATGCGCTAAGAAAGCTACAGCTGAGAGGTGGGTATAAGTGAACAATTTCAAAAACAAATTCAAGGCCTTGGAGAGCTTCTTAAATGTCAGGCATAAACCAGCCCTGGAGGTAAACTAAAGCAAGGCAAGAACTCAGCTTTCCCCCATTCAGGAGACTGGGGAAATTAGCAGCTATCATTTCCAGGAAAGTAAAGGGGTGGGGGCTGAGACAATTATTTTAATGAATCAGCTTGCCTGTAGATTCTGTTTGAAATAAGTACAGAAGCATTCTGACCCACCCTGGGCCAAAGAGAGAAAGCTTTCCTGGCAGTCTTCATGGGCCCTGTGGCCATTGACCTACCTTGGGAATGATGGCACATGACTCAGTCATCTTTTAACTCTAGTACAGACCAGCTGAGTCATCTGGCACTCCCTGCTCTGAGACCCTAATTCCCTGAATGTTTCATGTTCAGAGAGTTCTTAGTGTGCCAGTGGAAAGAGCACTGGCTCTATAATCCAAGAACCTGCATTCAAATTCCACCCCTGTTGCTACCTATGAGACCTTCATTTCCCTGGGCCTCAGTTTCCTCATCTATAAAATGAGATAGTTGGACTAGATCAGGAGTTTTTAACCTTTTCTTCCTCAGCCTGGTGAAACTTTTGTACCCCTTGTCAGAATATTGCTTTTAATTCCATAAAATGATCATCCCCAGTTCTTTCAACTAATCATCATGTGACGGCTGTATGGCTTAATGGATAGAGCATTCATCTTGGACTCAGAAAGATATGAATTTGAAGCCTGCCTCAGACACCAACTAGCTGGTGACCCTATGCAAGTCACTTAACCTCTCTGTTTCTTTGTCCACATCTGTAAAATGAAGATAATAAAGGTATCTTCCTTACTCACTGTGTAACACTGGGAACTAGGCAGCATCATGGATAGTATTCAACTTGGAAGTCAAGAAGATCTGTATTAGAATTCTACCTCCAGATACTAACTGTAAACTGAAAAAAGGACTTAAACTCTCAGTTTCCTTCTCTGTAAAATGGGGATAAATAATATACCTAACACATAGGGTATGGGGATCAAATGAGATGTTATGTAAAAAACTGATAATGATGAACTCAGGGTCCTTCACCATTTTGGCTGCCTGCTTCTGGATGCTCTCAATTATCAGTATCCTTCTGGATCTAGGGTGTCTCTGCAGTATACACAGCAATTCGATGGGACCTGAGCTGGGCAGATGACGGTAGAACTCTCATTTTGGCTGTTTTATAAATACAGCTTATTAACAAGACGTTGGGCTAACACTGGGCTCCTGGAAGCTGTCCCAGTGGAAGACAAGCTGTGGCAAGTCCTCTCAGGTTGGGAAAGCTTTGAGTATCAGCCCAGAGGCTGACTCTGAGTATAGACCAATGTTGGTAAGTGGAGATAAGCTTAATCAACAAGGAGAAATCAATTTTTCCACCAAGGTAGGCCAAGAAACATGAGGGACCTGCTATCTGCTTCAGCAGAGAGATCAGCCATCAAGGTGGCAAAGTGAATGTCTAACTCCTTTCAGAGCTCTGGTACAAGGCTTGGATGCAGAGCAAGGAAAGATGTGGGCTGTACCCTTCCCTCCATCTCTGAGCTAGGAGAAGCATTTCAAACTTCACTGGGGCCAAGTATTCACTTCACCCTTGACCCTGACCTTGGGAGGGGGCATATGGTTAAGAGAGGCAGAGTCTGGGAGGTCAACCAAAAGTTTCTGCATGTGCATGGCCTTTCACAAGGGACCTGCTCACCAGAAGGGGTCAGGATCTATGCTCAGCTCCAAGGGATGTGAAAGTTGAGGCTGAATGAGCAGTGGAGGTCCCAATTAACCCAAATTTAGGGACAGCAATGGACTTGGCATTTAATTGGTAGAGGGGCCTCCTAAATTGGGAAACTCACTCTACCCTTGCAGAGTGACACCTTTGCATCTTATATAGTCTTAGAGAATTTTCTGGAGGTATTAAGAGGCTACTCGAGGTATGACTTGAACTCAGGGCTGCCTAGTTCTGAGACCAGTTGTGGATCTGCTACACAGCCAGGTAGGTCTATCACAAAGTTAACAGTCCTGCTGTGTTCTGCCCTTCTCAGACCTCAGCTGGAATAATGTGCTTATTAAAACCATTGATATTAATGTTGACTTTTTGTTTGGTTTTTTATTTCCTTAGTACTCTTTGTACACTGCTTAGCACATAGAAGGCACCTATTTATTGCTAGATGTGTCTGGAGAGAGTTTTAGTCTTGGTAGGAATATCTGGGTTTGGAGACTATCTTCAGATACTTACTAGCCGTGCGACCCTGAGCAAGTCATTTTAACTTGTCTCAGCCTCAGGTTTCCCATCTGTAAAATGGGGATCATATTAGCCCTCTACTGCTTACTCCAACATCTGGTAAAAGTTAAGTCCTTGAAAAATGCTCATTGGCTGCCCCTTGGGGAGGGTTATTGTGAAGGTCAAATTGGATAACACATGTAAAATGTTTTACAAACCTCAAGGCACTACACGAATGCTAAGCGATTATCATATTATACTGTCTCTAATTTACAGGAATACTATTAATGTCCCAAGCAGGGTCTTCTCTCTCCATTTCCCCTATCCTCTAGTTCAGTGCTGTCAAACTCAGAAACAGAATCCTCAAAACCGTTCAGAAGCATCCCCAGGGGTAGTGTATTGACTTAGAAAACTGCAGATTAGTACTCTCTACGGTGTATTGTATTTTTATTTATTTTGTTAGCTGTTTCCCAATTACATTTTAATCTTGTCCAGTTCCACTAGGGAGTATTATACTAGCCACTTTCGCTCTGGTCCCCTCAAAGTTCCCTTTTCTCTGAGGTCTCACAGGAGTGTTCCTTAAGACTTTTTCTTTATATTACAGAAATGTGAAATACTTGTTCACGAGTCATTTTTTAGTTGCATTCAACTCTTCATGACTGCACTTGGGGATTTCTTGGCAAAGATGGTGGAGTGCTTTGCCATTTCCTTCTCCACCTCATTTTACAGATAAGGAAACTGAGGCAAACAGGGCTAAGTGATTTGCCCAGGGTCACATAGTTAAGTGTCTGAGGCCAGATTTGAACTCAGGAAGATGAGACTTCCTACCTCCATGCTCTAGGCACTATGGTGCCACCTAGCTGTAGAGAATGTTTGTATTCTGGAATGTAGCTGCAGTAAATCTCAACTCTAGTCCCTCATAGATAGGTAGATAAGATGCTCCCCAGACAGAGAGGGGTCACTTTGTTTAAGTGCCCACAAACCACCTGCTAAATAATTGGGTCTAGAAGCTTGCCAGCACTGATGTGCCATGCTAACCAGTCTGTAGTTATATCTTTTCTCCCCAATATCAGACTCCTCCTTGGTCTCTCTGCATCCAGTCTTGTCCTCCTCCAATCCATTTCCCATGCAGCTGCCAAAATGATATTCCTAAAGCAAAGGACTGACAGTATGCCGTCCCTGCTCAAGCAGCTTCCCTGGATCTCCATCGCCACTAGGATGAAAGTCAAAGTCCTCTTTTAGTATTTAAAGCCCAGAGTGACCTGGTTCCATCCCATCTTTCGAGGTAGATGACATATTACCCTTCTTCACACACTCTCCACTTTAGAAAAAATGACTTCCCTGCTGTTCCCTGTACTTGACATTCTTTTTTAAAATTTATTTTTAGTTTTCCACATTCACTTCTATAAGATTTTGAGTTCCAAATTTTCTCCCCATATCTCTCCTCCCCGCACCCCAAGATGATACATAATTTGATATAAGCTCTACAGATACATTCATAGTGAACCTATTTTCACATTAGTCACATTGTAAAAAAGAATTAGAACCAACAGGAAAAAACACAAGAAAGAAGAAACAAACAGAGAGAGAGAGAGAGAGACAGAGAGACAAAGAGAGAGAGAGAGACGGAGAGAGAAAGAAAAAGAGAGAGAGACAGAGAGATAGAGACAGAGAGAGAGAGAGCAAATAATATATTTTGATCTACATTCAGACTCCATAGTTCTTTTTCTGGGTATGAACAACATTTTTCAACATGAGTCCTTTGGAGTTGCCTTGGTTCCTTGCATATCTAAGAAGAGGTAAGTTTATCAAGGTCATTCATTGAACACTGTTACTGTGTACAATGTTCTCCTGGTTCTGCTCACTTCACTCAACATCAGTTCATATAAGTCTTTCCAGGTTTTTTTGAAATCTGCCTGCTCATCATTTCTTATAGCACAATAGTATTTCATTACATTCATATGCCACAACTTGTTCAGTCATTCCCTAACTGATAGGCAGACCCTCCATTTCCAATTCTTTGCCACCACATAAAGAGCTGTTATAAATATTTTTATATGCAACATTCTATCCTCTGCTTCTATGCCTTTGACAGGCCTGGAATACACTCCCTCCTCATTTTTGCTTCTGGGAACCCCTCAGTTTTTTGTTCTTCCAGATATTAGAGCTGTACCACCTCCCTCAAATTGTATGTATTTTGTATGTACTACGTATTTATCCTCCACCTGATCCCAATAGAGTATTAGTTCCTTGAGGGTAAGAATTCTCTCACTTTTATCTTTACATCTTCAAGGCTTAGCATGTAGCAGGCATCTAGGATTGCTTATTGATTGAAATGGACTAGAAGTTATGCTTCTTTGTAAGCTTATCACTGAATACAAGTTGTCCAATAAATCTTTCTGGGATTGAATCTCTCTGGCTACTAACTTTTTCCTAGAAAGAACATCTTAAATTGGAAGCCAAATGTGTATTTTTTGGCTGGCTCCTGGGAGGTCTCAGAATATTACCAGCAGCAAGATGGAAAATGACTAATGGTTGCCCTCATCTTGTCACTCTTTCTGCAAGATGACTGTCCTACTATATTTTGATTTCCAGCATTAAACATTCATACCAATTGTACCCAGTAATAGTTGTGATGACCACAGATTAATTTATAATAATTGGTCTGTCTAGTGCAGTACAAGAGAGCCAATCTGAGAATCAGGACACTTGGATTCATAGGAAACAACATGGAACCCAATGGAAAAAGTACTGGGTTTTGAGACAGGATGTGGGTTCAAATCCACCCTCTGCCTCGGACAGATCATTGGATCTGAGCCTCATTTTCTTCATCTGTAACCTGAAAGGGTTGTCACAGCCTATGACGTCTCTTCTATTGTCAAGGTATAATCCTATAATAGGAGATAGTGCTGGATCTACCTCTGAACTAGATATCTGATCTTGGACAATCAATTTCCCTTCTTTGGGTCTCAATTCTCCCCTCTGTGAAACATGAGGATGGGCAAGGACAGTTAAAGACCTTTTTTGTAGTCTAAAATCCAATGGTTTCCTATGTAGCTACCCTCCAGGCTAGGGTCTCCACAGCTCCTTTCTTCAGCCATCACTAGTGGCTCTGTGCTGGCCCCTGTTCAGCTCCTCCCTGGGGGACCCACCCACTATTATTGACTCACGCATATTGGCAGAAATAAAGAAAGCTGGTAGAGGGGGCAGAGCTAAATTGAGCCAAAAACGGCCGGAGTGAGGGGAAGGAATTGAACCAAAAATGTATGTCCCATAGAAATAAGAAATAGGTCTGATTTTCTGGTGTGGCTGGTAATTGTCTCTGAAGGAAAGTCTAAAAACAAAGTTCAGAAACATGTGCATGCATGGGTGCATGTGTGTGTTGTGTGTGTGTTCAATTTTAGCTAAGATGATTATTTCTGGACTCTTCTGGAAGAAAGAGAAATATCAATATTTTATAGTCAAATATCACTTTGACACTTAAAAGGAGTTGACAAAAGTGGGGGAAAGGGCTTCTCTAGTGATGGTTTTAATGCATGGTTATGAGACTGTGTCTTTGGTTTGGTTCGGGACTGAAAGAGGTTCATAATATGGATTCAGGATCACAGGTTCCATGAGTCTTTGAGTTCAGACACCCTGAAGGTCAAACCTCAGAGGCTTTTTGACTGCGTAGCAATTTCATGGTGAGAAATCAAGTCATGGAAAATTCACCACAAGTAAGGGTTGGATCAAGTACGTCAGAGGCAGCTCTGTCTTGCAGGTCACCTTCATAGAGAGGGAGGCTGCTGACACTGCTTAGACAACAGCTCTAGAAAAGAAAGTCTGCTATTCAACATGGAAAGACTACCAACCCGATCTTTGATGCCCACGTCTTCAGCCAAACCCAGGGGAGTTTTTCAAAAAGAGGTCAAGTGACCCTGAATATCCCCTGAAGTTCCCTCTCATATGGCTGTCAGAAATCTACCCAATAAAAGCTTCTGAATTCCAGGGTCTTGGCAAAAGTATTTTTTCTATCTTTTGATCTGTTACATTAAAACTATGACAGAGATTACAAAGATGATTTTTTTAAACCATACATCAGATTATGGCTGTAAATCTCAATACTTCTAGGATCTATTTCCCCCTTGCCTGGAATACCTTCCCTTTCATGTCTGCCTGTTGAAACAGTATCTGTCTTTCAAAGCCTAACTTAAACACTTTCACCTCCAAGACGTCTTCCCCGACTATCTAATTTCTCCCTCCTTTGAAGCGTCATAGAACATCTCTTATAGCATGTGCCACATTCTGCTTTTTATATAGTTAGTTTTAATACTTGGTTAATCTTCCATACTAGACTATCAGCTCCTTGGGGCTAGAACTGTTTTATTTATTTGGTCTTATCTATTTATGTGTTCCCTGCACTATTTATAAAGCCTTGCAAGCAATGAATGAACATTTACTAAACATTGTTGCCCTCAAGTAGCTTATACAGTTACTAGAAAAGATTACATGAACCTGGGGTATGGTAACCATTGGCTTTTTTCGCCTTAAATTCCAAGAAAGACTGAGCTCACATAGGTTTTCTTCACTATAGAAACAGAGAAACAATTCCCCTGCTGAGGGTGTCAATACATATTTGATTGCAGCTTGCTGGTTGTCTGAACCCACTGCTCAAGTATTCCCAGCAGAAAAGCCCATGTATGCTTGAGTCCATCCAAGAAATTTCTTCAGCAAAACGTCCTCAAGTAGCCTAGCCACTCCAGGGTTCTCCCTCCACCTTGTTATTCAAGCCCCTATGAGACTGTAAACTCAAAAAACAAGTAAACAATTGACACCCCAAAGCCAATAAAAATGCCCTTTTCTGGTTCTGCTTTCTCCCTCCCTGGCCTTACCAATTTTCTTCTTAGTAGCGGTTCCCCCCAGTCTTTGCTTACCAGAAAGAGACCATCCTTCCCTACCATCCTTCCCTACCACCCCTGAAGGCAGAGTGGCCTTAAGGTCTTTTTATTTCCCACCCACAAAGACTTACCATATCTCCGTTCTCTTTCTAGCAGTTTACAATTGCTCTGGGAAGATTAAAAACTCTTTCCTCTCTCCTTCCTTTCTTTTCCAAAGCTGCTAAAACAAGCAAGAAGCAGTGGGACCTGAGATTCCTATAATTTGAACACACTTTCATCTTTTCACTTTAAAAGCAGTTACTCCAGTTGAAATGAACTCTTTATCCCTGTTTTACAGATGGAGAAGACCCAGAGATACAATTGTGAAAACGTTCAGCCTGGGGTCCCAGGAGTCAGCAGCCCAGGGTATGATGGAGGAGCTCTACTCTTGGAATCAGAAAACAGAAAGGTTTTCTGCTCAGCTACTAAAGCACTTGTGTTTAGAGTTTGAAGACCCAACTCAGTCTCTTGTGTGGCATTTAGCAAATCCTCACATTTCTTTTTTTTTGGGGGGGTGGAATTAGGGTAAGTGACTTGCCCAGGGTCATACAGCTAGTATGGGTTTGAGGCCATATTTGAACTCAGATCCTGCTGACTCTATCCACGGCACCACCTAGGTGCCCCAATCCCCCCCATCTCTCCGCCTCAATTTCTTCATGTGGAAGATGAGGAAGTTGGACGTGACTTCTAAGGTACACTTCAAGTCTAAATTCAAGAGAACTATGAGATTTGTGTGACCTTGGTCTTTCTAGGTTTTAGTTTCTTCACCTGTAAAATGAGGCAATTGGGCTAGATGGACTCTACCCTTCCAACTCTAGGTCTGTGGTCCTCTGACCCCTCAAAGAGCCTCAGTTTCCTTCCCTGTAAAATAAGACGGTGACTTAATGACCTCTAAAGGCTAGTGATAATCACTGACATTTGTAGAGGACTTCAAAGTTTGCAAAGTACTTTATACAGGGGAACATATAACAGATCTGGAGTCAGAGAACCTGGGTTCGAATTCTAGGGGTGTGACTCTGGGCAAATCATGTTACTTCATTGAGTTTCCTCTTCTGTCAGATGCCATCTAAAATAGCTTCCAGCTCTAAATCTGTGATCTAAGATCCAGCACTGTCTCGCAATAAGGCAGTAGGTGGCACAGTGGATAGAGGAATGAGCTTGAAGTCAGAAAGACCCAAGTTCAAATGTGGCTTTCCACATATCCATTGAGATAATGATTATAAGGCATCTGGTATGGACTGGGTGTCATATAAATGTTAACTGTCATAACTGTTAGTGACTACTATTTGGATTTGTGTTTGTTTGGGGGGATTGGGAGGGTTCAAAGAGTTCATATTGGTGATAGAAAATTCATCTGAAGGAGGTCCCTCTGTGACTGAGGCCGAGTTCTAGAGCTTATATATTCTAGAGAAAAATTGCTTTGCTAGAAATCTTATAGCTAAAATGTGTCAAAGGCAGGAACTGACCCCAGGTCTTTCTGACTACAAGACCAGCTCGCTATCCGGCATGCCAAGTTCCCCATTTTACAGATGAAAAAAACTGAGGTTCAAAGAGGGTAAGTGACTTTGCTAGGGATTACAGAACTACTGTATATCAAATGGAATAACCAAATCCAGGTCTTTCTGACTCTGGGGCCAGATGACTTTCCACTATGCCAAGATCCTTATTTTACAGAAGAAGAAATTAAGGCACAGAAAGGATGAATAACTCATCCAGGATCACACAGAAGTGGAACTGGAATCCAACTTAGAGTCTGGAGTACTATCTACTGCACTACATATCCCCTTAGAATTTTATCATCCAGTAGCTCATCTCTGGTCTTTTCCTGAGATCCATGCAAACCTTCTGCAAACCGAAACACCCTTTTCTCAACATTAGTCTCCTTTATGTGTTGTCCCCTTCCCTTAAGTAAGTTCCTCAAGGACAAAGACTGTCTCATATCTCAAATGCCTGGCCCAGAGTAAGTCATTAGAAAGTACTTTTTCATTCATTTCATTCGTACAATATTGAGATGGACCATTGTCTCTTGAACATGTACATCCCCTTCCCGGGTACACATCCACCACTCCTCCAAGCCTTCATATCCCATAGGATTGTTGACGTTCCTAAGTCCTCTACATCATTCAACCAATCCCAGAGAAGTGTTCCTTGCATTCTTTTAATGTTTCCTAGATACGGGTGCCATTTGCAGCTATACTTTGGCTACCCCTCATTCTTGCTATGTAACTAGCTCATCCAGTTTTCTGTTTATATGCTTCCTTGATGATATA
Source organism: Potorous gilbertii (assembly GCA_028658325.1). Taxonomy (NCBI): domain Eukaryota; kingdom Metazoa; phylum Chordata; class Mammalia; order Diprotodontia; family Potoroidae; genus Potorous; species Potorous gilbertii. The sequence goes on along the minus strand of CM053770.1, from coordinate 232,165,634 downwards.
TCTGATGCCATTTCCCCACACCACATCATTGTTGGTGACATGCTGCGGCCCCGTTTATGCCCACTGTATGCCTTTCCACTGATGACACACGCCTACCCTATGTCTCTCCTTGGCCTTTTGTATCCCTTGCCATTGGGAATCTGCTGAGATCATGATGTTCAGTGATTCACAGCCTCTCAGTCACTAAGTGAATCCATCCCTACTACTAGAAAAACAACTCTGCAATAGGTTCCCGCCCAGTTATGGGCTGCCTGAATCACATTGTTGTACCAACGAAGGTTGAATTGTTAATTGACAGAATCTCTGAGTAGGAATTAAACTCCACCCACCCCCCCACTTTGAGTACTCTCAGTCCTACCCAAACTGCTTTGGTTTGCTGAATTATCATTCTATGCCTTGGAATGCATCCCCTCCTCCAGGAAGTCAAGTGATCCCTACTTTTTTTATGCAGAAGTGAATGAACTCCAAGGTCCACTCCAGCTCTAAATCAATGATCTTATAATTCCCATCTCACCTTAAACTGCTAGTTTCTCTTCTTCCTCTTTACTGTGTGCATCTTCTATTTCCTCCCTGAGAACAAGGGTTGTTGGTTTTTTTTTTTAATTTTCATATGACCAACATCTCAGACAATATCTTGCATTTAATAGGTGCTTAGTAAGTGCTCAATTTAAGTGTTTTTAAATTTTTGTGTGTGTGTGCCATGGACCCATTTGGCAATCTAATAAAATCTATGGACCCCTTCTAAGCATATTTTTAATGTATAAAATAAAATATATAGATCTGCAAATTAAGTCAATTATATAGAAATAGAGTTACTAAAATATATTTTTAGAAATATAGACTGGAGTTTGGGGGAAGGGATGAGTCAAAAATGTTGGGTTCCAATTCCAGTTTAGCCTCCAGTTTATTACCTGTGACCTTGGACAAGTAAGTCCCTGATCCTCTTTCCTCTTTAAGAAATGTGTGGGTTGCAATAGACAATTTCTAAGATTCCTTCCAACCCTAAATTGATCATCTTAATTCCTTTCCCTCACAACAGTCATTTCAGGGTAGGAACTGTCTGATTTTTGTCCTTGTCTCCAGAGCATAGCACATAACAGGTCTTCAATAAATACTTGTCTATTGATTGAAGACCTGTCCTCCCTAAATCTCCTTTTATCCAGATTCAACATCTCCAGATCAATCCAAGTAATGTTTATTAGAACATCTACTCTATATTATGAGAGAGTCAGTGGAACATAGCAAATAGAAAGCTGGTGTTGGAGTCAGAAGACCTAGATTCAAGTCATCATTCTGATTCATACTCACTGTATGAATCGAGTTAAGTCATTTCACCTCCCACATGCCCATAAACTTCCCTAACACTTTGATGTTTCAGAAGACATAGACATCTGATTTGGGAGAGAAAAATCCCAACCACAGTGACATCATAGGTTTGAATTCCAATTGTAAATGTCTTATGCTGAGGACTCAAAAATCAAAACTCAAGGAGCCCAGTTCCAAGGAACTTAAAGTCTACGGACATATAGAATCATAACTAGAACACATCTCTTTGTCCCCTTTCTCCTCCTTCATTCTTAGATGCCTCAGAAAAGCCAGTGGCTTTCCCCAAGTTAAGTGAGGCCATTGGCTTTCTCCATGTTGTCCATATAAGACTTTGGGCTGGGGTATCCCCAACATCATTTTGGGGGAAGAACCATGTAATGGGTACCCCATTAAGTCTCCAGAACATGTCAGTGTATTTCTTCAGGAAGAGATCTGTGCTGGACAGAGAAGGGATTCCTCTGTAGTTCAGATTAGGTGGGGGATGGAAACAGATAGGCTACTGCTGGAAAGTATTAAATCAATCTTGCCTTAAGCTGGTGCTAGCTACAGGCATCTCTGCCATCAATTCATTCACACAGTCACTGCCTTAGATCAGTTCTTCATCATGTCTCACCTAGACTCTTGGGATAGCATCCTGCTTGAGTCTCTTCTCTCTGACCCAACCTCCACATAGCTCCCAAACTGGAATTCCTAAAAAGCAGGTCTGATCATGCCTCTCTCCTGCTCCAGAAAAAAAAAATCCAGCAGCTTCCACTCACCTCTAACATCAAATGTAAACTCCCCTGACTGGCACTGGTTCTGGATTTCCATTCTTGTTTCAATGCACAATACTCTCCTTCATGGCCTATTTGCTTTTCCCTTTACATAACACTCCATCTCTGGCCTCCATGTCTGCACAGACTATGCTCAATCCCTGGTCTGAACTCCCTCCTTGCTCATAGTATCTCCATTTTCCTTTAACACACAACTCAAATCCCATCTTCCATAAGAGGCTTCCCCTCCTTCCTGGTTGTTTGGGTGTTCATGGTCCCTGGCTCTCTCTGGTTCTCTTCTTCTCTTCCTGTTCTCCCTTCTGTATTATACATTGCATTTATTTACCTTCACACATGTTGTATCCATACCTCACCCCACCCTTCAATGGAAACTCCCGGAAGACAGGGGATGTTTTGTTTTTGACTTCACATCCCTAGTTCTTTGTTGTTGTGGTGTTCGTCCTTCATTTTTGAAGAAGACCATGACATCAGAGAAATGATGACATGACTTGCGCTGGACTTTGTTTTGAGCGAGCTTGGAATATACACACACACACACACACACACACACACACACATAAACACACAGTAGCTACCAAATAACTTCAAATTGAATTGTGTGACTATTTCTCCTAAATGTTGACCATATTTCATTTATCTTCATGACCCTCCGTGCCTAGCACAGGGTCTGGCACACGGGGCAAGCCTGGTAAGTAATGATTTGAAATGAATGAATAAAATAGCCCAAAACAGCAGAGAATAGGGGAAGGGCAGGAATCAGTCTTGCAGTCAGGAAGCTTTCCCACTCCGAATCCAGGGCTCTTTCCATTACACCCAAGCCCCTCTCACAGGGGGAGCCTGCTGTATAATACGGTGCTTTGGGGTGATTAAGAAACCAGAACCCTTTGGATGGGATCCAAGGCAGTCCTGACCTGCCTCATTCAGAATCTCAGTCTACTCCAGATGTGCCCAGGGCAGACCACATCCGTGAGACTGGATTTTGTTCTGGGCGCCACATTTTCGGAAGGAAATTGAAAGGCTAGAGCCCCTACAGAGAAGGGTATCCAAGACTGCGAAGTCTCTGAAGACCCTCCCATACAGTGATGACTTGACAGAGCTGGGGATGTTTGGCATGGAGAAGAGATTTAGAGCGAACGTGATAGCTACGTTCCAGTATTTGAAGGGTATCAAAAGGGAATGTGTGAAAGGGGAATTTGACTTGTCCTTCTTGGCCCCAGAAAACAAGAGTAAGGGCAATGGATGGAAGCTGCAGAGGTAATTTAGGCTTGATGTCAGGAGAAAAAAACCCCTTAATAACTAGAGGTGTCCAAAAATGAAATGAAAGAGCACCATACTGTAGATCTAACTCTAAGAAGGAAGGGAGCTCAGAAGCCAAACTCCTGCTTTTACAGGAGGGAAACTGAGGCACAGAAGGAAAGTGACTTCAAGGTATCATAAAGATGACAGATTTAGAGTTGGAAGGGATCTCTGAGGCTATCTAGTTCAGCCTACTAATTGTATATTCTAAAATCCAGGAAAGTTAAGTAATTTCTCAAGGTCACACAGATAGGAAGGAACAGAAGGTTTGCCCTCCCTGGAGGTCTTCAAGTAGAGACTGAATCCTCCCTTGTCAATGATGTTATAGAGGAGATTCTTGGGGACACTAGGTCGCACGTTGTGGAGAGCACTAAGCCTAGAATCATGAAGACTTGAGTTCAAATCTAGACTCTCTGTATGAGCTTAGTCGTGTGTGCTTAGCCTCTGTGGTCTCAGTTTTTTTATCTGTAAAATGGGGTAATACTATCACCAGCCTCCCAAAGTTTTTTGTGAGGTTCAAATGAGGTAATAATTGTAAAGCACTTCCTGGTACATAAGAACTATATAAATGTTGGCGATTATTGTTCAGGATAGGTTGGACCGGCTGCTTTGAGGACCCTTCCCACTCTGACAAGATCCCAGTGAATTCACTTGCCAGTGAACATGGACTTGGGCCCACTGGTCCTCCACCAAAGGCACTTCCTCCAATTTAACGGTCATATGTTGGGGCTCCAGGAGCCACCTTTTAGTTTATAATTCTGTGATGTTCCTTATCCTTTCCCCAGCTTTGTCTTGTCTTGTCTAAAAATGACCTCACTTATAGCCTTGCTGTCCCCAATCTTCTTTTTCTTTTCCCTATGCTTCAGAGATCTTTCACTCCCAAGAATTATCTCTATGTGGATGACTTGTACATCTGTATTGCTAGTGCTGCTAACCTCTCTCTCTCTCTCACTCTCTCCCTCCCTCCCTCCCTCCCTCTCTTTGTTTCTCACTTTCTCTCAATGGGTTTTTCTGACTGCTTGATGAACACATCTGCTTGGATGTCTCATCAATATCCCAAACTCAACAATCCTACAACTAGGGGAGTTTGGTACAATGGAAAGAGCACTGACCAGAGTTAGAGGACTCAGGCTCATATGTTATCTCTGAAGCTACCTCGGTGACCTTACTCCTTAAAGAGAACCTGAGTTCAAACCTCATCTCTTATAATTACCCCCTCTGTGACCTTGGGCAGGTAACATCACTGGGTCTCAGTTTCCTCATCTGTAAAATGAGGGTCTTGGAAGGAGACTGGATAGCTTCTGCAATCCCTTCTAGCTCTGGGTCTGTGATGTTTTATCTTGAGTTTTCCCAGTTTTGTGCCTTTGTTCATTGTCATTCTGTTCATCTAGAATGTCTCTTCTCTTATTTCTGTCTCTTGAAATACTGCTCGCCTTTCAATGCCCAACTAAAATGACAAACCCAACCAGAACATCAATTCGTTCTCTTCTGAACTCCCACAACACATTGTACTTATCTTTTAGTTAAGTTCACCTCCATTGTAAGGCCATTTCTCATTTGCTCCCCAGCAAATCAGATGTGCCAGCCTCAGTCTACCTGGCATTCTGCATACCTGGATACATGTCCTGTCCCCCCATTATCTTATACATCCTAATACTGGATGTAAGCTCCCTGAAGGTAGGAATTGTGTGTGTGTATGTGTTTTTAACCTTTCTTTCCCATCACCAAGATCACTGCCTTGAATGTAGTAAGTGTTTAATAAATATATGTTCAACTGAATTGTCAGTTGGACTTTAGAGATCAACAAAATCTAGTACCAGTGGCTCAACTGTTACTGGCTAACATATGGGTAACTCCAACTGTGAAAGGAATTTTCTTTTGGGAGGAGGTTCAGGGGGCTGGCAGGCCTTTTCCTGCCCCTCAAATCACTCCAGCTGCAGGACTCAGGTACCTAAGTCACATCACCCTAAGCTAGGTTTAAGGCCAAGAAGAAGTGATTTCACAGAGTCAGACAATCAATGGTAAAGCCAGGACTTAACCTCCACTTTCTAATGCTCATGTTCTCCAGTATCTAAACCTAGATATCCAGGTAACTGAGTGCTGCTCACTAGATTAGGGTTCAAGGAACTACCCCTCAGAGGAAAGCAAAAATACTGTTTCCCTGCCCAAAGTCCATCTGGAAAGGCCCTGAAGACAGAAGGGAATTACTGAGCAAGCACCAGCATCCTGCTGTAAAGAATGATTCCTGTCAGGCTGATTTAATTTCGAGTGAGAGAGGTCTGTTCTATGTGGCAATAGTTAGGCTCTGTTTTCATCTGAGCTTGGCTTCTGATGATGTTCCATGTGGCACTTCCATCAATAAACAGGGAAAACCATATCTATGAAGGAGGACTGTTGGATGGAGATCATAGGAGAAAAGAATCCCTGGATTTAGAGTCATCCAGAAACTTAGAAGTCATGTATGTGAACCTGGAAGGAACTGGAGAGATCATATTTTACACACCAAAAAACTGAGGCTTAAGAAGGAGGGAGAGGAAGAGAGAAAGAGAGAATGGGGGAGAGAAGGCAGAAAAAGAGAGAGAGGGAGAGAGAGAGAGAGAGAGAGAGAGAGAGAGAGAGGGAGAGAGAGAGAGAGGACCAGTGTAGCTGCGTAGGGAACTCTCTGAGTTACCAGATGGGATTCTTGCCTAGTAGCCTGTGAATTTGTTTTAAAAATATTTTTGATGACTGAATATAATTGATTTTCTTTGGAATCCTATATATTTGACTTTATGCATTTAAAACATCCTTCTGAGAAGGGACCTACAGAACTGGTAGTCAGTCAGTCCTGCTGTGTTCTGGAGATGCAGCTAGGTGTTGTAGTACACAGAGCACTGGGGTCAGAGTGAGGAAGGACTGAGTTCAAATCTAGCCTAAGACACTACTTGTATGATACCCTGTGCATACTTACCCTCTGTTTGCCTCAGTTTTCGCAATTGTGGAATGGGCTATCAAAAGAGCACCTACCTCACAGGGTTATTATGGGGATCAAATGAGATAATATTTGGAAAGTTCTTATCACAGTGTCTGGCACATAGGAGGTGCTTAATAAATACTTGTTCTCTTCCATTACCACATACCCCCAACTTCAAAGGGGTACAGGACACAAAAGGTTAAGAATCCCTCACCTAGTCCAACCTCCTTATTTTATACAGAAGAATAAGGCTCATAAAGATGTAAAGTTCACATAGGTAGCAAACAAAAGAAGTAGGATGAGAACCCATCTTCTGAATCCAAGTGTCATACTAATGGTTTTTCCATTATACCATAAAGGCACAACTGGGTTCAGACTGTACCCAAAGAGAGTGTCTCTCAGTGAGCCATTGTTGGCCTAAAGGGGCCAAGGTCTCTCAGTGCATCCTGGGCTACTTCCAGTCATCCTGATTAATATCTATCTGATCACTGGATTCGGATGACTCTGGAAGAGAAGTGAGGCTCTCCTCACTCAAAACAAAGTCAAGTGCAAGTCATGTCATCATTTCTCTGATGGCATGGTCTTCTTTGGCAATGGAAGACTAACACAATAACAATTAACATGAAGAATTTAACCTGGCCTGGTCCAGGGTGTGATTTGAAAGGCATGGGAAGGCTGACTGGACACTACAACCTTCCCAGAATTGAAATTACTAATGTGTTAGCCAGCAAAGGTGGGGCCACTGTTTCCAGGAGGTCCAAGTCAGAATGAACTTATCATCAAAGAGAGGCAGTACAGGTTTGTTAAGGAAGGATTAACACATAAGGCCAAAGCTGCTGAAAGACATCTGCTGAGTAATGGGCAGCTTAGAAGAAGTCAAAGAACTAGAGAGAATAGCAAAGGCTTGGCCTAGTGCAAATGCTGGGAAGGGAAAGGAAAAAGTGGAAAGGGAAAAGGAAGGAAAAGAGAAAGAGAAAAAGGGAAAGGAAAAGCGGTAAAGGAAAGAGAAAACTGGAAAGAGAAAAAGAGAAAGGAAAGGGAAGGAAAAGAGAAGCAAAAGGGAAAAGGCAAGAGAAAAAGGGAAAGGGAAAAAGAAGAAGGAAAGAGAAAAGAAAGGGAAAGGGAAAGGATGGGAAGGGAGATACAATTCATGCTAATGAGCTTACCCTTGGATGAGAATGGATAAGAAAATGAAACTCCTTTCCCTTTATTTCAGAGTGGGTGTGTGTGCATGAAGGGAGTATGAGTATAGAATACTATATTTACTGTTTGACAGGGTAAATATATTGGTTAGTTTTGCTGAGCATTTTTTAATCTTACTTTAAAAATCTATTACAACATAGAGTTTTCTAGGTAGATAAAGGGAAGGAATATATTCACAAATGGATGTGATATTAAAACAAAAGGTAATAAATATATTAATTCTTCAAAAAGGTTTGAAAACCCCTTTGTCCTCTAAGCTATCAGGATGCAAGATACAGATTGTGTTTCCCTGCTCTCAAATGGAGCCTGTATGCCTTGTGTCAGGTGTCAGGAAGACTTTGGTCCAAATTCTGTCTCTGACCCTTACTAGCTGTGTGACCCCTGTGCAGGTCACTTGACTTCTCTGCCTCAGTTTCCTCATCTGATAAGATGGAGGATAATAGTTCCTGTTTCTACCTAACTCACAGGTTTGCTCTGCAGATGGGAAGAAAACACAGATGCTCGACCCTTTGCAAACCTTGAGAGGTCCTTTAAATCCCCACCGTTATTATTTAATTCAACAGACCTCTCTAGAATAATTAGGATTAAGCATTTTACTGGAAACAAGAACTTCACAATTTTGCCCAGCACCAGCCCTGGACATGACAAGCACTGAGTCCTCGTGAGAGGCTTTGACAGTTCATTCACAGACTCAAGCAAAGAGAACAAGGAACAGTATTTAAAGGGATTTTCTAACAAGCGGTACTCTCCAAAACCACCCACATAGGTAGTAACAGCCCATAGGCTTCCTTTAATAAGAGCACCTGCCTTAATATATTTTAAATTATTCAATTTACAAAACTTCTATTTGCACACAGCTTATAGGACATACTGTAGCATGCAAGGCGCACTTTAAAAAGCAGATAAACCAGTTAAAAATACATCTTGCATGCGTTGGCATAGGTATAAGATGAAAGCATATAATTACTTTCACTGTCCTTAGCCAAGAATGCCATAGAGAGATTTTTGCAATGGATGGGATGTGTTCCTATAAGGTTCCTTCTAAATAGAAGATTCATAGATTATAGTACTTGGGTCATCATCAGTGGTCATAACCTATGTCTTGCTGCTGGACTTTGATGACTGGAAGAAAGAGTGAGGCTGATGACTTTGTGTAATTCAAGTTGACAAATTTAATTCACTTGCAGGTCAAGACATCACCCACATGATACCTGGTTCTCTTCAAAAATAAAGGATGAATGACAATGATAATTCGAGTCAGGAAGGATCTTTGAGGCTCATCTAGTTCAAACCCCTCATTTTACAGATGGGAAGCTTCAGACTAGCCCAAGGTCCTTCATCCTGAGAAGATCAAGGGATCCTATTGGAGCTACAAGGGACCTTGAAGACCAACCTCCTCATTTTGCAGAGGTAGCTGGGTTTGAGTGTGGGGCTTAGGAAGACCTGGCTTTAAATCTTACCTCAGATCCTTCCTAGCTCATTCAAATAACTAAACCTTTTTCAGTCTCAGTTTCCTTATCTGGAATATGGGAATGGTAATAAGAACACCAACCTCCTAGGTTGCTGTGAGTCTCAAATGAGATAGATAAAGTGCTCTTTTTTGCAAAGGACTTTTCAAATCTTAATGTTAACTATTATTACAAATGAGGAAACCAAGGTGCAGTACATTAGGTGACTTATCCAAGGTCACACTGGTAATATGTTGCAGCGGTAGGATTTGAACTCAGCTTCTCTGCCTCTACATCACTTCTCTAACATACTGGGCTTGCTTTCTAATAAGTCCATTATTGGGTGTAATTCTCCATCGTGCCATTCATGATGCTTCCTTCTCCTAGCATCGCTCCAGCCTCATCAGCATTCCCAACATCTTCTTATGGCATTAATTCTTCCCCCACCATGATACACTTGTCTTTGGTGAATCCAATTTTATGCACCGTGTCCCCCTTTTCTCATGATTCTGCCTTTGACAGACCCAATTAAAACTTCCCAAAAAGTGATTAAAAATCTTTGTGTTGGAGAATGGCCACCCCTTGTTCCACACTCTGCCTTAGAATGATCGTGTGTTAGAGCTGACAAAGACTTAGGAGACATTGTTGGGTTTAATTTCCTTATTTTACAGGCAAGGAGGGCAGAGAGATTAATGGGATTGCCCACACAATTATCCAATTCATCCAGGAAACATATTGGATATTAAGCATCTACTAAGTGTCAGGCACTATGCTAGGCAGCACTGGAGATACAAAGACAAAAATAAAATAGCCCCAGCCTTCAAGGAGTTTACATTCTGCTGGGGGAAGAGGGAGGAGAAGAGAACCGCATTTACAAGATGAAATAAATATACAGAGCAGAGCTAAAGTAAATGCCCAATGCTAGGGAGATGGTATATTAACTACTGAGAGGGGCAGATGGGATTAGGAAATGAGCCTTGAGGTCATCTGGCAAAGAGGAAAGAACACCAGCTCTACAATCAAAGGTCCTGGGTTCAAATTTCATCTCTGATGCCTATTCCCTCTGTGATCCTGGGCAAGCTACATGGTACCTCCTGCCTCAATTTCCTTACCTGCAAAATGAAAGGGGTAGAACTATATGGTCCCTTCTAGCTCAAAAGTCTATGACCCCTCTGGGCCTCAGTTTCCTCATCTGTAAATGAGAAGGTGGGGGCTAGAAGGCCTTTGAGGTCTCTTCCAGCTCTCTTGATCATGTATAATCTAAGAAGGGGGAGCATGCCAGGTATGGGGAAGTCTGTGCAAAGACAGAGTCAAGAAATGCAAGGTCAGAATCAGGGAACACCAAGAGACCCAGGGAGCTAGAATGCAGCATGAGTATCTCAGCAGCAGGGGCAGTCTGGGAACCTCCCAGTGGGTTTGTTCTCCCAGTCTTCACTGCTCAGTCTCCTCTGCTGGGAGCTACCTCCTGTGTCCCTGTAGCACTTCCATCTTGGTCCTCCATACAGAAAAGGAAGATGAGATTTTTCTATGTGGAGATTAAGGCTGCCTTCCAACAGCCGGATGATCGTTTTCCCGCTGGCAGAAAAGCAGGCCTCCGGATGCCAAGAGAACCAGACGCCCTGCGAAGGGCACAGGCAGACCGTCTGTTAAAGGGTGTCTGGAGACCAGATGAAGCTTGTTCCAACATCACCCCCTTACCACCTCTCAACTCCCTCAAGTTTTATTAATCCTCTATGTTCAAAGAACGTCAGGGGCCCACCAAGGCCACATCCATAGCCATTTGGACAGGGTACAAGAATGGGCATTAACCTGGAGAGGCTTGGCCTCCATGAACTCAGACAGATGCTTAAATGAGTAAGGAACAGGTGAGAAATATCACTGCCACAAAATGTCACGTTCATTTTTGTTTAGAGTAGGGTTTTAAATCGGGGATCCATTAATAGATTTCAGGGCATCTGTGGACTTGGAGAGGAAAAAGATAACATCTTTATTGTCATTAATCATTAGCTGAAATTTAGTCCTTTCTCACATTTATTTTATGAATTTAAAAATATTATTCTGAGATGGTGCCTATAGCCTTCATCAGACTGAGAAAAGGGCTCCAAAAGAATGTCTGGATGAGACCCACTGGAATACAGAAGAAATATACAGGGAGATTCTGACTATCTTAGGCAAGAGAACTGGCCTTCTTATTCATTATCAAAGACCTGAATGCTCCCGTGAACTCTCCAAGGCTAAACTTTAGGTAGCTAAACTTGAAGTCACGGACACCCAGGCTGGAATTCCACTCTTGATACTTCTGAACTGTGTGACCCTGGGCTAGTCATTTAACATCCCCAGGCCTCAGTTTTCTTATCTATAAAATAAGGAGATTGAATCAGCAGATCTTTAGAGTTCCTTTGAGCTCTGCCTCTCAGCTCTGCAAGGGGTTAGTAGCATAAGAGAAAGAAAGCTAGGTTTAGAGTGAGGACTCTCCAACTTAAACCCTGCCCCTGACACTTAACACTGGTCAAGTGGGTCCATTTAAGCCTCAGTTTCCTGTAAAATGGAGATGAAGAAAGCCACAGTACCTATTTCACAGGGCTATCATGAAAGTCAAATGAGATAATGCACAGGTTTAGTAAACCTTAAGATTTTTGTCATTGAGTCATTTCAGTCATGACTGACTATTCATGACCTCATTTGGGGTTTTCTTGGTGGAGACACTGAATTGGTTTGTCATTTCCTTCTCCAATTCATTTTACAGATGAGGAAATTGAGGCAAGCAGGGTTAAATGACTTGTCCGGAGTCACACAGCTAGTAAGTGTCTGGGGCCAGATTTGAACTCAGGAGGATGAGTCTTCCTGACTCCAGGTCTGGCACTCTATCCTCTTTGACACAGCTACCCTCAGTCTTAAAATTAAGACTACTCTATTAAAGCCAGCTATAATTATTTACTCATTAGAATATAATGCAAGAGTATCATTAAAGCATCATAAGGAATGCCACAAAATTATAATGACCGAGATTGGCCCTGAAGAAGAGATGAGAAGGTACTTTCTTTCCCCTTTCTTTTTAGAGGTGAAGAACTATGGGTAAGCAATTCTGCACAGACCTTTTCTGAAAAGTTGCATTCAGCTGTTTTCTCTCTCTGTCTCTCCCCTCTCCTCATCTCTCTTTCTCTTTCTGTGTCTGTCTATTTCTTTATTCATTCAAAAGGGATAGCTCTTTGGGAAGGAAGTGGGAAATCCCTCAGCATTGACTTCTTGGACTTCCTAATTTTGCTGGAGTCAATGTGTTGAGTAAGGAGTTATCAGACTTATGAGTTAGAGAACGTGGCTTGGATTTTCACCACTGTCAATTACCAGCAGGGTGAGTTATATTTCCCTTCCTAACCTCAGTTTGCTTCTCTAGCAAATGGGTATAATAGTACCGGTACTGTACCTATCTCTCCAGGGTGTGTGTTGTTTCGTAGGATGGTAAATGCTAAAAGGAGTAGTAGACAATGGCTGGACATGGAATGTGGCAGGTCTGAGTTCAAATCTTGCCTCAGATGCTTAGTAGCTATGTAATTCTGGATATGTCACCTAGCCTCAGCTTCTCCATCTAGAAAATGAAAGTTTCTTATAAAGCTGTAATCCTATGAATGACTAAATTTATGAAACCTTCACCAACTCCAACCCATTTGATTTCTCTTCTCTCTGGCTGTTAACTTGTGTGCCATATATTTTGATCCCATGTAATATGCATTTAAAGGCAATGTGGTGTAATGGATAGTGTGTGGAGTTTGGAATCAGGAAGACGAGTTCAGATCCCACCTCTGACACTTACCCCTGAGTTAGTTAATTTCTATCTGTCTCAGTTTCTTCAACAATATATTGGACTTAATGGCCTAAGATTCTGTCCAGCTGTATGTCTAGGATCCCATCTGGGCTCGTTTGTCAAAGCTCAAACCTGACTTGATGCATGGTCAGACAGAGCCTACATGGTCAGTTTCAGAAGTCTCACTGTCATCTGACCCCTCTCCTCCCAGGAACCAACCTATCAGGGAGTCTCAGACAATTTTCCTTCATATCCTAATATCTGATCCTTTCTGTCATTATAATATCCCTCATGTCACCTCACATCTGCCCCAATGAAGCAGTCTCCTATGATCATAAGCCCTCTCCAGGTCCAGCTCAGCTACAATACCAAGGGGATTAGAGAAGACCAACTAAGTCATGGGTGAATGATTAGGGCATGGAAGCTGCCAGTTCTCCAAATATTCTTTTGGGTGGAGCCTTACTAGAAAAACTTAGACGACCAGTTTTTAAAGAATCAGAGTATCATGACAATACACCTGACCCTGGGTACTTGGGTCATTGTTGACGTTGTTCAGTTGTGTCTGACTTTCCCTGACCCCATTTGGAGTTTCCTTGGCAAAGATCCTAGAATGGTTTGCCATTTCCTTCTTCAACTTATTATACAGATGAAGAAACTGAGGCAAACAGGGTGAAGTGATTGCCCAGAGTTACACAGCTAGTAAGTGTTTGAGGCCAGATTTAAACTCATGAAAATGAGTCTTCTTGACTCTAGGACCAATAATCTATGCACTATGGCACTACCTAGCTGCCCTTGGGTCATGTCCAATCTTTTCTTTTGAGGGAACTGTTCAGTTGTGGCCCTGGACATCTTCAGAGCAGCAATGATCCCCTTCTGTCTTGAGCATCAGACACCAGAAAGCCAAACAAAATGATCAGTTCATAACTCCATAATTTTCTAGGAAGGAATACTTGGGAATAGGCCTCATGCCATCACCCAGGAATCCTAAAATATCAGGGCTGGCAGGGCCCTAGGGAATTGTAAAGAATGCGCTCTAAAATGACAGGCCTTGGGGTTCAAGTGTCCTCTTTAATGCTTAATGACCTTGGGGAAGGCACTTAATTCCTCTGGGCCTCAATTTCCTCATCTGTTAAATGAAGGCTTCTTCAGTCCCTTCTGATTCTAGACCTATCATCCTCATCTTGCCTAATACCCTTGGTTTTTACAGATAAGGAGAAAAGACCAGAAGAGGTGAAGGTGGTTGATCAAGACACTCAGCCACCGAATGGCAGAGCCACACTGTGAAAACTGATCTCCTTCCTACTGGTGGGAGGAAGAGTGGTGAAGCTAGAATCGATAGGGACCTGGATTCTAATCCTACCACAGACCCTTTTCGGCTATGTGACCATGGGGCTGGGTACTTTAGTTTCCTCCGCAAAAATGGAGCTAATACCATTTTCATTGCTTCCCATATTCAGGATCCAAACAGATAATGAATGTACAAGACATCATAGAAATGACAGCCATTAGGATTTCTATTAGCATCCCCTGCAAGCAATAAAAATGCACATAAACAGAAATACAAAGAAATCTGGCTAGACCTTTATGAAATAATACCATGGGGGAAAATGGGACAGCAGAGTGTACGCCAATTATCATCACGTAGAGGGGGGAGTAAATGAGAATGAAGGGACAAAGAATCCCAACGGGTGTGGAAAGACTTTATGGGCTGAAATAGATTAATTTAAATGTTGAAAGGAGCAAAGCACATCTAGTGATTTGTATAAATGAAACACCAAAAAATATTTTTGTAATCAAAGCCACACTTCCCAGCACAGAGGCCCAGAGACACTGAGTGACGCTAAGGTCGCACAGGTAAATGCCAAGGCTGGGGTTTGAATGCAAACTCTTTTCAGCTCCATCAACTCCTTCTGCCCCAGCTTCCTCCATTCTAAAATGAAGCAGTTCAATTAGAGCTCCAAAACCAAAAAACTTCCTGTAGCTAAGTATAGTATAAAGAGATGGGTCTGCAGTCAAAAGACCTGAGTTCAAATCCAGCCTCAGACACTTGTTAGCTGTGGAATTCTTGACAAATCATTTCACCAATATCTGCTTCAGTTTCCTCATCTGTAAAATGAGCTGGAGAAAGAAATGGCCAACCATTCCAGTATGTTTGCCAAGAAAATGGGGTCATGAAGAGTCAGACATGACTGAAAATGACTGAACCACAAGAAAAGGTGGTGCAGTGGAAATGTCCAATTTACTTAATTATATAATACTACTGTATAAATGGGGGTAATGACAATAGTTGCCTCTCAGGGTTGTCATGAGGGCCAAAGAGATAGGGTTTGCAAACCTTAAAGCACTACAGAAATGTTATTAGCATTATAATGAAGTAAAATGGACATTTCTGTACAATCTTATCCAGGCTGTGGGGGGCAGGGAGGAGCCCATCACTGGAGTCATCGAGCAAAAGTTGAAGAAGCATATATCCTACAGATGTTAAGGTCCTTTTATACATGGTCTGACTATGCAGTCTAAGAGAAGGGATAGTCTGTAATCCAAACTAATAAACATTGATTAAGCGCCTACTAAGTGCCTGGCACAGTGCTAAGTAAGGGCTAGGAATACAGTTACTAAAAAGACAGCCCCTGTTCTGAAGGAGTTCACAGTGGAATGCAATCCCTTCCACCAGGAAGTGTCTTGGGTTACCCAAAGTAGATCACCTAAGGACATATTGCTGGCTCCTGGGACCCAACATTCTGTGGATGCCCTTGAAGGTAAGATCTGTTTTTGACTTTGTATCTGTGCCTGGCACATAGTAGGCCTTTAATAAATGCTTTGAATGACCAGAGCTAGGCTTTGATCTCAGGTCAACTCCTTATCTTTCCACTTCTCTGATGGGACAGTGACATCTCTGAGAATGCACATGCTTCCCCAACCGTGCCTGATAGTCCAGCATTTTTATAAGGCTCCTTAAACATGCAAATTGAAAATGCCAACATTTACCTTGAATAAAGCTAGAGAGCAGACCAGCTTGACTGGCCCCAATTCCTTATTTTATTGTCTTTTTATCAACCAGAATGCAATTTCTCCACTACTGCTCTCGGGCACTCCTTTTCCTGATGTGCTGCAGTCAAATTACCTTTCAGGGGAAAATCTGCACCCCACAGGGTCTGCTTGTCTTCTCATAAAGCCCCCCACTTTTTTAGTACATTCTCAATTTTATCAGGCGAGGCCTGATCCATGGGAGGAGACACTGGATAGCTTTGGCTGGACTCCCCTCACCCTTCATTTTTCTTGCTGACAGTCTTGTTTATTTCTTTCCAAGGACAGGTCTGACAGCAAAATTCTTCCCCATCATGCAGCAGAGCTTTTCAGTTCTCAGCCTGTATCCCCCACATCTACAGTCCCAGTAATGGGACTTTTCAAAGTAGTCTGCTGTAAACGATTTGTAATAAGGGCTGCTGTCTGTCAAGAGCAGGGTCCTTCCTACCTGGAGGAGAAAAAATGTAAGCATGGAATTCAGGAGGTTGGAGCTGGTGTTTTAGAGGGAACCAAGGGGAGCCAATGTTTATTTGTATATCATGGGTCTTAGGGAATAGACCAGATAGAGAGGTGGGCTTGGAGTCAGGAAGGCACGAGTTCAAATCTTGCCTCTGACATCAACTAACTGGTTAAACTTGGGCCAAGTCACTTACCTTCTCTTTGGGTTATGTTTTCCTCAGCTATAAAATGGAGATAGTTTAATAATAATACCTCACTCCCTTTGTCCTAAGGATCAAATAGGATATCGCTAAGGAACTCTATGAACCTTAAAGTGATATAAATGATGGGTTATTGTTACTATCTCTAATATTTGTGCAAAATGAATTGAAATGTAATTTTTTAAAGAGAGGTACACCTGTAAAGAGTTCTACAAACCTTAAAGTGATATAAGCGATGCTTGCTGTTATGATTGTATCTATGAAATTAGTTAAAAATTGATTTAAATTCAAAATTTTAATGTAATTTTTTTTTAAAGAGGAGGATAACATGGTCTCTAAAGCCCCTTCCAGCTAAGGGGATCTGCAGTGTCTCAATCTGCTGTCATCATCTCTGTCCTAGGCATTTCTATCCCAGCTTATGAAAGCATTGGGTACCAGCCACTCATGGGCAAGTGACAGTACTTTGGAAAATGAAATGCATTTCCTCATAGAAACAATGTTCTATGTGGTGGTTTGCATCACAGCATCCCAGAACTACAGAATTTCAACATTGAGGGGACGTTGGCTGGCTGACGGTACAATGGACTTAGAGACAAGGCAACCTGAGTTAAAGTTTCACCTCTGGCACATAGTAGGCACTTAAATAAATATTTGTTGACTGATCTCTGATAATCTTACCCATGTGACCTTGGGCAAGTCAGTTAACCTCATAATATGATAGGATCATAGATTTCAAGTTGGAAAGAGGCCATCTAGTTCAACCCCACCCCCCGCCTCATTTCACAGAGGAGGAAACTGAGACAGAAGGGCTGGGAAACCCAAAGTCGCACAGGTAAGTGACAGTCAGAATTTAAACCTAGCTCTCTTTCCATTAAATCATCTCCCCATACCTTAGTATCCTTGTCTCTAAAATAAGGACTGGTTTAGAGCTCCCTAACAGCTGGGGATTTAGGGCCCTAATACCCTCCTTTTTCCACTATTGACTTTCCATCCTGAGGCCCCCTCTCCTGAGTGACTTCTTACATAGCACCCTATTTCAGGGTGGTCCCCAGCCTGAACAGTCACTCTCAAGACTTCCCCTTCTCATCCTCCCTAAACATGCGGAGGCAGACTCAGCTCCTTCCCCTCTTCTATTTCTCCTCCCTGTGTTGTTCCCCCTTCCCCTATTAAAATGTAAGCTTCTCTTTGTTTCTCCAGGGCTTATCAAAATGCCCAGCACACAGCAAGTGCTTAATAAATGCTCTATCTATGCACTATGATCCCTAAAATAACAATGATACTAGCAATATTTCTATCATGTTTAATAGGTTTTAAATGAACACTATGCAGACGTCAGGTAAGTTGAGCTTCACAATAAAGCTGAGAGGCTGGTGCTAGGACAATATTATCTTCATTTTGCAGATAAGAAAACTGAGGCTCAGAGAGATTGAGTAACTGTTGGAGATGGGATCCGAACTCAGGTCTCCTTCCAACTTCACACTTGTGTCCTTTCCTTTCCCCAGCCCCTGCACTGCCCCCTCTCCACCCTGAAGGTGCCCAACTCTGCTAGACTGGAAGCTTGTGGAGGTTGGGAATCACTTCACTTTTGTCTTTGTATCCACAGTGCCTGGCACTGATTAGGCTCCTAATCAAGGCTTGTTGATTAATGACTAGACTGGAAGATTCATGAGGGCAGGGAGGCCGTGTCTCTGTCTGCATGTAGAAGGGTACTTTGCACACATGACACATTTAAGAGTGACTGGGATGGAATCAGTCATTATGGAAATGGACTGGCAATGATTTAGGTTCTGAGAATTCTTTCTAGCTGGCTACAATAGGCTGTCCAGGCCTGAATGATTGGAAAGCAAAAACCAAAGAGGAAGGCCCAGGCAGTTGGGAAGCTGGGAGAACTTTAAAAGAGCAAGGAGCAGAAACTGGAGCTGTATCTGGTCCTCTCTGGGAGCCCCTCCTCCCTTACCCTGGAGCCCTGCAGGGCTCAGTGAGGGACCCAAGGGAAGGAGTGGAGTAGGGATGGGTATTTCTCTGAAGAGAAGAAATATATTGTTAATTGGCCCTGGGCAGACTGGCAAACCAGCTAACTAATCCAGGCTATAAAGAGTCAGAATTTTTTGCCAGGGTAATCTGGCTTCCCTTAATGAGAAAAACAGGGAATTGGCGCCTGACCAATTGACTCTACTCCAAGTCAGTGGTTCTTAATCTCAGACATCCTAGGGATCCATGGACAGATTTCAGACTGGCCATCAACTTGGATGGGGAAAAACATATCTTTATTTTCATTTATATTAAAATTTAGCATTTCCCTCAATTATGAATTTTTAAAAATCTATTATGATTCTGAGAAGGAATAAATGATAAGCCTGGCTTTACCAGATTGCCAAAGGGGTTCATGAAACACCCAAAATTTCTAGGGCCTCCTACCCTAAAGCAACAGGATTACAGATATCTGCAATAAATCTGCCTGCTCTTCCAAGGGGCAAGATCACAGACCATCTTGGTG
Source organism: Potorous gilbertii (assembly GCA_028658325.1). NCBI lineage: Eukaryota > Metazoa > Chordata > Mammalia > Diprotodontia > Potoroidae > Potorous > Potorous gilbertii. Next base: position 232,146,650 of record CM053770.1, on the reverse strand, counting down.
TTGTTGAGTTGTTCAGTCAGGTCCCACTCTCTGTGACTCCATTTGGGGTTTTCTTGGCAAAAATACTGGGGTGGTTTGCTATTTTCTTCTCCAGCTCCTTTTACAGATGAAGAAACTGAGGCAAGCAATAGTAGACCTTAAAGCTTGGATGGGACCTCAACATTTAGATCAAGCCATCTCAAACAAAAGACCCCCTTCAATATGAGTGCTTCTCTCCTTGAAGACCTCCGAAGAGGGGAAACCCAATCCTCCCACCTATGCCTTTTTCACTTGAAGATACTTCTGATTGTTAGAAAGTTTTCCCTAATATCACTACCAATATCTTTCTCTCTTCCACCCATTGTTCCTGGTCTGCCTGAGGAAGCCAAACCAAAAAAAAATCTATCTTCTGAGTGTCAGCCCTTCAAAATACTTGAACCCAACTGTCATGTGCCCCCTGAGTCTACTGGTCTGCAAACTAAACACCCCATTTTTCTTTCAAATTGTTTCAGGTGTGGTCATCTTGTTTCTCAACTAGCCTGTAAACTCTTTGGGGTCAAAGACACAATTTTCCTAACGTATTTCCCATCAACATTCCCTGAGGAGATCAGCGATAAACACATGGCATTGTATTGACTTTTCATTGGCTGTCCCACATACCTGAACCCTTCTTCCTCTTCACCTTGACTGCACAGTTTCCTTGGTGACTCAGGTCCAATCCTACCTTTTAGAGGAAGCCTTTCCTGACCCTCCCCTCTGGTCCCTTCTTTCTGAAATTACCTCCCATTTACCTTATTTCTGTTGTGTATATGCAAAGTTATTTCTATGTTATGTCTTTCCATTAGACCGTGAACTCCTTGAGGCTGGGCTCTGAGTTGTTTATTTTTTTATTGTTTCATTGTATCCCAAGCACTTAGCCCAATGCCTGTTACAGAGTAAGCATTTAATGCTTGTGAGCTGGTTTAATACACGCTTGTTAATGGAGTGGGCACTGGTGGGTCATATAACCTCAAGAGGGAATGCAAAGAGAATATAGCGAAGGATCAGAAGATAGAAGTACGTGCTGAAGCCAGCTCCACTGGAAGAGCTAATTGTTAAATTTTCAATGTGAGCATTTCCATCCTGAAAAATAAGTTTCAAATGCTACAAAATGCGCTGGGAATGCTAAACATCAGAGAATTATCTATTGCTTTGCTGATTGTCTCAACATAAGAAAGTGATGGAGAAATGTTGATAATACAGATTAAACTTGAAAGTGGGACTTGCCTTCCTTTTTGGGAGGAGGGCTGGTTGTTAAACATTTACTTGCACACAACTGTGAGCTACGGAGGGACTAAGGATGGGGAGTGGGGTGAAGGGGAGAGAGTGTTTGCAAAAAAGAAAAAAAAAGAACAGATGGGGAAGTACCTGCTCATTTCTCTCTCTCTCTCTCTCTCTCTCTCTCTCTCTCTCTCTGTCTGTCTGTCTCTCTCTGTCTCTCTCTCTGTCTCTCTGTCTCTCTCTCTGTCTCTCTCTCTCTGTCTGTCTCTCTCTCTCTCTCTCTCTCTCTCTCTCTGTCTCTCTCTCTCTCCTTTGGCTGATGTCACTTAGACCTCCCCAGCCCTCAGTGCCCTCATCTGAATCATGGGTACAAGGACACGCCAAACTTTATCTCCAGCACCTAGTGTATGCTCAATAAATATCTGCTCCTTGTTTGAGACCAACCTTATAGCCCTAGGAGAAGTAATGGAAAATGTACAAAGCCGCTATGCTGATGTCCAAGGTTAAAAGAAGAAGCAGAACGCCAAGGCTGTGGGGATATATAAGCCAAGGACAGAAAGCTAAGTTACAGAAAGCCAGGCATCTTTAAACAGCAACCAGCTGAATAAACACTGTAAGAGTGAGGGAGGAGGGATGGGACAGGGAGGAGGGAGAAGAGACGAGGAAAGAGAGGGAGAAGGAGAGGAGCGGGAAAAGGAAAAATGTGCTGGCATGAACACAGGCTGCAGAGTCTAAAGACTTGGGTTTAAATTCTGCTTCTCCCACCAACCAGCTGAGTGGCTTTGGGGGAATCATTGCCCTCTCTGGACCTATAAAAATGAAGAATTAAGACTAGATGGTGTCAAAGGGTTCCTCTAACTCCAAAAATCCATGATCCTATAAAATTGATATAATGGAAAGGACACTGGATTTGGACTCCAAATCCCAGTTACCTGTGTCAGTTTGGGCAAGACCATTTCCCAATTGGGGTATTCATCACCAGTAAAATAAAAAGAGACAACCTTTCAGGCACCTTCATACAGGAATGGAAGAGCCCACACATTCCTTCTTTTTACAGATGAGGGGACTGAGGCCCAGAGAGGAGAAGGACTTGCCCAAGGTCACACAGAATGTTACGGTCCAGCATGGGATGCAAGGTCTAGGGGATCAGATGGTTGGAATATAGACAAAGCTGACAGTAATATGGAGTGTGGTAGTTGGAGAAATGACTTCCCCTCTGAGATTCTCTCTCTCTCTCTCTCTCTCTCTCTCTCTCTCTCTCTCTCTCTCTCTCTCTTTCTCCCATTCTCTCTCTCTAACCCCCTCTCTCCCTCTATATCTCTGTCTGTCTCTGTGTGTGTCCCTCTCTTTGTCTCTGTCTCCTTCTGTGTCTCTCTCTTCCCCCTCCTCTCTCTGTCTCTGTCTCTGTCTATCTCTGTCTGTGTGTGTGTGTGTGTGTGTATGTCTCTCTCTCTGTGTCTATCTCTGTCTCTTCTATCTCTCCCCTGCCTGTTGTGATTCCTATCAGAACTATGAGTTCCTTGAGGGCAGAGGTTGTCTTTTGCCTTCCTCTGTAACCCTGGAGCTTGGAATAGTGCCTAGTAAATATTAGGTGCTTAATTAATGCTTGCTGACTTAATGTCTTGTGGGGGTGACAAAGACAATGAAAGGTTTATTTTGAGTTGAGAGGGGAGGTAAAGGGGAGGGCAGAAAAAGTGAGAGCAGCAGAAGGTAAAGGGACCTAGGAAAGCAGGCTGCCTTGGAGTGTTTTGTTTGGATAATATGCATGAAGTGCCATATGCTTATTTACAAAGCAGATCCATCTGAAATAGGCATCTGCATCCAGCTTGCCCGAGCCACGTTTCCATCAGGGGGCTGACCAGGCTGGGGCTTTCCAAGTGATGGTCACTGTCCAGTGCCTCTGGCTCTGGCTTCCAGGCTTCCCTGTGAGCCCTCCAGTCCAGCTGCTGCACAGAGTGCCCCTGTGGCTTTGTGCACTATACTAACCTCAGGTCTCCAATACCACCCACCAACCCATCCCAGCTACAACCTGCACAACCCCATCCTGTCTGCCCAATCTTAAGGAAGCTATTGTTAATACACTCACTTTTATTAAAAAAAAAAATCTTAAAAATGATTAAGCATTTATTTTCTCTATCACACACCTGCTGCCAACCATTGGAAAAGAAAAAGGAAAAAAACCCCTTTGTAACAAATATGCATAGTCAAGGAAAACTTATTTCCTGAAGTTATGAGCATAGACACTATTTTAAAAAAGACTTATTTCCATTGATAGAGCGGGATCATAGAACAGAGCTGGCCTACAAGCCTGAAAATCCTGGGTCCAAGCCCTCCGGTTGGTACTTACTGGCTGTGCCACTGGTTAAATCACTTAATCTCTCAGTTTAGAGAGTAGAATTTGCTGAAAAGGTGCTAACCTGCATTAGTAGAGGACATTTCCTTATCTGGGAGCTCCACATGACAATGAAAACATAGATCCTGTCCCCATCTTCTTTGTTTTTCTAACTTTTGTTCTTATATCACATTCTTTTCTGAAAATATTTCTCACCCTTCCCCTAACCAGCAAGTCATCCTTTGTAACAAAGATTTTTTTAAAAGAGAAAAAAAAAGAATTAAGCATACAGCTTTGTAAAAACAATGAGTATATCACCTGTGCCTAATAGTGCAAATACCTTAATATGATACGATACAATATGATATAAACCTATATGTATGTGTGTATATTATATAGACAGAGATGGATGCAACATATATAAATGTTTGTAAGGATATACCATATGCCTATATAATATAGGTAAATATTTTTGTTCAGTTATTTTGGTTGTCTCTCTTTGTGACCCCATTTGGACTTTTGTCTTGCAAAGATACAGGAGTGGCTTGTCATTTCCTTCTTCACCTCATTTTACATATGAGGAAACTGAAGTCAACAAGGTAAAGTGACTTGCCCAGGGTCACACAGTTGGTAAGTGCCTGAGGCCAGATTTGAACACGGAAAGCTAAAGTCTTCCTGACTCGAGCTCTATCCACTGTACCCCATAGCTGCTCCTCCCATTAGCCTCACCCCCAACTTCTGACAAATGTCCTCATTACGCTCAAGGTCATTACCACCTTCCAGGACTTCCAGGTTCTCAACCTCAGTCATTCCCAATTCTTTCTGCTTCCTTAACTCACATTTCCACTCAGATGTCAACTCTAACTGCTTATGCTTATGCAAGCTTCTCTACTTCTGAGGGAAGTACCCTTCTCTCCATCTACACAGGATGCACCCTCCTTCAGGTCCTTATTAGCATGTTTCACCTGAACTACCTGCTTCTAGGTTGGTCGGTTGGTTCAGTGCACCTGGAGTCAGGAAAATTTTAGTTCAAATCTGGTCTCAGGTACTTCTTACCTATGACCCTAGACACCTAACTATTGCCTGCCTCAGTTTCCTCATCTGTACAGTGGAAATTAATAATAATACCTACTTCCTAGGACTGTTGTGAAAATCAAATGAGAATATTTGTAAAGCTCCATGCAAACCATAAAGCCTGCTCATCATCACTATTACTTTATCTCCCTGACTCAATGGTCCCCTCATTCCAGTCCATCCTCTTCATCTGTCTTGTCCCTGACTCTCAAGTCCCCACTCTATTTCCTAACTGTGACCTTAAGCAAAGTCTCTCATTTTCTCATCTGTAAAATGGAGATATTAATAATTACATCCCCCCACCCCCTTCACAGGGACAAGGTATTACAGGTAAGTCAGGTATTACAAACTTTTGAGGACTACAGAAATGTTTTTATTAGCATTAAATGCACATTCTGATGAGCTGCAATGGTAGTATAGTCTTTAGCAAGCTGACTTCAGGCTCAGAAAGACCTGAGTTCAAATCTCATCTCTGATACATTCTGGCTCTGTGACCATAGACAGGTAATACTCTAAGACTAGATGTTTCAGAGATGGTGGCAGATGTGCACCAGTGAAGGGCAGTTTCCCATCTGGAAGTTCCTTCTGCCTCTGCAATCACAAATCTCTATTCTGACTACATTCATGGCCTCCAGGAAGAGGATGGGGGCGGGGGACAGTGCTGCTTTCTGTTAGCTGAGAAAATAGCAAGATCTACTGGGTCTTTTTGTGAACAGCAATCTGTAATCAGGACTGTGCTATTTCTCTGGGTGCTAATTGGAGTGACCTGGCCCCCAGGGAGCCAATGCCTGCTTAATCTGGTGCGGGATGCCCCCAGCTGGGGCAGGCGGACATGCAGGCGAACACCCACCCTCGCCATGCATTATTAATACTGCCCACCAATCGGCTCCCGCCTCACTTTAGGGCTGGCTTCTTTAATGGGGATGGGCTCGCTCCTGTTCTGAGCCTTCTGCCTCATTGGTATTCTGGCCTGGTGCAGAGTGGGAGCTTTCAAGGGGAGGGCTGTTGAGCTGAGGGATGAGGGCTGGGGGTGGGGGTGCTTTGCGTCACTCTCTGACGGCCAGACAAACTGGCACGTGGCACCTGCCTGATCTCCAGTCCCTGCCTCACCTCTCTCTGTCTGCCAAATCCCCCCTTGCTAAGGGATGCCAATGTCCTCATTCAGCCTGACCCAAAAGAAAGCAAGTCCCTTCAGATGCAGGACACGTTCCCATCACCACCACCATTTACAGTGGTCAGGAAAGCAGAGTACATGAGGATCAATACACACCAAAAAAAAAACCAACCCAGAATGGGGCATTCATTTTTAAAGATACAGATGGTCAGTGTGGTACAATGGAAAGAATCCTGGCATCAACGAAACAGTTGGGTTCAAATCTCACCTCTGACATTGACAACTCATTCAATTTCCCCTCTCTGGGCCTCAGTTTCCTCATCTATAAAATTAATAGGCTGCACTAGATGGCCTCTGAGATCCCTTTACATTCTAGGGCTGTGATCCTGTGATTTTAAGTCACTTCTCTCTGGGCCTCAGTTTCCTCATCTGTAAAATGAAGAGATTGGACTAGGTGACGTCTGGGGTCCCTTCACCTTCTACAGCTATGATTTTATGGTTCTTAATTTACCCCCTCAAAGGAGGAAGGAGAAAGGATGGAGAGAATTCAGAGTTGAAAATAAAAATTAGATTGATCTTTAAAAATAAATCTATCACTTCATGAAATTCATTGTACTGATAACAACAGGCACCCCCCAAATGATCCAGTGGAACCTTTGGTAGGTCACTTCCTTCTGGAGCTGAGCTTATGACTTTTGTGTGTGTCATGGACTCATGGGCCTCTTCTCAGAATCATGTTTTTAAATGTGTAAAATAAAACACATAGGATTACAAAGGAAATCAGTTACATTGAAATAGTTATCAAAATATTTTTAATGGTACAGAGATCCCAGGCTAAGAACCCTGGGGCCTCAGTGATTTCTAAAGTTCACCCGAAGAGTATAGCATCAAAGTCACTGGGTTCAAATCTGAGCTCTGCCACTTACTCCCTATGTGACATGGGTCTAGCCATCCCCTCTCTAGACCTCAGCTCCCTCCTCTCTAAAATGAGGAGGAGTCAAAATGGCCCCCGTGAAGTCTTACTCCTCCAAATCCTAGGATCTGAGGGCATATCCTGTGAATTCCCTCTCCCAGTATATCACACATACGCCTGCACCTCATTACCAATGCAAACCAATCACCGAGACTACGATCTATTTTTCATTTAATTAGGTAAAACCCACAGAGACTGATATGTTGTTTTCCCCAAGGTCTCTGCAAAGCAAATATTGAAGCAAGGCAATCTGTCCACTAGGCTGAGAGACTCCAGATGATGGGCTTCTGGTGGACCACAGGACAGGCAAGAGAAAGTAGGGGTGGGGTTATGGCTTTCTGGAACCCACTGAGGGGAGTCTGAGGCATTCTCAAAGCACTGTGTGCCAATGAGTACTTTCTGCCTGATGCTAGTTCATTGTGCTTCTGCGGATGATTTCACTCTGTTAAGAACCACAAAGGCATCACAAAAGTGTCAACAGGTCCAGGAGAAGGAATGGAAACGGCTGGTGAGGCATCAGATGTGAAACATAGAACATGGGGTGGAAGGAGTCCACTTCCCTTTAAAAGGCAGCATGCACAGAGAGGATGCTGTTGGCTCAGGAGAAGTAGGAGAGGGTAAGAGCATGTACTGGAGACAGGATATTTTCCTGCCTTAAAAGTTTCTTTCATGGGTCAGTCATGAATGTTTAGAGTCAGAATACCTAAGTTCAAATCCCAGCTCTCCTTTTAAGAGTTGTATGACCTTGGAAAGGCAACGTTTCTTAGTTTCAGCTTCTTCATCCGTAAAATGGGACTAATAATAGCAACTGCTTTATGGAGAGATTGGAAGAGTCAAAAGGGATCGTATAAAATACTGTAACTGTGAATAATTCCTATTAAAGGCAGCGTGGGCCTTAGTTTCCTCATTTCATGAAACTCTGACCCTGGTTTCGTCATCACCTGAGTCAGTCAACCCCCATCAGCCTCAGTAACAACTGCAGTGATAGAGGAGGAAACCTTGGATTTAGCTGACTCAGCCATGGAATTAACTGTCTCATCCATCAGGAAAGGGTAAGCCAAAAACTGGGTGTGATTGAGTAAGTGCCTTCCACAAGGTAGGGAGTCAGGGTAACATTAATCAACATTCCCCCAAACTGGTATCTATGGCTCCTGGGCATTATTCCTAGAAGACATCGGGAGTCCCAAGGGACTGGAAGCCGACCAACTGATTCACGTCCTCCCCCATCTTTCTGGGTGCCACGTGGAACCCAGGAGTTGTTTTGAAAGACAATTCCTGGCCAACCTGGATTTAATATGCTGTTCAATTACATCGAACAGCCTATGAAGAGAGAGAATCCAGTGACAGCCCCAGGAACAGGCCAGATAACACAGAGCTAAGAGTTTGTTAGTCTTGCGTACAATGATATCCACATGGGGGCAGGGGAGGCCCCCAAGACCCAATTCTTAGGACTTAGAAGAGTATGGAAAGTGTTAGCTGTGGAAAAATGATCTCCACCAGATGGGACAAAGAACGTTATTATGGAATCTGGTTGCCATCTTATGCTCTCTGCATAAATTCCAAATGATGTGGAGCATTTGAATTTTTTTTAAAAGGCATCATTCACTTCTAACGTGGTTTGGGGGTATCTTGGAGGCTCAAGAAAAGGTTTTTGTATATATCTTGATGGTTCTTATGAATCTGTCACTCTGCAGAGTAGTACCACATTACTGGGCTTTTCCTGGGCTTTCTAAGGAATGCCTGCCCCCAGCTGAGACCAAGTGTTTGGGACTTATATGAGTGGCAGCTTCACAGCCTAGAAAAGTGTTTTATTAAGAAGAAGAATACTGTATTTGGCTTTAGTTCCTACTGCGTGTTAAGTACAATATAAAATTACTAGATTTCCTGGGCTTGTGTGCCAGTAGATTACATTCTGGCGTGGCCGACTGCATCCACATGTTGCATGGGCATGCAGATTCTAGTGAGCACCATCCCAAGCCCTTGGAGTATATGTACCCTTGGGAAAGGAATGAGACCTAAACCTGGATCCTAGGAGCATAGATTTAGAGTGGGAAGGGACTGTACAGATGAATGAATGAGTGGGGAAAACAACATTTATTTTAATAACAATAAAAAGAATAAATTTTACTTGCTATATGTCAAACAGAAAAATAATAACATTTAAAAGAGTATTGCAGATTAGATGGCAAAGCCTGGGTATTCTTAGGGTGAAATATCAGGAAAGACAGCCATAGACTCAGATGGGGAAGCTGAGGTACAGAGAGGTGAGACTACTTACCCCAAGGTCAGAGAAGTAGGATTTGACCCATCTCTGGATCCCCACCTCAACTCTCATAGGGGAGTTTTTTACAATATGTAGCCTAGAACCAGTTCTCTTTCTCCTTCATGAATCCCCAGACTTTCCAGGTCTCTTATGTGTTGTCTTGATTTGTTATTAAGTAAGTGCCTTGAGGGTAGAGTCTGTCTTGGTCGCTCATAACTGTATTGAATAGCCTAGCACAGTGCCCCATACATCATATGCATTTAATAAATGTTTTCTCTATCAGGGCTTCTGCTTGGCTCCAGAGAGGAGAACTAAGACAAATAGATGGACATTAGAGTGAGGAAGAGTTTAGTTCAACATAAGAAAAAGCTTCCAACTGATGGGAGCTGTCCAAAAGTGAAATCAGCTGCCTTGGGGGTGGGAACACTTAGTTCCCCATCATTGAATCCTCATCATTGTATGGTCTCAACATCATTGATAGTTCTCCATCATGGCTTACATCATTCCAAGGAAGATCCAATTTATTTGGAATCCTGTAGCTAGGATTAGTCATTTGGTTTGGGTTTGCATCAGACAACCTTTGAAACCTGATTTTACAAAGGAAGGTGGTGACTGGCCAGAAGGCTGCAAAGAATAAAGCTGAAGATGGCCATCCCAGATCCCAAAGGAATCAATTGCCCTCTCCTCTGTCCTCCTGTGCCATTGTACACTCTGTCCTGCAACTCAGAATGTGGCAGGGAGGTCTAGTTGGGGCCGGGCGGAGACTGATATAGGGATTTAGAATTTGCTAGTGATACTTTTTAAAAAAGGAAGAAAAGAATATTCCCAAAACATTTAAAATGCACAGAAGAGAGCAAAAGGATGTTCAGAAGAGGACAGACAAGCAAGCCCTTATTGGAACTACCATCTTAAATTGAAAATATGTATTAGAAACAAATGGCAAGTAATAGTTTCACATACAATCCCTTTCCTCTGTTATTTTTTTGTTTAAGGAAATGTTCTCTTTTTTGTTAAATTCATAATGACAAAAAAGATAAAAAATTGAGTGTGGGAAAAGGACCTAATCTCTCTCCTTGTTCTCATCAATGTCATTGGTTGACTGAACCATCAATCAGCATTAAGCCAGCCAGGGATATTTTAACTTAGTTATTAGACCAAAGCTGGCTGGTCTGACGTCTGATCAACAGCTAGCTAGTCAGCGACAGGGGATGCAGGAAAAGAGAAGGATGATGGATTTGCCTTCTGCTCCTTCCCCTTTCCCTATGCTGACTCAATAAAAAGAAAGGGGTCACAGGAAGCTGCCTGAAGGTACAGTGGGTGAATTGTTCCATGAATGGAGGATGTTCCTCTATCCTTAGCATTTCTCTACCCCTCACTCAAATAAAAGTCAACTGCAAGTCATGTCATCATCTTGATGTCATGTTCCTCTTTGAGAACAAAGGACAAACACAACATACAAGTAACAGGAAGATTGAGGATCTCCTCAAACATCCACATCTCTAAACCCCACACCCAAGAACTGAGTCTGGGTCTGATCTAAGAGTTTGAGGCTAACATTAAAAAAAGAAGCACCATGCAATTGGGAAATAACTTGTATAGGCAATGGAGTATAGAAATCTATCTTGCCCTAAAGAAAACAGAGGGGAGGGGGATGGCAGAAGCAGAGTGATAGAAGGGAAAGCAGATTGGGGAAAGGGGAAGTTGGGTTGCACACTGTTCTGGGGTAGAGGGAGGGGAGAGATGGGGAGAAAATTTGGAATTCAAAATCTTGTGGAAGTGAATGTTGAAAACTGAAAATAAATAGTGTTTTTTTTTTAAAAAAAGAAGCAATAGAATTTTGTCATAATTTTAAGAAAAGAAAAGGAATAGACACTGGATCTTTGATTTCAGTGGTGTGGGGAACTCCCATGCAAAGAAACTCCCTTCACTAATACAGGTCAATACCCTCTTTGAAGTTTATGGTCTTACAGGGATATTTAAAATGCTGGGAAGTTAAGAGGCTTGCCTAGGGTTACAGAACCAGTAAGTGTCAGAGGAAGGACTTGTACCCAGGTCTTTCTGGCTTCAAGGCTAGCTCTCTATACACCACCCCATACTGTCCAGCGTGGGGAATAAATGAAACTCCCTCTACCATCCTATCACTTTTGCCCTCCAAGTGTTCCTTAGTCTAATAGTCCAATCAGAGAAACTCAAGTGAATGAAGAAGACTCATTGCCCAGATTATGTCAGGCAGTTGGAAAAATGGCCCATTGAATTAGCTTTGAGAGTTGAATACCTTGGGCTGACACAGCCAATGGAAAATGAACCAGGCCAAGAATTTGAAGCAATGAGAGAGCTGGTGGGATTGCACTGGGAAAACTGAGGAGCCATTTTCAGTGATACCAACCCGCCATTTGCAACAAAAGCCTATCTTTTTTTTCACAGTACTCTTCTGGGAATGAATCCAGCAAAGAAACAGTGGGACAAAAAAAACCAAGAAGTATCATAGCTGCATTGAGTGCAGAGAACAACGGAAGGCCTCGTGCAGCCTATCTACTGTTTGCTACCTGTGTGATCTCAGGAAAATCACATAAAAAAAGAACTCACTCTGTGCCTCAGTTTCCTTTCCTATAAAATAAGATCATTGGACCAGATGGCCCCTGAAGTCTCTTTCTGCTCTAAATCTGTGATCCTGTGATATTAGGAAGTGACTAGTGTTTGAGAAATTCACAGGACATACATGACCAAAAAGGGAGGGGGCCTCATCATGAGGGGAGAGCAAAGGATAACACAAAGACACCCTCAAGCCTGCAATGGTATCTATGCCCAACTAAGGAAACCAGACAAAGCACTTGAGTGGGAATTCTCACTGTCTCTCTCTAGACCTCAGTGTCTTGGTCTGCAAAATGGGAAAGAATAGGGTTATGGCCCTCAATGGCCACATCCAGCTCTAAGTTCAATGATCTAACTTTCTGGGGATCCCATGAATGAGATTTGTATGCCATGACTGGTACATAAAAGGTACTTAATAAATACATATTGATTGATTGAAACAACTGTTCCTCCAAGATAAATTTTGTGTCCCTAGGCAAATGGCAAACTCCTTAACGATCACATCTTTTATTTCTCTGGGTTTTCCCAGTGTGTTTGCCGCATCAATGGGCACAGAGCTTGGTGGTTGACTACAGTGTTTTTTTTCCTAATAGTTTTAACAAGTAACAATTGTGTCCCAGAGATTTCCTAAAGCACAGGTCCAACCATATCATCCCCCGCCCCACCCCCACTCAATAAACTTCAATGGCTCTCTACTACCTCCAGGATCAAATATAAAATGCTCTATTTGGCTCTGAGAACCCCAGAAGACTTTGCAGTCTTCTTACTCCTCAACAGACCCTCTCCGATCCAGGGACACCAGCCTTCTGGCCACTGAACAAACAAGTCACTCTACCTCTCTGGATCCTGGAGTTCTCCCCTTTACCTACTTCCCAGGTTTTCTTTAAATTCCAGCTAAAATCCCTCTTTTATAGGAAGCCTTTCTCAACACCTCTTTGTTCTAGTGCCTCCCCTCCACTAATTATCTCCTATTTATCCTACATATTCTCACTTTGAGTGAGATACACCCATTCAATAAATAGGTTTCTTTAAGCAGTTACTCAAGGGATAGCCCCTTTAATAAAAAAAAAATCAAACTGAGAGGGGAAGACCATCTCATCATCTTGATGTCACAGTCTTCTTTGAGAACAAAGGACAAACACAAGAACAGTGATACAGCATGTAGCTTGCATTGTATGTATCTATTTGCCTGTTTTTTCTCCCATGGATTGTAAACTCCTGGAGGACAGGCAATGTCTTTTACCTCTGTCTGTATCCCCATGATTTGCTCGCTGTGGACATTTAATAAATGTTTATTGATGGACTCACTGATCCAACGGAAGACTTAATCCCAGGAATATACATGATCATTTATTAAGCATTGGGTAGTGGGTATGGAGATGGCCATCGAACTAGGAAGACACTGATTCAAGTTTCACTTCCTTCACATCCTGGCTATGTGACTCTCAACAAGTCACATAGGGAACTCTCTATGATGGCAAATTGCTGAAGAGGTGCTGCCCTGCATTGGGAGAAGGAGTTTTCTCCTCCAGGAGTTTCCTATATCAATGAAGTGCCAAGTCAAGTCCCTTGCCCTCTCCCATTCCTAGTAGGAGATAAAAAAATACAAAGAATGGAGCAAGATCTACTAAGGCTGAGCACATTCAGTGATAACACTAGGAGCTAACTCTGGGAATTCAATTCAATTCATTTACGAAGTACCTACTATGTGCCAGATCCAGTGCTGAAGAACTCGGATCTGCACTCAGGGCCAAGAAGACAAAGACAGTACCTGTCCTCAAGAAGCTTATATTCTATTATCAGAAACCACAGGAAGGCTTAGATAAGATATTTATATAGAGTACAATGGGCAAAGTAATGGAATAAATCAATTTAAAAGATATTTTATAAAGCACCTACTCTGAGGCAGCTGGTGGTATAATAGCACACTGCTAGGCCTAGAGCATGGAAAATTTGGATTTAAATCCAACCTCAGATACTTACCAGATGTAAGACTTCGGGGAAGTCACTTAACTTCTGTTTGAATCAGTTTCCTCTACTGTAAAATGAGGATAACAATACCATCTACCTCCCAGGATGGTTAAAAGTACTTAATAGTAACACATAGTAGGTGTTATAAATAGTGCCAATAGTGGCACATAGTAGGTGTTATAAAAATGTTGTTCTCCAAGAGTTTACAGTCTATTAGAGATTAGAGGGAGTGCATGAATACAACATGTACAAAAATAAATCAATATATAGTGTAAGACAAAGAAGCACAGACTATCAAGAGCTGATAGTCAACCATTAATCACCAAGCCTTTACTAAATACCTACTATGTGTCAAGCACCATGCTAAACACCAAACTGAAAAAGACCGCAATGACCATGTCGTCCAACCTCCACCTAAACAAGAATCCTCTCTCCATCGTCCAGTCTCTGCTTGTTTGGTTTCCTGAGGCTGATTCTTTCTAGCAGAGAAATAATGGAGCATGACACTAACACCCAGTTTGTATCCACGCTTAGAATTGAATCCAAGAAGGGCTGGGAGGGTATGCCAGCAAAGGACAGGGGGCCTGGAAGATAGAGATGGCAGAGACCAGGAATAGCTCCACTCTGCTCCGCCCCTGATCAAGCACCAGCTACCCATCTGGCTGGAGAAGACAGCAGGCAAGGGGAGGTATCATTTATTGGCAAAGGCAATGGATACAGATTCATTTCACGAGAACCATTTGAACAGAGGCCCCCTTGGAGAGAGAAAGCAAATGATTCTCTGCCAATTCATTTCAAGTGAGTGGAGATGGGGAGTGGGTGAGAGCTTAGAAAAATATGAACTGGGTAGAAGCCATACTATCCAGGAGATGCAAGGACAGAAAAGTTTTGGTGTATGTCCCTGGATAGGAACAATGCAAACGCTGGATGAGCAAATTTGGGATATTCACACCAAATATTTACACGATCTATCTGTGCCCAGTCTGTGGTAGAGCATTCTGAGCTTGTATTGGTCCGATCGGACATAGTCGGACACACTGAAATTTCACTTTACAATGGTGATGTCATTTTGGTTTGCTTCGAAGACAAAGGACAACAACCCTGGATAGGTGAGGTCTTAGGTGCAGGCACTGAGAGTTTAACTTTTTTTGTGCTACGGATCCCTTGGGTGGCAGGCTGGTAAAAATCTGTGGAGCCCTTTTCAAAATCATATTTTCAAAAGCACAAAATAAAACCCCTAAGATTACAAGGAAAATTAATTTTATTAAAATACAGTGACCAGAAGATTTTCTAAATCAAGCTCATGTACCCTGAGTTAAAAATCCCTGATCTAGAGTAAGAAGGGGCTTTAGCAATAATCTAGTTGAACCTCCCTGCCCAAGTCCCCTTATTTTATAGATAAGAAAACTGAAGAGTGGAAAGGTCGAATTACTAGTTTAAGGGTTGTTGCTGTGTTCCTCCTTCGTTGCCAAAGAAGCCCATGCCATCAGAGAAATGATGACATGATTTGCACTTGACTTTGTTTTGAGGGAGGGAGGGCTGTGCAGGTCACCAGCCTCACTTCTCCTCTAGAGCCATCTGAATCCAGTGCCCAGATATTCATCAGGATGATTAGAGATGACCCAGGTTGCATTGGGAGACACAAAGAAGGGGCATAACGGGGGGGGCTCGCATCTGGGTCATTTAGACTCCAAATTCATCACTATCATGATGATTCATATGCTAAGCATATTATATACCTTATTTCTCATTTGTTCCTCACAACAGTCAGGTGAGGTTAAGAACTATTCTTATCCCCATTTTACAGATGAGGAAACTGACTTGCCCAGGGTCACACCACAAATAAGTGTCAGAGGCAGGACTTGAATTTGGTCTTCCTACCTCCAGCACACGCATACTCTCCCACCATACCATGTCTCTTTAACATACCACAGAATGATCAGATGTTCTTAAAAAGGGAGTCCACCTGTAGACCACGGAGTAAATTTTTAGCAAATCTGTGTTGATTGGCTGACCAGAGGCCAGCAATGCAGGGCCCAGCATTCAAGGCCAAAAGATTTTTCAAAAAGAGGAGACAGAGACGGAGACTGAGAGGGGCAGAGAGAGATGTCGCTGTTACATCTGGTGATGGAGAGGAAAAATAAATCTTTCACCATAGTTGTAACAATACAAAGTACAGCCTGAATGCTTGCAGATATTTGATTCCATCACAAATTTTTTTTCCATTTTTAAGCATATCTGCTGTGCCACAAGAAGCAGCAGACTCAGCACATTCATGGACTGGGTACATTTTCTTGGTCCAGTGTGCTCTTAAACCTTCCTTCTGGCCCTGGGAGCCCCACGTCCACTGATGTGTGTGTGTGTGTGTGTGTGTGTGTGTGTGTGTCTGAATTATCTAATCTCTGCAGATATGGCCCCAGTGGTGGTGACTAAATAGCTCTGAAATATGATTTGATCACTCCACGGAACAGCCCAGGTAAACCTGTGATTTGAGTTCCCAACTCCAACCCCAGCCCTGGGACGAGCTAGGCACACACACACCAACCCTGGGCATTCCATCCAACATCTGGAACTGCAGCAAGAGCGGAGTTTATTTTTAATAGCAAACTTTTTTTTCATTCCATGTCATAGATACCACTTAAGATGGCTATGACAGATCGTTACAATATAATTAAAGGCATCCATAATTGCTACCTACCTACTTGGGGAAAACAAAGTTACCATCTGGAAAATAAAGATGAAGTTCACTCCAGCTCCGTCATGGACCTTATGCAACTAGGGGTGGGGAGAGGATACTGGGTGCGGAAAAATGTACTAGGAACTTGGTGGGGAGAGGGGATTCGGTGAGTGTCCTTCAGTCTATAAGTAGCATGAGCACTTACTGTGCACCAAGCACTAAATACAAAGAAAGATAAAAACAATGCCTGCCTTCAAGAAGCTTATACTCTAACAGGGGAGGTCATGTGCCTAAATGGAGACATACAAGACACATAGAGACTAGATGGAAGGAAATCTCAGGAGGGGAAGGCACTAAGTTGCAATGGGTATTCCCAGGAAGGGCCTCCTACTGAAGGCTGGATTTCAGCGAAGTCCTGAAGGAGGTGAGAGGTGGAATGTCCTAGGCATGGACGTGGAAATAACAGCAGGAAGGCCAACTGTAATGATGTGTATAATGAACCCAGTAATCAGTAATATTACCCAGTTTTCTTCAAACTTCAGCTCAAAGCTCACTCCCTACATGAAAAGATGCATTTAAAAAAAATTTAAATTACTTTGTAGACTGGCATTTAGGAGGAATGAATAGCCTTAGAGGACATTAAGAGGCTATGAACGCCTGACTGTCAGGCAACCAGAAGGCAACTCACAACTTCATAACTGTCCAATGTTATTGTCATTTTTCAGTCATGTTTGACTCTTCATGACCCCATTTGGGCTTTTCTTGGCAGAGATCCTGGGGCTAGATTTGCCATTTCCTTCTCTAGCTCATTTTACCGATGAGGAAACTGAGGCAAGCAGGGTTAAGTGACTTGCCTAGGGTCACATGGCTAGCAAGGGTGTGAGGCCAGATTTGAACTCAGGTCCTCCTGTCTCCAACCGCAGCTCTCTATCCACTGCACCACCGGGCTGACCCCTGTCCATTAAGCCATCAATCAATTGGTGCCAAATTACTGCCAGAAAAGATTCCTTAAAAACTCACCTCCCCATTAAAGTGTCTTATGGTTTACAAAGAAAGAGATGAAGCAGTCCCTTCACTGAAAGCATTTATTTGGAACCACCAGGATGGCATTATGGAAAGGACTCTGAGGTCTTGCTTTCCTTTTCTTTGTATCCCCAACACTTAGCACACTGGCACATTTAAGCCCTTAATATAAATGCTTGACTAACTAGCACAGGACCAACCTTGGGCCTGGCAGGCTTGCCATGTGACCTTGGGCCTTAAACTGAGATCAGTTTCCCCATCAACCTAATGGGAATAATAGGTACTTGTGAATAATCTACATAATTCACTCTATGATATAAATCACACAAATCATCATCTGTCAAAGGAGGATAATCCCCCCCACCCCTGCCTGCCTCACAGGGCGGCTGTGATGAAAGCACCCTGAAAAGAGGGAGTGGGTCAGAAGGGAGGAATCAGGGCAGGATTCGGGAGGCAGAGACCCCAGAGGGGAAGCCCAGCTGGGTTAGTTATACCCTGTGTGACTTGGAGCAAGTCTATATGGGCCTCAGGTTTTATCTATAAAATGGGAAAATTGGGTTCTTAACCTTCTTGTGTCCTAGACTCTTCTGGCAGTCTGGTGAAGTCTATAGACCCCTTCTTAGCATAATGGTTTTAAACCGCGTAACATAAAATACATAGGATTACCAAGAAAATTAACCATATTAGACTAATTAGAATAATAATTCACATTTATATAGCACTTTAAGGCTGCAGATGGTTCACAAATAGCTCATTAAACCCTGCCAACCACCCTGGGAGATAGGGGCTATAATGACTGCCATTTTAGAGATGAGAAAACTAAGGAAGGTAGATATTAGGGGACTTGCACAAGGTCACACAGCTTACACATGTGTGAGGTCAGATTTGAACCCAGGACTTCCTGACTCCAGCCCCAGCACTCTGCCCATTGTATCATGAATTCCAAATGAAAAACCCCTGGGATATATGATTTCTACTATTTCTTTCAACTCCGAGCTGCAAGTAGAAGTGCAAGGAGTTTATTATGGTTCAGAAATGAAGTAACTTGCTCAAAGTTCATATTGACTTATATGTGTGTGTGTGTGTATGTGTGTGTGTGTGTGTGTGTGTGTGTGTCCCTAGAGCCTAGCACAGCACCTGCCAATAGTAGACATTTAACAAACGCTACTTATTTATTGTATGGGACTATTTCTCAGTTCTTGTTCACTCTACACTCATGACATTATAATCTCCTGAAAAGAGATGTGTGTTGGGATTACAAGAGGGTTTTCAAGAAGGAGGTGTCAGGAGAGGATTGTGCAGATGTTTCAGCTCTAGGAGGCAGGAGAAGAGGCCTGGGGTATTTCACTGAAGACCAGAAAATCAGGAAAGTGTTGATGAAGAGCCTACTATGTGCAGGCACTGGGGGTGCCAGTACAAAAGATGAAACAATCCCTACATACAAGAAGCTCATGTTCTAATGGGAGAGAAATACATACTACACAAATAACTACATACCCACAAAAGCTACATATAAAGTGGTTTGGAAAGATTCCTATAATCCAAGCCCCAAGACCAGTGAATGAACCTTCCTGCTCCTGGCTCCCAAGTCCAAAGGAGCCCCTAAAGCTCTCAGAGGTGCTCAGCCTCCTCATCTCTTGCTAGCCTCCCCATCAGAAGGCCTCCGCTCAGACCTGTTGTGTCATGGGAAGCGCTCAGAGGCCTGGGGCCCCTTGGGCTCATGCTCCAGCTGACTCAGCAGGCTATTTTCAATACACTCGTGTCTACACCTCAGATCTGACCCTCCCATCACTCTTCTGTTACCTGAGCCCAGCTGGTAGGCCTAGTAATGACACCAGCTAGTAAATTTGGCCCTTTCATGGGCTTGGCTCCCCCTCAGCTGGCCGGCCCAATTCCCCAGCTGGTCTGCAGTAACAGCTCGAAGTGGGTTAGACTCCACCAGGGCCCAGATGCCCTGCCAATCTCTGGGGCTGACAGCAGCCAGATTAACCCCTTATCTCCCTTCAGTTCAATGTCAGGAAGGACTTCTTAATAATTCTAGGTGCACTTTTACTGATTATTTTATACACATACAATTTACTTCTTACATATACATATATGCATATATGTATATATTTATGTGTATATATGTATGTATGTGTGCCTATAATGAAATAACATGTAAAAAGCTGTTTAAAAACTTTAATGCATTGTATAAATACCAGCTATGGAAATGACATTCTCTACCCCACAATAGTAGGGCATCTAGGTGATAGAATGTCAGGCTTGGAGTGAAGAAAACTCATCTTCTTGAGGTCAAATCTGGCCTCAGATATTTACTAGCTGAATGACCCTGGAAAAGTCACTTCACCCTATCTACCTTGGTTTCTTTATCTGTAAAATGAACTGGAGGAGGAAATGGCAAACCACTCCAGTCTCTTTGCCAAGAAAACCCCAAGTGGGATCATGATGAGTCAGACACAACTGAAATGACTGTACAACAAAATTGCCAACAGAATGGAAACTCCTTGAGGGCAGGGCCTGGCACAGTTCCAAAAACATTTAAGAAACATTGCTTGATTGAATGAGTAGATTGTCTCACAACATAATGAGATGTCCCTCACCAGAGTGTTTGAGCAATGATCATTTGTCCAGAATTTCATGAAGGAAGATTCCCACACTGGGTGGGAAATGGGGAGCCAACGAACTAAATAATCTCCCTTCTTACTTTTAGATTGTAGCATTCTTTTTCTTGATTTTGTTCTGAAACTGTCATTTCTTCCAGTTTGGAAGCTCCCTCCATTGAGGCATATGACAACTTGTCTGCAGAGGGACAAAGAAGTTAAGTGACTTGCATAGGGTTACACAGCCAGAGTATATATATCCCAGGCTAGATTTGGACAAAGGTCTTACTGATTCTGAGGCTAGCCTCTGTCATATTGCCTCTCATCTACGCCCTTGCCACATACAAATACATAATTTCAGGACTGAGAGCTGCAGTAACCTTA
The DNA here is from genome assembly GCA_028658325.1 of Potorous gilbertii. Classification (NCBI taxonomy): domain Eukaryota; kingdom Metazoa; phylum Chordata; class Mammalia; order Diprotodontia; family Potoroidae; genus Potorous; species Potorous gilbertii. Next base: position 232,126,405 of record CM053770.1, on the reverse strand, counting down.
CAGATCAACCCATCCATCCATCAGGAACGCAGCACTTACGCTGGCATCTTGCCATCTGCTTGACTAAGTGGCATACAGTTCACCTTTCTCCCATCCTCTACCACCTATACATGTCTTGGTTTCCTCTTGGTCTATGAATGATAACAAAACAATTCTACTATTGTTTCTGGGTAGGGCATGCCAATCAACTGCCTTCTGACTGCACTCATCATCCCTGTGACTTCTTAGACCAAAACCCCCTTCTCTTGGTCTTAACTTCTTTAAGTCTATTGTCTGCCCTACTAGAATGTACACTTGTTTGGGTCAAGGGCTGTCTCACCTTTATCCATATAGCCATTGCGTCTAGCTTGGTGCTAGGCTCATCATCAGCATTTTATAGATGCTTTTTTCATTGATTCACTTACTCATCCAGTCCAATCTTCATACTTTATGGATTTATTTTTTGTTAGGAAAAAATAATGAGCAGGATACAGACCAGAGGTTCTGTCCAATCTTTCTACTTCAATGACTATGTTAGCTATTCAAGATGCCTCCCCTCATAAATCAATTACTTAATGAAACTAATCACACAGTCTATACATTTTTTTCACCTTCACAGTTTTACATCTTGAAAATAGGATTCTGACTGATGGACTGGTTTAATTCCAAGTCTGATGTTTGGTTTCTCTTGGTTTCCTCATTCATAGCAAAGGAGAGGAGGTGGGGGTAAACATTTAACCTTACAATAATTGCGACTATACCTTTCTAGTCAGAGGATCACAACCTGATTTGCGACTGGCTTGCTTTGTCAGATCTGCAGTTGAAAACCTAGGAAGAGGTTAATATGATTCACCTCAGCACATTCCACAATGCTTTTGGTGGTGGTGGGAGATTATTTTAAAAAATTAGTTTTGGATTACATAATTTGGAGGAGAGGGGAGCATGCGAAAAAAACATCCTGTCCAAACTGCTCACCTTAAAGACTGTCAAGGAAAACCAACTCCCCTTCAATTACCCCATTTTTTCCCAATCCTCCTCATCCCCACACACATCTAATTCAGCTACCCCAGCTGTAACAGATTACTTTGTTGAAGTAATATGGCACAGTCAGAGGAATGGGTTCAAATACTGGCTCTGTCACTTACTAGCTATGTAACCTGAAAGTCCCAAGCTGATCATGATCACTCTAGAGAGACAATACAGCATAATCAATTATAGTACTAACCCTGGGAATCAAGAAGACCTTGGCCTCAGACACTTACTAGCTGTATGACCCTGGGCAAGTCACTTAATGATGATTGCCTCCAAGAAAGGAAGGAAGGAAGGAACCTGGGACACTATGAAGTTACAAAGCTAGTTTCTGAGGTCGGATTTGAATTCAAGTCCTCCTGACTCTAGGGACGGTGCTCTATCCACTGAGCCACCCCCACCCCCGGCTCCTTTCTAATACTTTCTAAAAATAGCTGAAAGTTTCTTCACTTCATTCCCATCATCAATGAAATCACAGGATATAAGAACAAAGGCATATATACATATAATCCTTAGTGTATTATATATTATCCTAATAGAATATATATTTATGTTATATTTTACATATAATGAATTCTAAATACTACCCTTTCTTTTTTCCTTCCTTACCTTCCTCACTTTCAGACTTATCTCCAAGTCATTTCTAATGGACAAGACCACCCCAGCTTCCCATCCACAGGTGATGCTGAGTGATGGACAGTTCCACAGCAGGACAAATGACTGAGATGATTCTGGGAGGAAAACGCATGCATCGGAAGGAGGAGGGGCATAGAACTGAAGGAGAAAAGAAACCCATGTCATAGCACATCAGCAACATTCTCTGTGGCCTCAGAGTGCTATTTTCCTGTTAAAAAAAAAAACCCAAGGGTGTCAGGATAAAAGATGGAGTAAAGTGGAAAGACATTTTTGGACTGAGGAAGATAATGGGTGAAATTCTGTCAGAGCCGTTTGGCTCCTGAGGAAAGCGGAGTGGAAATGATTGCCTGGAGTTCTCCCAGAACAGTGTTCATTAGGCAGGTGGATAGGGGCAGGCAGCAGAATCCCAGCACAGGGCTGCTCCCTGGAACTGAGTCACAGGACTCCTAGCATCACAGACTGAGAACCAGAAGGGACATGGGAAGCTATCTAGTCTGATTCCCCCCCATTTTACAGGTAAGGAAACGGAGGCCCAGAGGGGACACAGCTAGTGTCAGAGGCAGGATTCTCACGTTTTTGCAGATGACAGACTGATACAGACTCATAGACTCAGAGCTGGAAGGTAGTTCAGGGTCCAAACCCCTCACTTTCCATAGGGATTCTGAGGTCCAGCCTAAAGGTCACATCCCTAGTAGGTCAAAAGCAGAACCCAAGTCCTGTGACTACAGCTGGCACCAAAACCCTGCGTTGGCAGCCAGACATCCTGCAATGGTATATCAGGAGATGCATCCTGGAGGGAGCCTTGAGGCAAGGGAATGCAAGGGATCAGAGCTCCCAATCCGAAAAGAGGAAATAAGGACCCTGGCTTTAAAAATAACCCTTCTGGGCTTTTCTAATGAGGTCATTCAAAGAAGGATTCTGCCCTCACCAGTCAAGAAGATGAGAAAACCAGGAAGTCGAGTTTTATAAACCGGTAAGATTTTGAGCTGGTAAGCTCCTCCAATCCACACTTTACAAATAATACTTAAAATAACCAAAGCTCATGTTCCCATAAGGCTCTGAGGTTTACAAACCATTTTGCTTTCCTCATGGGCACACTATGAAGTTGGTAGGGTAAGGATTATGGCACCCACTTTACAGATGGTGAAACTGAGACTCAGAGGCCTGTATCCTAGGTTTCTCATCTATAAAGAAGCAGGTGAGAATATTGATTGAACCTGCTTCAATGGTTTGATTTTAAGCTAAAATAAATGTCCAGAAAGCCCTTCATAGGGTGATATCAAAGTCATACATATGACCCTCAGTTGCATGTGATTCCAAAGATGGGAAGCCCTGAGCTATGCTCCACCTTGCCTGCCTTCTGGGAGCAGAGCTAACAAGCTGTGACTATGGTGATCCAAATACAAGATAACCCATTGCCCACTCTCCTAACAGCCTGCCCCACTGAAATCCAATCGCAGGCATGAGTGAGTCCATCTTCTACACTTGGAACAGATGGCTTACTACCAGGAGCCGCCCTGGCCCCTCTACTGGGTAACACAAAACTTGATCCTTTATATTCCCACTTGTGCTCTGAGACACATTGGCACTAGGTTACAAACTAAAACCTTTCTTACAGATGAGGAAACTGAGGTAGCGGAGAAACCGAAGTCCCAGAACCAAAGTTCTAGAGTTGAACCCAGATCAATGATCCTAGAACCATCCAACTTGGATTAAGAACACTAGTTCTTTTTTAAAACAAACTATTTTAAATAGTATTTTATTTTTCCCAATTATATGTAAGGACAATTTTTAAAATCATTTTTACAAAATTTTGAGAAGAAAACACAAGTTCCGAAATTAGAGATATGGGGTTCGTATTCTGCCTCTGGCATTCCCCATGCACCCTTCAGCAAAGACATCAAATCTCTGGCAGAGGAGAGTCCAGAAGATCTGAATTCAAATCCTAACATGTTGGCTGTGTGAACTTGGGCAAATTACTTTGTGCCTTAGTTTTCTTCTTTTGTAAAATGAAGGGACTGGACAAGGTGGATAAGGTCCCTTTTATGTCTGTAGCTATTAGCCTCTAATCCTATGATCCTTATTCATGAATGAATGAATGAATGAAAGATGATTTATTAAGCTTTTACAATGTGCCAAGCGCTGGAGATAGATACATAATCAGAGGCTGGCTTGGACACCGGTGACCATTGCCTCGCCAAGTCTGAGGCCCCTGTGGCAAAGGCACAGGCCTGGCCCTTTCTCTGATTGACCCTGGATATGGGCAATCTCTCCCCTTCTTTACCTTTCAGTAGCCCAAGACAAAGACTTGAGAAATGGCCTAGGGAAAATGCAATAATAATAAGTCAGTCTATAAGTCAATTAGTGTTAATTAAGCCAGGGCAACTAGATGTAGGTCCTGAAATCAAGAAGACTCATCTTCCTGAGTTCAAATCTGACTTCAGACACTTCCTAGCTGTGTGACCCTGGGCAAGTCATTTCACCCTGTTTGTCTCAATTTCCTCATCTGTAAAATGAGTGGGAGAAGGAAAAGGAAAACCACTCCAGTATCTCTGCCAAGAACCCCTTTTCCCCTGAAAATGGGGTCACGAAGAGTCAGACATGACTGAAAAATGAAACATTTACTTAGTCACCTGCCAAAACCAGCCACTAGAGTACCTGCCTTCAAGGGAACACATTCTAATGGGGGAAATCAGAATTCCTGCATTCCTCAAAACAGAAATTTTCCCTTGAGAGGAAGAGTACGGTTCAAACTTCTAAGGATGAAAGCCGTCCAATAACAGATGAGGCTGACTCAGAAGGGAATGAGGTCATCACATCCACAGGAACCAGCAGGGCCTTTGGAAATCAACTAACTCGTCATGGGCTCATTGCTCTGGATTATAAATCCAGAGCTGAGAGGGGTCACTCCCCTCATTCCCAAAGCCCCATTTTACAGAAAAAGAAATTGAGGCTTGGAGACTTGAATGACCCAATGTCACACAGGAAGAGCTGGGATTCTAACGCAGGTCTTGAGATTCCAAGTCCAATGAGAAGACTCATTGTTGGAGTGGCTCAAGAGTGGTTGTTTCCAACCCTAAGATTCTGAATTTCTCATTTCATCTAACTTCATGTGGCCATCATAGCTTACTGGGACAAACTTCGTCCTGCTCTTAGCTAACTAGACTGTGGGCCTGGTGTTGACTCTTGGCTGACCTTGATGCAATCCCATCTGCTATGCTGACTCTGGGAATGGTCGCCACATGTAATATACCTTCAGAGTCAGCTGAGATGATGGACATACAATGAGGCCAAGGAAGATAAGACACCTACCCATGACCCAGATGACTGCTCCATTCATCTCCCTGTGTTGAGGAAACTAAGTCACACAATCCTAGGTTCTAGAGCTGAAGATACTTTTAAGCTCATCTAGTCCAATCCCCTCATTTTACAGAAGAGAAATCAGATATGAAATGCATTATTTATTTCTTGTTTGCATCCCCAGTACTTAGCACAAGCCTGGTACCCAGCAGGTGCTTAATAAATACTTGTTGTTGAGTCATTTCCATCATGTCCAACTCTTCCTGGTCTCATTTGGGGTTTTCTTGGCACAGATATGAAGTGGTTTGCCATTTCCTTCTTCAGTTCATTTGACAGATAAGGAAACTGAGGCAAACTTGCCCAGGGTTACAGAGCTGTAAGTATCTGAGGCTGGATTTGAACTCAGGAAGATGTCTTCCTGACTCCTGTCCAATGCTCTGTGCACTATGGCATCTCCTAGCTGCCAACACACATTTACTTAATTGAATTACTCAGGGTCATACAGAGTGACACAGCCTGAATCTTCTACCTCCAAATCCCAAAAATGATCCTTTCCCCTAGAAAAGTGCCCCATCCAAAACACTGCAACCATTTAAAAAAAACAGTCACAAATATAATAATAATCCTATGCAGGAGAAATACAGATGGAGTTAATGATAGGGATGATGCTAATGATAGCTCATAAATCAGGTATGGGATGCCATAGTGCATAGAGCACCTGACCTGGAGTCAGGATTTCAAATCTAGCCTCAAACACTTACTAGCTGTGTGACCTTGAGCAAGTCATTTAACCCCAGTTTCTTCATCTGTAAAATAAACTACTTCAATATCTCTGCCAAGAAAACCCCAAATGAGAGAGTCAGATGTGACTGAAATGACTCAACAACAAAAATGACAAATTTATACAGCACCTTAAGTTTTGCAAAGTGTTTCCCACACTGGGTCATTTGACTGGAGTCAAGAGACATGTTTGCATAATCACAGAATTTGAGAGGTGGAAGATGTCAGGGGCCTCTGGACCAACCCATAACCAAAAGACGGCCCTGTGGAAGGTTCAGCATCCCTGACGAGCAGGCAACAAGCCTCTGCTCAAAGGTCACCAAGAAGGAAGAGTCCACAATGCGACTTTGGGACAGCTCTAATGGCCAGGAAGATTTCTAAATGAAATCTTAACTTGTCATTTTGTACCTTCCACCCTGTGTTCCTGGGTGTGTCCTTCAGGAGCCAAACAGCAAAAGTCTAATACTTTTTCCAAATACTTGAATCCAACCTCCATTTTGCCCTGTCTTCTCTACTACAATCTAAATATCTTCATCTTTCAATGGACCTGAGTTCAAATCCTGTCCTCGGATACTTACAACCTCTGTGATCAAATGCAAGTTATTGAAAAGCTTAGGGTTTGGTTTTTCTTATGGAGGGTTTGCCAAAGGGCCATCAGCAGGTGGTGGGTACGAGAAGGTCATAAAACACCACCAACGACTATGAGAAGTTGTGCAAAGATATCATCAGAGAGATTTAAGAACAGAAATAAAAGTGGACCTGTCATGCAGCCCAGCAGCCAATGGACATCCTCTATGGTCCGCTGGTATTAGCGTAATATCCAGAGACCTAATGGAAACCATGCTGGATGGACCCCATTTGGAGGATAAATGATATGACCTTGACTTGAGTCAATCTTTCAATCAGTCAAACAATGAGCATTTCAGTGTATACAAAGCAGTAAGGATACAAGAAAAAAAGAGAAAAAGTCTTTGCCTTCAGGAAGCTTAATTCTATGGAAGAGACACTATGGGTATAAACAGATACATACAAGATCCATACAGAGTAGATGCAAGGTAACTGCCGAGTAGGGATTCTTACCCTGTGGATTCACGAACAAAATTTTTGAAAAATGTTTTGAAAACGGTATCCTAGTATCCCAGGTTTCCTTTGTAATCCTATGTATTTTATTTTATGCACTTAAAGACATTATTCTGAGGAGAGGTTCACAGGCTTCACCATATTGCCCAAGGGGTCCTGGACACCAAAAATTATTATGAACCCGAATCCACATTTTAGTCAGTTGTTGAGATGAGGAAAAGCCTCAATCAGAAGACGACTTTTGAGCTGAGCACCAGTCTTCCCCAACTGTAAAATGACAGGCTTAGATACTTAAGTCCTTTTCAATTCAATCCCATGAACCACCACAGGCCTTAGTTTCCTCATCTGTAAAATGATGGACTATGAGGTCCCTTACAGTGATAGTGGATGGGACACTGGACTTGGGAATCAGGAAAATCTTGGGTTCAAATTCCACCTGAGATACTTACTAGGTGTGAGACCCTGGGCAAGTCACTTTATTTCTCTAGGCCTATTTCCTCTTGTGTAAAATAAGGGGATGAGGCAAGAAGACCTCTGAGCTCTCTTCCATTTTATGCCTGTGGTTCTATAAACCTCAGTTGCCTTATTTGTCAGGGTGGATGACTTCTGGAGACCCTTTGGTCTCCAGTTCTAGGATCCACAGAGCTAGCAGGACTCTGAGACCTAGGTGGAAGTGCCAGCAGCCATAATGACCTCATCAAGAGAGAAACTGTCCCCCTTTTCTTTCCAATCAAAAGCAGGAAATACCAGAAGTCTCAGAATGTGGCCCCAGCTCACAAGATTTCCAGACACAGCCCCAAAGGCTTGGGGAGAACTGGGAGAGTTGACACAGCAGCCTAAAGCTTTGTGTAGTAATCCTGGCAGATGTCATGAGCCCAGAAGCTTCTGGGTGGGCCCAGGCAAAGTCGGGGATGGGAGATGTTTGAAGGAACACCTGGAGGCCACAGGTCAAGGCACCAGCTGTGAGTCAGAAGGTGCCGCGCCTCCCTTGAAGGAAATGGAAAAGAATGAGGAGCTCCCTCCTCCCCCATCCCCCTGTGCTTCCCTTTCTTTTTAAAGATGCTAGTTAAAACCGACATCTCATCACCCCATGTCCCTGAAAGAACCCGGCAGGTTTTTAGACCCCCAGTCAAATTCCAAATGGCCTCCTCCTGCTGTTATAGGTAAAATGCAACATTCCCAGGGTTATAGATAACTATGACAACAGCATTAATAACTAATGTATCGCAGCTGTGTGTGTGTGACAGAGAGAGAGAGAGAGAGAGAGAGAGAGAGAGAGAGAGGGAGAGAGGGAGAGAGAGAGAGAAAGAGAGAGGGAGGGAGGGAGAGGGAGAGGGAGAGTGGGGGGGAGGGAGAGGGAGAGGGAGAGGGAGAGAGAGAGGGAGAGACTTACTATATTCCAAGCATTGTGATTAAGACCAGAGATACAAAAGGTCCCTACCCTCAATTCGCTTTCATTCTAGTGGGGGGAAAACAATATAAGTCACTGTTATCCTCATGTCAAAGATGAGGAAACTGAGGCAGAACTTGAATGCCTATCTTTTGACTCTAAAGGAACGGTTCTCTTTCCACTGGACCATGGGGAGCGTTCCCACAGACTGGGCTCAGAGAGATTCATGCCTGAGTCCCAGCTGTACCGAAGAGCAGATGTGACCTTGGGTGTTTCCTAGAACCAGTTCAATTCTCAGTTTCCAGGAGATTTTGTTTGGGGTGCAGAGCAGGGATGCAGTCCTTGTGAGATCTGCGAATTTTATGGTTTGGGGAAAAGAGAATCCCAGTATAAAAACTCCCTCCACTAATGCAGACCTGACAATTCACAGCCTCCCAGCGGCCAGGGAATCCAGTGGGAAGTGACTGGATCAGGGAAACACAGTCAACAATGTGTCACAGACCAGATTTGCAGGACTTGCTTTCTCTTTGTACCCCACCCCACCCCCAGCCCAATGCCTAGCACATAGTAGGTAGTTCTGAATGTTTGTTGATTCATTAATTGTCTGATTCTTGATTTGAAGGTCTCTACCTTCTCTCTATCCACCATACAACCCTGCTCCTCATTTAAAAAAAAAAAAAGACATTAGCCCTGGTACTGCCTACTTTATGGGGTTGTAAAGAATATCACAGAAAAAGCCTTTGTCACCATAAAGCCTGGTATATGTGTCTGTTACTATGTTTATCTTTGCATCACCACCTGCCTGGAACCATACCTTCCGCATCAATGACAACCATTAACTGTTTGTTGAATGAATGCATGATTCCCTGCCAAGCTTAATATCTCCAAACCCTCTAGGAGCCTTCAAAAGGGAAGTCATTAGGCATTATTTTTATCTAATCTGCCTGAAATCTGCTTATCACTAATTCTGGGCTCCCTAGGGAGAGACCATTTCCATAGATCAACCTCCTCCAACAAGCCCAGCCCACCAGGACATCACAGCAGCAATTAGCATGTATACTTCCTCAGCCCCTCCATTCTGAGGGTCTCTAAAGAGCCAACAAGTTCAGCTCATCAAGTCTTAGCCCCTTTCTCAGAGGGCAAGGATTGTTGGAATTAGAGCAATACAAAGGAAAGAGGGTTAGACACGTAGCTGGAAAACCTGGTTTGAATCTGGAGGTGGCAAGATGTGACCTGGGCTAGAAAGAACAATGGCCTTGGAGTCACAGGATCTGAATTCAAATTCAGCCTCAGACACTATCTGCGTGACCCTGAGCAAGTCACTCAATCTCTGTTGCCTCAGTTTCTCCAATTGTAAAACAGGGATATAATAGCATCCACTTCACAAGGCTGTTGAGAGGATTGAACTCGATAATATTTATAGAAAGCACTTAGCACAGGCAAGTAGTAAGTGCTTATAAATGTTTATTCCCTCTCTCTACCTTCATCTATTCAACTAAGCAAGAATTTCTTAAGGGCCTACTATGTGCCAGGTGCTGTGCAGCTGCTCAAAGATAAATAGAGATAGACCCGCACAAGGGAGGCAATTAGAATAACTAACATTTAAACAGGTTGGAAGGTTAACAAAGCGTTTGCATATGTTATCTCATTTCAGTCTTAGAACAACAGAAACTATGGGAATGAGCATTATTCCAACTTGACTGATGAGGAGACTGAGACTGCAGCTAATAAGAGGCAAGATCTAAAGCCCATCTTTCTGACTCCAAGTCAACCCTCTATGAGCCACTGCACGCTGCCTTTCCTTTGGTCTAGAACCAATATATACATATATGTATGTATATATTGGTTCTAGACCAAATATATATATATGTATATGTCAATTGACAAGCATTTTTAGAGATCCTACTGTGTTCCAGGCACTGGCAAAGTGACTGCCCCCACCCACAAAGACTATTCTGTGGTCCCTAAAATCTCCTCTACTCCTCCCATTTTGGAATTGGGTTCAATTATGAACCCACAGAAATCTATGCTACCCTAACTACATCTCCCCAACCTCTTCCATTGTTTCCAGACCCAGTTGAAAATTCTATCCTGATGTCACAATTCACAGGCACTCATGTAGGGCTTATTTTCACGTGTGGCCTTTATCAGGTTTACCAGTATTAAAAAATGCAGACAAGGGAACAGGGCCTCTCCAACAGGAGATAATTATGCAGATGTTTCTGAGAGTAATGAAGACCAGAATGTATTTGTTCAGATAATCACTGCCACCTTCCAAAAGCAGGGGTGAGGGAAAGCTGAACAGCAAAAAGATTCCTCTCTTTCATTTCTTTGTAGGAGATAAAGCATCCCCTTTAATCTGGAAACACGTGAATTGATGCTAAGGATGAGGGACATTTGTTTCGGATCTGGTCCTATGAATCTATGAATTCTTATGGTGGAGGAGGTCTGAGAATTAGGAAGGCATGGGGGAAACTAGAAATCACCTCATTTAATTCTGAGGTAGGGGCAACAATGTGGTGCAGGGAATAGAGCACTGGTCTAAGAGTGAGGAGGACCTGAGTTCAAATGTGGTCTCAGACACTTGACACTTACTATGTGACCTTGAGGAAGTCACTTAACCCCAATTGCCTTGCCTTCCCCCCTCCAAAAAAAATTAAAATAAAATTCTGACATCCTTGACCTGACATAGATCACAGATTTAGAGCTGAGGCAAACCTCAGATGCCATCCAGTCAAACCCCTGTTATTTTACAGATGGAGAAACTGAGGCCCAAGTGATTAAGGGACTTGCCCCAATTTACATAGCTAGTCAATATCAGACAGAATGCTACCATTTTTCAGATGAGAAGTCATAGGCTCATACATTTGGTAGCTGCAAGGGCTCTTGGGAGCCTTTTAGTTCACTGCCCTCTCTCATTTTACAGATAAGGGAACTGAGGCACAGAGAAGGAAAGTCATACAGCTAGTAAATGGCAAAGCTAAAGATCCTTAACTTGGGTCCTTAAACTCCATTCAAACTGCTGGTCCATATTCAGTCATGCATTTTCTTAATCAGGTACATAATATTAATAGGTGTCTTAAGTGGAATGGTACAGAAACCTGGACTTGGGGTCAGGACCCTAAGCTCAGATCACTCTCCCAAATACTTACCATGTGACCATGGGCAAACCACTCAATGCCTCTGAATCTCAATCTATTCATCTATAAAAAAACAAAATAATAATAACCCAAATGACATGAGATAAAATATACAGAGTGTGTGAGGTAGGCTGTCCTAGGTTAGAAATTCACTAAAAGCTTTGGAATACCCTGTTATATGACCCTACTATTACAAATGGCATAAATGTTATCAAGCAGGTACTTACTTTAAAAAAATCCCCCCATAGAAATGTTTTCCTCATACTCAGAAAGTTTAGGAACAGAAGCTGGTGTGTGAGGCTTAGTGGGAAAAAAAGAAGTTGGAACCAGAGCAGATGGGGAGTCTGATTGTGCCTCCAACACTTACAGGCTGCAAGACCCTGGACAAATCCCAGTTCTGGAAATATCCTCATCCATATAATGGGAAGAATAATTCCTAAAGCATCCTAAACTAACAACATCTCCCCCACCTCTTCTATTTGTTTCCAGACTGAGCTTCTGTCTCACAGGACTGATGAGAGGACATGTCAGGCACCATTTAAACTCTGGCTATTATTCATTTGAACTATTTATCCATTAATTAGCCCAGCATTTATTAAGTACCTACTAGGTTTCAGTGGTTGAGGATACAAAGGTAAAAGGGGAATATCCTCTGGGCTGAATGAATCCCAACCTTATTTTATAGATGAGGGAACTGGGACCCAGAAAAATTCAAGAAGAAAGGAAGCTCCTTGAGGCCAGGTGCTGTTTTGTGTGTGGCTGTATGTCTCAGGCTCTGTGGCATCTAGAAGGAAACACAGTCTAATGTAGCACTTCTTGATCTTTTGGGTCTCAGGACCACTTTACATACTCAGTTATTGAGGACTCCTCTCAAAGAGTTTTGTTTCTATGGTTTGAATTATTATGAAAAATAGTATTAACCTCAAAGACCTCCTGAAAAGGTCTCAGGGCCCCCGGACCTGACTCTGAGAACCACTGTCACAGCAGAAGAGCCATCCTTGGTCATGAAGCCAAATGGCTCTACTTCAAACTATATGGGACTTTTGGTCAAGACCCAGTGCAGGCTCAGAGGAGATTTAGGAAAAACAAACATGAAGCACTTTAAGTCAGTGCACTATCAAAGTCAGAAAACAGACTGGAAAATCAGGGTCCCAGAGTTCAAGGACTAGTTCTGCCATGGGTACTGAATGACCTTGGATAAGTCTCCTTCTATAGCTGGGCTATAGTTTTCTCACTCATGCATAAACCAAAGTGGTTGGACTAGGTATCTTCTAAGGCTCATTCTAGTTCTAAATCTAAGTAAACTCTCAGCATACAGTAGGTGAGGCATTGTGAGGAAATAACTGGCCCAAAGACCCACACTAAGGGAGGAACATAGTGGATGAGATTTATGCTTTGGGAAGGAAATAGACTAGGGTTAGTTCAATTCAACAAGCTTTTATTAAGCTCCTACTGTATGCCAAGCACTGGGCCAGCTGCTGGGGATACAAAGTAAAAAACAAAGCATTCCCTGTCCTGTAGGAACTTATAATCTCTTGGAAAAAAAAACTTGTATAGATGTATATATAAAAGTAAGAAATATATATGTTTTGTATGTATGAATAAAATAAGAAAATACAAAATGTATTTTTGTGTATATACATGCATATAAACATATATAAATAAGAATGTATACAAATAAGAAAATACAAAATGTATATAAATAAGAAATATAAATATACAAATATATATAAATAAGAAAATACAAAATATACATGTGTATGTGTTTCAGTGTGAGGTTAATAATGTGTGTGTATGAGATTGTGTCTAGTGAGTAAGTGTGTGGTGGGTACAAGTGTATACGCATAAGCACAAGCATGCATGGTACTTATGTGTGGAGTGTATATGTATGTGGAGTGTGAGAATGTGCTTATGATTGTGTGGTAAATATGTGAGTGTGTATTTGTGCTTAAGTGATGTGGGTGTTTGTATGAGTGTATTTATGCATGAGCACAAGCACAAATAGTGTATATTGTGAGTGTGTGGTGTGTGTATGGCACTGTGTGTGTGTGTGTGTGTGTGTGTGTGTGTGTGTGTATTTAGGGCTGGATCAATAAGGTCATTTACAAAGAGAAGTCCCAGGGAGGACACTCCCTCCACCTGTGCAGATGAGCACCTCCTCTCAGCCTCAGATTGCTGCCTGGGGCACCTTGCCAATCTGTGTCCATGGAAGGTCTTCCTGACTTCCAGCCTCACTCTCTCCTGAATCAGGGCACCTCAGTAAATACAAAAAAACACTTTAGGGGCTAGGGAGGAGGCTGAGTAGCAGCAGTCCTGGGGAGATTCCCAGTCCAGCACTCTGTCTGGGAGCTGGATTGGAGGAATGCCCCCCTCCCTTGGGTGACAGGGCTGCCATTCCGAAGCCAATAAGGCAAGCCTGGCAGGGCGCCTGCAGTCAGCTCCCTGGCTGTGCGGAAGTAAACTGGAACACCTGCTTTAAATACTCCTGGGAAACTCTAATTACCATCCTCTGGCTGGGCCTGCAGCCAGGCACAAGGCAGGGGACCTATGGAAAGGGATGCAGAGAAGTTCAGGTCGCCTTTCCAGACACTGAAAAGGACCCAGAACCTTTGGAGGTTTCAGCTTGAATATGGAAAGGTGATGGGGGAGGGGAGAGGAGGAATGGATAGAAGGAGAAGAGAGGAATAGATGGGGAGAGGAGAAGGATGGAATGGAAGGAAGGGAAAAGAGTAGATGGGGATGGAGAGGGATGAATAGGGGAGAGGAATGAATGGGGAAAGGGAATGGTGTGGATAGGGGAAAGAAGAAGGTTGGATGAAAAGAGGAGAGGATGGATGGGGTAGAGAAAGGGGATAGATGAGGAGGGAGAGGGAGAAGAATCTTCTCCAAAGGAGTTGTAGAAATACAAACAGAAGGCAGGATATGTAATTGGAAACTGAGCTGTCAAAAGAAATCAACAAATGGGAATCAACCAATCAATCCACAAGCATTTATTAAGTGCCTACTGTTTGCCAGGCACTGTGCTATGCCCTGAGGACATAGGAAAGATCCCTGCCCTCAAGGAACTAACATACTCCAGGGGAAAGCACCATGCATACATACAAAAGAGAAGTAGAATTTGGGGACAGTGTGGCTTTCAAAGAGCCATTTATTTAGTGTGGTGTCAAGATCAGAAAACAGAATTCAAGACACTGAAATTTGGGACCTTTCAAACTCAGTCATTCTGTGCATCAAAGGTCCCTCTCAGTTCAGACATCCTGTGTTCTAGGGTCCTTCCTAGCATTCCCTGTTCTCAGGGCCAGCCCAGCTCAGCCCACTCATGTTCCAAGGTTCTTCCCTGCTCTGACATGCCATGTTCTAAAGCCCTTGCAGCTCTAACATTCTCTGTTCTAAGATTCCCCCAACTCTGACATTATATATGGGCCTCTATTTCTGCGTTGTACTTCAACAGTCCCCAAGAAGCCAAAGGGCTAACTAGTACCTGAAGGAATGATGCAGGCAGGAAAGGCCTTCCCTCCTTGGAGTTTGTGGTTCTAATCACCTTAACTCTAGAAACCAGGGCTGCTTTGGAGGATCTTAGGATTCAAACCTGTCAGGGCCCTCGGAGGTCAGCTAGTCCAAACCCCTTCATTTGACAGAGAGATAGAGAAAGTCAGTGTTTTGCCCATGGTCATACTGGCAATCAATGACCAAGTGAGGGCTTAAAAACACAGACTGTTTGACCCACAATCCAGCTCTGTTTCCCTTGGGAAAATGCCAAGGGAGAACAAGGATTTTATGTGGTTGCTGTTTCCATGCCCTTCAGAAGGCATTTCTGCCTCCTGCAGATCTGGTCTGTCCCCAGAATTCAAGGCCTTGTGGTAGTCCAACAAAGCTTAATGAGGCCTTGAGGGCCTTAGCCATTAGCTCGAGGATGGGAGTCATGAGCCATGGACTCATCTGGAATAAGCTAAAAGGTGGGAAGAGAAAATAATTTTTCCTAGGCTGCAGGAAAATGAAGTTGCACATGACCAACTTGAGAAGCTTAAAAACGTGGGATTGATAAGCAGAGAAGGAGATTGGGTTTGGGTTCAGTGTCTTCTGCAGGAACCAAGGGAAGCTCACAGTCTTCCTGGAAGGGATTTTCTTACATACCGAAGCTAAGCTTCCCTTGTGAGGCAAAGAAACTGTGAGGATCCCTCCCAGAAGGCCCTGCCTGAGATGGGCAGCACCTGTACTGGAAAGGAACAGAGAAAGCAGAGAACCAAACCCCTCCCCTCCAAGAAAAACAATAGCCCAAAATGGAGCAGGATAACAAAGGCTTGGGTGCAACTGAAGCAGGGAGATCCTTAATATATCTCAGAAGGGGAGAGGAAGATGGAAAGAGGGAGAGAATGGAGGGAAAGACAGAGAGGCACAGTGAGACAGAGAGAGAGAGAACAGAGAGACAGAGTAAGAGAGGGAAGGGAGAGGGAAACAAGGCGGGGGGAAAGGGAGGGAGAGACAAACCAGAAAAAGAGAGGCAGAGAAAAAACAGAGAGAGACAGACAGAGAAAGGGAGGGAGAGGGAAAGTAAGGGGAGAAAAATAGAGACAAAGAGACACAGTGAGATAGACACAGAAATACAGAGAGACAGAGGAAGAAAGAGAGGGAAAGGATAGTGAAAGAAGGGGGAAAGAATGGAGGGAGAAAAACAGACACAGCAAGAATGGGAGAAAATGAAGGAAGACAGAGAGAGAGTGATACAAAGACAGACACAAAGAGATACATGGATAGAAACTCAGACACACAGAGTGACAGAGAAGAAAGAAAACAAAGAAAGAGAAAAAGACGGTGGGGAAAGAGGAGAAAGAAAGATAGAAAAAGGGGGAGAAAGAGAGAAGAAAGGGATAGGAAGGATAAGGTGAAAAGAGAAAGGAGACAGAAAGAATGGGAAAAGAGGAGGGAGAGAGAAAGAGAAGGAAGAAGGGAGAGAGGGAGAGACAAGAAAGGAATAGAAGAAGGAGGGAAAGAGGGAGGAAAAGAGAGGGAGAAGAAGAGGAGGGAGAGAGAGGAAGAGAGAGACAGAGAGAGGAAGAGAGAAACAGAGAGAAAGAGGAAGAGAGACAGAGAGAGAAAGGAAGGGAGAGATGGAGAGAGAGGGAGAGTGAGAGAGAGAGAAAGCACGCATATATCTTAGCTGCAAGGAGCTCTGAACTCACAATTGCAGAGGCAAGAAAGAAATTATTTCCAGCCCAGGAAGAGCAGACTGAGTAGGCACAGCAGGCAAAGAGAATGTAGGTTAGACATTTAGGACAGTCTCCAAAACTGAATGACCTACCAGGCAGTGTGCTCTCCTATAAGGTCAGGGGCAGACTCAAGGATGTGTGAAACATGAAGGAATTGGGTGACAAAGAGAAGTCCAAATCTATTCAGGATTCTTCCTGAAGGAAAGGAAAAGAAGAGAGACTGGGAAGGGGAAAAAAACCCTCTTCAGTAAGAAGGCAACAGAGACGGAGCAGAGAGAGCTGAATCCCAGGCAGTGATGTTCCAGTGATGTACTTCTGGAGCCCAAAGCTTCCCCATCTAGCCAGCGAATCCTCTCTCCACCGTGCTCTGACTCATGATTCCCTTGAAGCATCCCAAGAAAAATCCTAAGTAGAGGCAGGAATATTTCTAGGTCCATCCTGAAGTCTGAGGAGTCCCATCGGGGTGGAGATTAGGGCCCCGAGGACGTTTGCTATTCTCTGGTTTGCTGACAGACTTTTCCATTCTTGGTTGACTTTTTGCCCATTTCAGGAGAGATAACAGAACTAAGCAGGGGCTGAGATCATAGATTTAGAGCTAGAAGAAACCTCTGGGTCACCTAATCCCACCCCCCTCATTTTACATATGGGGAAACTGAGGCACAGGGAGGCTCATTTATAGAATCACAGGTCAACAGGCATTTCTATAATGATAATAGCCATGATGCTTTACATGCTATCCAATTTTTTCCTCACACCATACACTTCAGCTGTCATCCTCAGGTGTTCTCTCTGGCTCTCCCTTATGACTGAAATGCTCTCCCCTCTCATCTTTGTCTGCTGACCTCTCTGGCTTCCTTTAAGACTCAGCAGAAATCCTTCCTAACCCCTCTTCATTTTAGTGCTAAACCTCCTTCTGGCTTATCCCGTCAATCCTGTTTGTACATAGTTTGCATGTTGTCTCTGCCATTAGATTGGAAGCACCTTGTGGGCAGGGACTGTCTTTTGCCTTTCTCTGTGTCTCTAGAGTTTAGGAAAGTGCCTGGCACATAGTAAGGGCTTGATAAAATGCTTATTGACTGATTGATCATCACAGCACTTCTGACCATTGTCACTATTAATCCCATTTAATAGATGAGGAAACTGAGGCTCATGGAAGAATGATTTGTCTATGACTATAAGCTGGAGCAGCTAGATGGCGCAGTGGACGGATGACCTAAAGTCAGGAAGACCTGAGTTCAGATCCTCTTCAGACACTTACTAGCTGTGTGAACATGGGCAAGTCACTTAACTTCTGTCTGCCTCAGTTTGTTCCCAGGGCTATTGTGAGGATCAGCTGAGATATTCATAAAGTGTTTTGCAAACCTCAGAGCTCTACAGAAACATTTTTATTACTATGACTATCTCTGTTAAAAAAAAAACCCAACAGGATTCTACAAGAAATTTTTTCTGGATTCTCTATCCTGCAATTATTCTTTTATATTTCATGTTCTACATAGTATGTTGATGATGATGATTAACAAGCATTTATTAAATGCCTACTGTGTGCCAGGCATTATCCCAGGTGCTGGAGATACACATATAAAAGTCACACAGTCCTTGCCACCACCACCCACCAAGCTTATAGTGTATCAGAAGCATGGAACATGTTGGCAGTCTGTGGAACAGAATCTTTACACAATAAAGGCACAGTAAGGGTGGAGGGTGCTTAGGGAAGGGCCCGGGAAGGAGGTGGCCCTGAAGAAAACTGGGAGTTCCAAGAGCATTCCAGGCAGGGGAAGCAAGGCAGCAGGCAGATGGGAGAAGCAAGCAGGATGATCTTGGGGAGGAGGGGGGCGGGGTGGGGGGAATGTTCTTTTCATTAACAAGTGTTTATTAAGGACAGACAGACCAGAAAAGAAGGCTGGAGTCACACTGGGAAGGACTTTAAATGCCAACCAGAGGCATCAGTCCCTTATCTTAAAGGCTGTGGTCACCCAGCTAAATGCGGGGGGAGGTGTGAGGGTGAGAAACTCACCATGCCAATTACCCAGGTACCACCGTGCAGACCCAATCAGTGAAGACAGAGTGGAAAAGTGTGCTCCAATCATACCTGATCATTCTACTTTACTATGAAAACCAAGCCAACATCCCCAGGGCTCCCAGCTTCCAGCCTGGGTTGATTTGGACTGAATAAATGAGGGAGGAGGAAAGAAATAAAGCCCCTGCCGCCCTAGGGCTGTGGTTCCTGGCCTGGGATGGAATAAGTGTGCAGTGGCAGTCTCTGGCATTAGCTGCAGAACATAAACATTTCGGGGCTGGCTGGCTGGCAGGTCTGTAGGCTATACTAATCACCTGAAACTCCACTAGCATCAATCCTCTGCCCCTTGGAGATCCAATGCTCCAGGCAGGGAGTATGATGGGAGATTCATTTTGTGAGCTAGGAAGCAACCACCAGAGGGAAAGCCCGACCTCAGATTGTGTTTGCAGGTAGATGCTTCTCTCATCCCTCAGCACACTGATGAACTTCAACAACCTTGGGCCCTAGATTCCAGGCAGAGCGAGTCCTCTGCCTCCTGAAGACACCTTTCCCCTCTTTGCCTCATGGATGCTTTTTCTCCTCCTTGGGGGGTGATCTGACCTCCCCTTCCACCCCAATCCATAGACTTGGAGAGAAAGACAAACAGATTCCCAGGCATTCAAGCACAACAATGCCTCCAAAGATAATAGACCTTTTCTCAAGGCCAGGATGGCTTGTAACAGATGTGGCACTGTACAGGGCAGGAAATTAAGTAGCTTTCATCTCCCGGCATCTAGGAGAAAAACACCAGGTTATTGCAGGCTGGCCGGCACAGTGTAACCCAAGAAGTAATTAACTGCATGTGTTTAGTGGGGAGGAGTAAGTGGGTAAGGCAAAGGGGCAGAGGCTCTCCATTTGAGTTTCTTTACTACCAAGTAATAGAACCTTCTATCTGGTGGCATTTAAAGGTGGGAAGCAGAAGATTTTTCTTTAAAGCCAAAACAATAGCTCAGGCTACAGAGAAGAGAAGAGCAAGGCTTTATCAGACTGTGCAGCTGTAGCCAGTGTCGGAGCACCCCCAGAGGAGTCTGGGGAAGGTGGGGGTAATGGAATGAGGGCAGCCAGAGCTGAAATGACAAAAGTCCAAAAGGAGGAATGAAAAAGGCAGGCCGCGTGCCGTCTTCAGAAAGGCCGGCTTGCTGGGCAGAGAGCATCGAATGCCAGCTATTTCTGGCAACGCCCCACACTAGGCAGAGGCCTGATGGCCCATGGATTCCAGAAACCTGCCTAGGAAGCCTTGGGGCTTAGCTTTGCTCTCTCCGATCTGGTGGTTTAATCCAGCTATCTGTAGTTGGTTGGTTTGGAGGATTTTTAACAGGCAGAAGGAGAGATAAAGGAAGAGGAGAAGGGACAAACAGTCTATAAAAACAGTAGAAAGAAAAGGCAAGAAAAGAGGGAGGTGTTGACCATAATATCAATCAAGCAGCATTTCCTGAACGTGATGTGAAGCACTTGGAGTTGGGAGGTGTAGGTTTGAATCCCAGCTTGGACACTAGCTGTGTGACCACAGAAAAATCCTTCGGCCTCTTAGCTTCTTCCTCTGCAAAACAGGCACAATTGTCCCTAATGTTGTACAGATGGAGCACTGGGTCAAGAGTCAGGAGGACCTGAGTTCAAATCTGGCCTCAGACACTTACTATCTGTGTGACCTTGGGTAAGTCATTTAACCCTGTTTGCCTCAGTTTCCTCATTTTTATAATGAGCTGCAGAGGGAAATAGCAAACCTTTTTAGTCTCTTTGCCAAGAAAACCCTAAATGGGGTCACAGAGAGTCAGAACAACTGAAAAATGACTGAACAACCAAAAATCCTTATATTAAGTGTGAAAATATGTTTAATAAGAATATATGTATAGAACCCATATAAGATTTCACGCTGTCTCAGGGAGGGAGATAAAATTTAAGACTTATGGAAGTGATTATTGAAAACTGAAAACAAATTAATTTTTTAAAAAAGGAAAAAGACTTGTCTGTCTGTAATAACCAATTATTGTTTCAAGCTGGCTGAATGCAAATTAATAAGCCTTGTTCACAATCAGTAAGCTTCCATGCTAATCTCTGAAGGATTGATTCCCAACTCCTGGAACGAAGGGCACATCTTCCCATCTCTGTGGGCCAAGGAATGTGACCCCACTTGGCTGACACAAAGCTTCAAACTTGAATGGTGGAAGGCAGCCATGAGTAAGGGAAAGACATTTGCTACCTGAGTCTAATGTCATCATTGGACAGCTATCTCTCCTGGGGGGCTGACATCTAAGGAATGTTCAGTCTGTCACTGGAAGATTCCCAATTAAGAGCCAAAGGACAGCTGGAATGCATGGAATGAAGAGGCTGGTGCCTGAGAGTCTTAGGAAGAGGCATCCTGAAGGACCCAGGCCATGCTACTCAATCCATCCATCCATCCAGAAGGCAACTGAATCTAAAGAGGTGTCAGAGAAGGCCTCAAAGATGACTTAGCTTGGAGTCAGGAGGCCTGGGCAGAAATTCTGCTTCCACTATGAACTAGCTTTGAGACATTATTAAGCAAGGTGCTCCACTTTCTTCCTTGTAAAATGGAAATGATACAACTCATACTACCATTCTCGGGGAGTAGCTGTGCATTTTGTAAAAACCCATAATAAGGACGATTCTGTTGTTTAGTCATTTCAGTCCTGTCTGACTCTTCATGACCCCATTTGGAGTTGACAAAGACAATTGGAGTGTCTGAAGGACAGTGTCTGAAGGAAATTGCCATTTCCTTCTCCAGATCATTTTACAGATGAGGAAACTGAGGCAAACAGAGTGAAGTGACTTGGCCAGGGTCACACAGCTAGGAGGTGTCTGAGGCCAGATTTGAACTCAGGAAGATGAGTCTTCCTGACTCTACGCCTGACATTATATTCACTCTGCCACCCAGCTGTTCTAATAGTGGTGTGATAACTAGCATTTATATGGTGGTTTGAGGTTTGCAAAGGGTTTTATTCATGATATCTCATTTGATCCTTACAATAATGCTGGGAGGTGGATGCTCTTATACCCATTTTACAGATGGGAAAACTGAAACTAAGAGAAGAGACTTAACACAGCTAGTAAGTGTGAGGACTGCATTCAAACTCTGGCCTTCCTGACTCCATTTCCAGCACTCTCTCCAATGCACCACTCAAGGGCAGTATGTTCGTGGAAAGAACACAGGACATGGCATTGGAAGCAATGAACTTGAATTCTATTTCTGTCACTTATTAGTTGTCTGACCCTGGGTAAGTCATTTCAGTTGTATTGAGGAGGATGGGGCGAGATGATAGCAAGGTCCATGGCAGCTCTGCCAAGTCTTGTTCCAAGGTCCCTCCCAGCTCTGACATTCCCAGTTCCAAGGTTCCTCCCAGCTCTGACATTCATGAGCTAGAGAAAGACTGCAGGTTTTCATCTGCATTTCATTGCAAGGCGGCATCAGCACTGAATTAGAGATATGCTAATAGTTCATGTTTATACCGCAGCTATGGGTTGCTTAGGAGTAATCATTTCCCACATTTATTTAATGATTTCAACAATTTAAGTAATTAGGCTCTTATGGGGCCTCCCAACCACAGGCAAGGTAAGGTGGGGCCCAAGCTCACAGCTCTGCGGTACAAGAATCTATCTGCTCTGATTCCCTCATTTTACAAAGGAGGGAAGGGAGGCCCACAGATGGTATGACTTGCCCAATGTGGCAGAGAGTGGCAACACAGCCAGAATTTGAACTCATGTCTTCTCTTTCCCAATCTAATACTCTTCTCCGTACACCTTACTGCATTGACTGCCATTCTACAGAAGGGGAAATTGAGACATAGAACTGTTAACTGGCTTTCCATGAGGGTCTCACAATCAGAAATGTCTGAGATAGGAGTCAAACCTAGGTCTTTGGCCTCCAGATCCATACTCTCTAACTCTGAAGGAGACCAGTCATCACAGTTGAGAGTCTGGAAAGGAAGGAGAGCCCAGACATGCTGAAGAGCAGCAAGGGCATATCAGCAACTTAGTCCCACTGACTGCCAGAAGCAAGGCATCTATGATGGTCATTACCAGCATGCCAAGGCTCTACAGATGCTGGTGATCCAATGACCTCCTGACTCTGCTAGAGAAGATTGTTGTAGCTGAAGAATTCTGTCTGACTCTACAGTGAGGAAGCTTGATACAAACCCTGTATCGTGACGGGTCACACCCTTGTGTTTTCTGGGCCCTGCTCTCAAAGGCTCTTTTGAGTGAGTCTGTGTGAGGTCCTGAGCTTGTTCTCTATCACTCCAGGAACTCTGATGCATCCCTCCTAGATCCAAGAGCCTTCCATACCCCCGTCCCTTGGCCAGTGGCTATTTATTTTTTTGTTGTTGTTAAGAAGCCCCTCACAGACTTCCAAAGAAGGCTTTCAGAAGAGCCAATGCAACCACAGTTGGCAACCAGTAAAGAGAGCTTTGGTAACTGAAGGAAGGGGAATTTGCCCTTATCCAAGTGGTGCTATTACAACATAATTAGAAAGCTCTAATGAGGGACTGTTCAGACTAGTTAAGGCCCATAACAGCCTCCATGAGTTGGCAGAACAAGCCTTGCAGCCTGACCCTGGGTACAGCTGGTGTTACCTGGCACTCCAATGCCAAATAGCCCTCAATTCACTGACCTTGTATCTGAGCATCAGGAACAAACAGCTGTTTAGCATTAAGCATCTGGGTGGGGATGAGGGGAGAGTAAGAAATCAGCAAACACCCAACAGAAAAACACAAAGTCAGCTTGGTATGTGTGGAATGACTAAAATACGGGAAAGCAATCTAATTCTTAAATAACCTCTTAACCCCCAACCTTCACCTCTGCAGCCTTGGTTTCCTCATCTGTAAAACAGATCCTAAGATTCAGAGTACTCCCCAAGGCAGTAGTGTATAATGACACATTTACAGAGCACTTAAAGTTTCAAAAAACTCTTTACATACATTATCTCTCCAGAACCTCATAACAGTGGGGGAGGGGAGAAGGTACCAATTTATACTCTGTTTACAAGATGGGGAAATAGAAACTCACCCAAGTTCACATAACTATTATGTATCTGGAGAAGGATTTGAACCCAGGTCTATCTGATTCCAGTTCCACCACTATATCTTTTATACCACTCTTTTGGCCAGTCAACCATATGTGTTAAGCAACTACTATGTGCCAAGTACTACTCTAAGTTCTGGGGAAACAAAAAAAAGAAAAAAGATAATTCTTGTTCTCAAAAAGCTCACCCTCTAATAGGGGAGATGAAATGCACACAAGTATCAATCAATAAATATTTATTAAGTACCTACTATGTGCCAGGCAATAATCTAAGTGCTAAAGATACAAAGAAAGGCAAAAGACCAGTCCCTGTTCTCAAGGAACTCATACTCTAATGAGGGAGACATCACACATGCAACTATCCATCAAATAATCAATCAATAAAGATTTATTGAGCACCTACTATGTACCAAACACAATGCTAAGCACTAGGGATACAAAAAGAGTCCCTACCCTCAAAGAGCTCACAATCTAAAACTCTATGTTTCTGGTATTCAGTCCTGACTGACTCCTCATGAGCCCATCTGGTACAAAGTAAAGACAGGATAAATTAGAAATAATCAAACAGAGGGATTTCATTAAAGGGGATGCTAGCTCTCATGTAAAGTATTTTGCCAATCTTAAAGCACTGGATCCAGGGTTCTATGTCTTCTATGTCACAGATCCCTATGGCAGCCTGGTGAAACCTATGGACCTCTTTTCAAAATAATGGCATTAAATGTATAAGATAAAATCCAAAGGATCTCAAAGGAGATCAATTATATTGAAGAAAGAGCAATTTTTTTTGAAAAGTTCATAGACTTTAGATTAAGAACTGTCAGCTATTACCATATGATTTTTAATAAGTCCTTGAAGCTTGTCTTGCCCACATCTGTCTGGATCCAAGTTCCTCTGAGTCTCCAGAAGAAAATGTGTCTGATCCATAAACATGTAGGCACTTAAGAACTAGACCTGGCAAGGACCATAAAATTATCTTTACAGATGATGAAAATGAGAATAGGGAAGAAAGCAGCTCACACAGGGAATGTGTAGCAGGACTGGAATTTGAACTCATATTTCTGATTCCCAATCTAGTCTGATCTATGCTTCCCCTCTCTTCAGGTCCTGCTACACATCACCTGTACTACGGGGTATGTTCCCTCTTCCAGAAATGACAACCACAGCCTTTTTGGCTATCTTTATTTGCTTATCAAGTGGATTGGTATTGGACTCATTCTAATCAATGACTCCAATCCTGGGCAAAATTTGGGGAATGTCCTGAATCTTCCTTGGGATGTTGTGTGTGATTCAGCCCACCCAAGGCTGGCCTCAGCCATAGTCAGGAAGGTCTGCTCCCAGCCCTTGGAAACCTCCTCTCACTAATACATGGAATTCCACTCTTATACAATCATTTGATTTGATTGAGCATTGCTTTCCTCAAGCATTTCAAAGGCACTGGGGAGACAACCTCAGGGAAGCAACTAGTGTGAATTAGCTTATTCCATCCATCCCGCAGTGGCAGGAGGGATCCCCAGTAATCAAAAAGCACTTGGATAAGGAGGGCACAAAACAGGGAAAAAAATGGAGTAACGGGTAAAAAGAAAACAACTCTCCTACTTTACTATCCAGACTGGGGCCAGTCCTCAGTCTAGTAAATAGTGAGTCATTCAGCCTTGTTTCTCCTTTTGGATATAACTACTGGATTTCTCCTCCAATGCTCCCAAGTTGTAGAAATGTATTCAAAGTAAACTTAATAACATAGTCCTCAACATACTGGAAAACAAAAAACTTAAGAAAGAACTTTCCATTCGGTATAAAAAAAAAAAAAAATTGGAGAAACTGGAAAGCAGTCTGGCAGAAATTAAGCTCAGACTTTACACCACACTTTACAATATGCTCTAAATATGCATGACTTTAATATTAATATTAAGAGCAGCTAAGTGGCACAGTGGATAGAGCTTTGGACCTAGAAGATCTGAATTCAAATCTAGCCTCAGGCACTAGTTATGTGATTCTGGGCAAATCTGTCTAATCTATCTGCCTCAGTTTCCTCATCTATAAAATGGGGTTAATTGCACATACTTCCCAGGGTTGATGTGAGGACTGAATGAGATAATAAATGTAAAGCACTTAATAAAATGCCTTGCCCATAACAAGTGTTATGTAAATGTTAGCTATTATTATTGTGAATGATCACACCACCAAAAGATTAGAATAGAAACATATCACATACCTTTCACAGTTATAAGGAAGAAATATACTCTTAACCAAATAAGGGAGACAATTACAAATTAAAATAGATAAGTGAGTACATGAAATGGAAAACTTTTTGCACAAACAAAATCAATATATCTAGGTTAAGAAGGGAAGTAGTCATATGGGGAAAAAACTTCACATAAATTTTTCAGATAAGGTTTTAGCATTCTAGATATAGAGACAACTCACATACACACAAACACAAACATATGTTTTATATGTATCTATATATGTATATCTATATGTGTTGTCTACATATTTAGGATACCAAAACTTTATCTGAGAAATCTGACAGATTTGTGACAAATTTATGCATGTGTATATACATACGGACATGTGTGTGAATGTATGTATACATCTATATTCTTATATGTATACATATATGCATAGATATTCATACATATATGTGTGTATACATATATGACCAAAAGTCATTTCAGAATAGATAAGTTGGCAAAGGATATGAATAGGTTTCAAAAGAACTGCAAGTTATTAATAACTCTATGAAAAAATATTCCAAATCACTAACAATTAAGAAAATACAAATCAAAACAACACTTCCCTTCAAACCCAGCAAACTGGTAAATGACCAAAGATGAGAAGGATCCATGTGTATTGTCAATAGAGCTATGAATCAACACAAACATTTTGGAAAGCAATTTAGACTTATGTAAATAAAATAATTAAAATATCTATACCCTTTGACCCAGAGATTCTAATACTGGGTGTATACTCCTGAGAAGGCAATTATAATAAGAAAGTTTCTCTATGTAAGATATTGATACCAACATTTTTGGTAGTTACAAAGGCTTGAAAATAAACCAAATTGCTGTCAATTAGGGAGCAGATAAAAAGCAGATACATGGATGTAATAGAATATTACCATGCATAAGAAAAGATAAATATGATAAATACCAGAGAAGCCTGGGAAGATTTACATCAACCAATGCAGAATGAAGTAAGTCAGAGGCAAGAAAGAAAAACACACAATAACTGCAACAATGTAAATGGAGGGAAAAGATACAACCAGAAAATCATTGAAAGTGAAGGCTTCACAATTACAAAGGATAATTAAGTGTAGCCCCAAAGATACATATGAGAAAACAAGTCTCTCAAGCCCCCTTTGCAGAGTGGGAGGTCCATGGGGGAGGGGGATGTATACTTTCAAACTTTTCTGATGTATTGTTGGTTTTGCTGGATTTTTTTCTCTTCTTTTTTTCTTGCTTTTAAATTATTTTTATTATATAAGATGGGAGAAGAAGAGGGATAAATAAAGGGAGAAATTTTGGCTTTTTCAAAACAAAAGGCATCAATTCCTCCCTGGGTTCTGCTCCTTACTCTCTGAGCTTCTTTCTTCACCATTTCCCAGGGTTTAGCACAGTTTCTGGCACGTAACAAGCACTTAATAAATGTTAACTTATTTATTGATCTATAAAATGAAAAGATGGGACCACTTAACTTCTAAAGATTCTTCCAATTTATAATCTATGATCCAAAGAAATGCCAGAAACATCTAAATCACTTGATTTAAAAACAACAATGCTAACAACGAACAAACCCTTCCTTGTATCAGTAGAATCAGTGAAACTGAAAATGTTACTAAAATGGAATTAGCTTTTACATAAATGCCGACATTTGGGGCTTTTTCATCGGAAAAGGAAAACCACTCAACCCCAGAGTCAGTTTCATTTTCCCTTGTTTCTTCCACAGAACAAAAATGTTTGTTTCCTTTTATCCCACCAAGCACAAACATACAACTCAAAATAAAACTTCCCAACCAGAAAACACAACAAAAACAAAAAAACCACCTAAAATGATCCTGTAATTTCTTTTCATCCTTGGTCAAGTACTTTGGCATAGAATTTGTTGCATTATTGTAAAGCCCGGGCTACACTACTACCAGTCAGCCCTTCACCAGCCCCAATCACCATTAAGGGATACAAAACATAAGCACTTCTTGTAGAAAGAGCTTTGAAGTAGCAGCACTTGTAAAAACCCTCTCTGTCTCGTGCTGTCCTCCTTAATCACAACTCACATTCATTTAGGAGAGCTCATTAAATGGTTTCTTTTCAAAGCCAATTAAAGTAGCTCAGACAAATGATTTCTGGCCACCAGGGCTATTCCAAATTCAAGAACAGCTTGGGTAGTATCATTGATCAAGAGCTAGAAGGGATTTTAGAAATCTTCTAGTTTAACTCCCTTATTTTACAAAGGAAGAAACTGAGTCTCAGAATTTAAGTGACTGGGTCAACATCACACAAGTCTAAGTGGCAGAGCCAGAATTCAAACCCAGTTCTAAAATTCCCTGTTCTAAGCTCCTTCTCAGTTCTGACATTCCCTGTAAGACCTCTTCCAGCACTGATTTTATCTACTTTAAGACTTCCTGGCTGACCTCATGTGTTCTAAGGTCCCTTCCAGTTCTGATATTCCCCATTCTAAGGCCTCTCCCATTTTTATATTACCTGTTCTAAAGCCTCTACAGATTTAACATTTTCTTTTCTAAGGGCCCTCCTACCTCAGACATTCTGTTTTCATGTCTCTCTTCCAGTTTCAATATTCTATGATTCTACAAGGCACTGTATCAGGTGCTATAGGGAGATATAAAGAGTAAAAGATAAGATACCTGCCTTCAGGAGGCTTCCAATGTACCAGAGGAAACAAAGGCACAAAAGAGGTAACAACACAAGGCCACAGAATGATAGAGGAAGTAAACGATCTTTGAGAGAGGGTCAGGAATGGCCCCCCAAAGGAAGTAGGTTTTTTATTTTCCCACTGTGGGTACCAGAACCATGATAAGCTAAAAGTCATTTGGAGGAAATTAACTAAAATTGTGAAGGGGTGTAAATAACATCACTGTTGTAGTCTGTCCTTCATTCTCAAAGAGGATCATGACAACAGGGAGGTGATACCATGACCTGCATGTGACCTGGATTTAAGTGAGGGAGAGCTGTGCAAGGTCACTAGCCTCACTTTCTCCTCCAGAGCCATCTGGGTACAGTGGCAAGATGTAGATCAGGACACCTGGAGATGGACCCTAGCATATAACATCATAGACTCAGACTGGAGAAAGGCATTAGAAGTCAATGACTCCAGCCCAGTCATTCTTCAGAAGCACCACAGAAGCTGGCTCACTTTCCTATGGACATATAAGTTGTACGGAAATAAACCAGAAATCTTAACCCAAGTCAACACCTCCAAAGCGATTGCTCTTTCCATCACACTGAGTTATAATGATTGAAGGAAGTAGGAATATTTCACCTAAATAAGAAAAGACTTGGAGGCTGAATGGGAGATAGAATTTGACGGCTCTCTTCCAGTATTTTAAAGCCTGGCCTAGGGAAGACAATCTGTATAACTCCAGAAAGAAGGATCAAGACCAAGACATGAAAGTCCTAAGACGTAATAAAAAGAGTGAGCTCCCACTCACTGGTAACACAAACTGAGTGTACAGTGCCTGGACCACTGTAGGCACTTAATCAATGTTTGTTGACTGCCTAATTGACTGAATAACAGACCCCTGGTGTCAGGGGTGATAGAGAGGAGCTTTGTGTCTATGGGCTCATGGTGGAACTAGAAGGATCAACAACTCACTCAGTTAGAGGAGCCTGTGTTTTCACAAATTCAGCTACTGTTTGATTCCCTTTGAACCCAAAGGGTTCATGGTAAAGAGAAACCTGGTCATGAGTCACTAAAATTGTGAATAAATTGAAAAGCTTTAAATGGCAGCAATTTTGGCAGCAGAATTCTTGGCTCCTGTTCCTTGTAATGGTGATGATACTAGTCACATGGAAGGACTGGAGGAAATGAAGTGGACTGAATGAAGCTATGGACCTAATGAAGCAGACGGTGCTGGGAAGACAAACATGCAGGTGTGCTGGTGAGTTATGACCTGACAGTCAAGAAGCCTGGGCATTTCCTCACTGATAAAATGATGAATTGGTACGATTGTTTGGTTGACCTCGAATTTCTCTTTCAGCCCTAAACTGATAATCCTATAATCTTGTGGCAAGTCAGTCACTATTAAATTGCTGTGTGACCTTGGGTGACATATTCAACCACTCTGAGATTCAGTTTCTTGACTTTTAAAAGAGGAGTCATGAACTCTAACTCTGCTCAAAGGACTAAAGCAGATATGAAATGTTCTGGCTTTAACATCATCTGAAAAGTTTAAAGCATTATATGACCTTGGGGCAAGTTACTGGACCTGCCTGCTTCTCCAATTTTTCCATCTGTAAAATGAAAAGGACTTGGGAAAAATGGCTTCTGAGGTTCTTTCCATGAGGTTATGAAGTTGCTTTACTTCTAGGGGCCTCAGTTTCCTCATATAAGGATGTTCGATTAAATAAATAGGTTCTCAAGTCCCTTCCCACTCTGCACCTATGAAGAGAAGAGAAGGGAAAGGAAGGAGAGGGGAGGGGAGGAGAAGGGAGGAGCAGGGGAAAAGAAAGGAGGGGAAGGGATGGAATGGAATGAGATGGGTGAGAAGGACCAAATAATGGCAGGTTATTTTTTTTCTCTTGAAAGAGTGAATCCACTCCTGGCTTTCTATTTGTGGTTTTCCAACCCAGAGGAAGCCCCTCAGTGGTACCCCCCTTGACACTGAAACTATAAATAAGAGAAGGCCTGAGGAAACTGGTTGCCTCATTGCTAGTCAAAAAATGGGCAGCTAGGGGTACAATGGATATAGAGTTTTGTCTGGAATCAGAAAGACTCATATTTCTGAGCTCAAATCTGGCCTCAGACCCTGGGCAGGTCACTTAACCTCATTTGCCTCAGTAAAATGAGCAGGAGAGGGAAATGGCAAACTACTCCAGTATCTCTGCCAAGAAATCCCCAGGTGGGGTCACAAAGAAACACAACTGAAAACAACCCAACAACAGCAGGTATACAAAGTGAGATGTGTGTTTATGCACAATGTCTGGCACAGAGTAGGCATTTTGAAATGTGAGTTGATAGAAACAAAGGAGATGTTCACTAACTGGGAAATGGCTAGACAAAGTTTGTACAAAGTAAAGTCTATGAATATAATGGAATGTAACTATGTTGCGTGAAACAATGAAAATGATAGATACAAAGAAACACAGACTTACATGAACTGATGCAGAGTGAAGTCAGTGCCTACACAAGGATGATAACAGTGCAGATGGAAAGAAGCAAAATAATAAAAAATGAATGTGGTCAGCTTGGTCTCAAAGAAGACAGACAAGAAGACAGCTCCTCTCACCCCTCTGAAGAGCCAAGAGGGTCCAAGATTGTAGAGTATTGTATACATTGTCAGATGGATTGATTAGTATTTTTTCCT
Source organism: Potorous gilbertii (assembly GCA_028658325.1). Lineage (NCBI taxonomy): Eukaryota > Metazoa > Chordata > Mammalia > Diprotodontia > Potoroidae > Potorous > Potorous gilbertii. The sequence continues at coordinate 232,095,237 of CM053770.1, read as the reverse complement.
TCTTTAAAATTTTTTTTATTAAGGGGGGGGAGCCAAGATGGCAGAGTAGAAAGATGGACCTGCTCTAACTCTACCCCCATAACCTACAAAATACCTGTAAAAAATGACTCTAAACAAATTCTAGACCAGCAGAAGCCACAAAACGACAGAGTGAAAGAGATTTCCAGCCCAAGACAGTCTGGAAGGGTGACAGGAAAGGTCTATCGCACTGAGTAGCCCAGCCTTGGCCATGTGGCAAGACAGGACTGGAGCAGGCTTCAGGGTGTGGAATCACAGGCAGCAGCTGCAGTTCTCAGATTTATCAACCCAAAAATGCCAAAGACAACTTCAAAGGTCAGTAAGAAAGCTCTTTCACCTGGGTGAGAAGGGAGCTAGGACTGGCCCTAGCCCTGGCTCTAGGGTGCAGCAACCACTGCGGCACAGTGTCCACTTTTGGAACCCTCAGCCTAAAGACCCTGGGGGAATTGAGCACCCAATCTGGGTCTCAGTCCTGAATGACAGTCCTGGGGTGAGGAGGAGCACTGGCATGGTAGAACTGGTGGAGGCTCTGGAGAGGGAATCTTACTCGCAGATCCTGGGCAGAAAAGAGCACTTGTGGTTGCTCTCAGACCAGAGCTTAGGCCAGAAGAGGAGTAAACTCCTTTCCCTTGATTGTGCCACTTTGAAGGAACTGAGAACTTATGAGTCCCTAGAGTATACCCTCCACTTGACAAAGGACTCAAAAGTCAAGTAACTGACTGGGAAAATGCCCATAAAAGGGGAAAAAATAGAACTATAAAAGGTTACTTTCTTGGTGAAACGGCATTTTCTTCCATCCTTTCAGATGAGGAAGATCAAAGCATATACTAGAGGAAGACCTAAAAGTCAAGGCTTCTGCATCCAAAACCTACAAAAAATATAGCAATGGTCTCAGGTCATGGAAGAGCTCAAAAAGGATTTAGAAAATCAAGTAAGAGAGGTGGAGGAAAAATTGGGAAGAAAAATGAGAGTGAGGCAAGGAAATCATGAAAAGTGAGTCAATAGCTTGCTAAAGGAGACCCAAAAAATGCTGAATAAACTAAATAAAATAAAATTAAAAGTAGACTAACCCAAATGGCAAAAGAGGTCCAAAAAGCCAATGAGGAGAAGAATGCCCTAAAAAGCAGAATTAGCCAAATGGAAAAGGAGGTTCAAAAGCTCACTGAAGAAAATAGAACTATTTAAAAATTAGAATGGAGCAGATGAAAGCTAATGACTTTATGATAAACCAAGAAATTATAAAACACAACCAAAAGAATGAAAAAATAGAAGACAATGTGAAATATCTCATTGAAAAAACAACTGACCTGGAGAATAGATCCAGGAGAGATAATTTAAAAATTATTGGTCTACCTGACAACCATGATCAAAAAAAGAGGCTAGACA
>CM053770.1:232025112-232093333 GCA_028658325.1 Potorous gilbertii | reverse complement strand
CATCTTCCAAAAAATTATCAAGGAAAACTGCCCTGATATTCTAGACCCAGAGGGTAAAATAGAAATAATTCACCGGTCACCTCCTGAAAGAAATCCCAAAAGGCAAACTCCTAGGAATATTGTAGCCAAATTCCAGAGTTCCCAGGTCAAGGAGAAAATATTACAAGCAGCCAGAAAGAAACAATTCGAGTATTGTGGAAATACAATCAGGGTAACACAGAATTTAGCAGCTTCTACACTAAGGGATCAAAGGTCTAGGAATATGAGATTCCAGAGGTCAAAGGAGATAGAATTAAAACCAAGAATCACCTACCTAGCAAAACTGAGTGTAATACTTCAGGAGAAAAAAATGGAATTTCAATGAAATAAAGGACTTACAAGCATTCTTGTTGAAAAGACCAGGGTTGAATAGAAAATTTTACTTTCAAGTACAAGAATCAAGAGAAACATGAAAAAGTAAGCAGGAAAGAGAAGCCTTATGGAACTCATTAAAGTTGAACTGTTTACATTCCTACATGGAAAGAAGTTATTTGTAATTCATGAGACCTTTTTCAGTATTAAGTTAGTTATAGGTAATGTATATATATATGTATGTATGTAGGTGTGAATGGATATGTATGTGTGTTTATATTATTAATGTGTAGGTATGTATGTACATGTGTATATGTGTACATGTATGTATGTATATGTATGTGTATATGTGTGTATATACATGGCAGAGAATAAACTGAATATGAAGGGAGAATACCTAAAAAATAAAATTTACTGTAGAGGTAGAATGTAGCAAATCATCTCACTTACAAGAGGGAAGAAAGAGCTTCTACAATGAAGGGGAGAAGGGGAAAGATGAAAGGAAATTGAGCCTTACTTTCATGGAATTTGGCTTAAGGAGGGAATAACACAAACTCAATTGAATATGGAAATCTATTTTACCCTACAGGAAGACAAGGGGGAAGGGGATAGGAGAGGGAAGATAATAGAAGGAACAGCAAATGGGGTAAAGGGATAATAAGAAGCAAACATTATTGTGGGAGGACAGGTCAAGCAAGAGAATGGAATAAATGAAGGGCAAGATAGAACAGAAGGAAATGTAGTTAGTCTTTTACAACATAACTATTATGGAAGTGCTTTGCATTGTTACATATGTATGACCTATATTGAATTGCTTATTTTCTCAATGAAGGTGGGTGAGGAGGTAGGGAGGGAGAGAATATGGAACTCAAAGCTTTAAGAATGAATGTTAAAAATTGTTTTAGCATGCAACTGGAAATTAAGCTATACAGGCAATAAAGTATAGAAATTTATTTTGCCCTACAGGAAAATAGAGGGGAAGGGGAATGGGAAAAGGGTGGGTAATAAAAGGGAGGACAGACTGGAGGAAGGGGTAGATGGGGTACATGCTGTCCTAGGGTGGGCAGTGTGAAGAAATAGAGAGAAAATTTTGAATTCAAATTCTTGTGGAAGTGAATGTTAAGAACTGAAAAATAAATTATATATTAAGAATCCCCCCCAAATTTTTTTTTGTTACATCAGATGACTCTCTGGGAAGTAGGTTATGAAGGATATGGGGGAAACTTAGGCAACATAAAACCAAAAGATTTCAATAAAATTATTTTTAAAAATAGCAAATAGTGAATCAGCAATATAAAAACTCAAAAAGGCAGTATGGTAAGGGCAAAAGGACCAAATGTAGAGTCAGGAGAGAACTAGGTTCAAATCCAGCACCTCAAAGTAATTAGCTGTGAAATTCTGGATAGGTAATCATCTTCTAGGGAATCTCAGCTTCTTCCTCTATAAAATGGGGGTAAGATTGCCTGTAGGATCAGCCTCCCAGTATTGCTGAGAGGTCCAAATGTGATGATAGATATGAAGGGTCATATAAATGCTTATTATAACTATAATAAAGGAAGAGAAGTTTTCTTTTTCTTTCTTTTCCCTTTTGTTTCCCTTTTCTTCACCCCTCCCTGCAAGAAGTCTGAGAGGCTCCCATTGGGATAGATGAAAATGTGGGATGAAGTAAAGAGCAGGAGAATGATATGCAGAAATACGAGAGGCTCAACAGTTTCCCCCACGTCTCAGTGTCTCAGACTCATCCTCAGCATTTCGATGGAATCCACCCTGGGAAAGATGCTTCTTGGACAAGTGGCATGCCAAAGTCCTGACTTCATCGTGAACCCTTTTGTCAGGCATCAGTCATTTGCCTTAGAGTGTCAGGAGGATACAAGATTAATACAACATTCATCCATACCCTCTTCAGAAATATAATGTGATTCCCTTAGGAGTCACAGCCTGGGAGTAAAACCTATCATCAATGTGTGGGGCAGGGGGGAGCTGAATGGGTGTCCCAAATTACCCTAGGGTCACAAAGGGAAAGGGGAGAAATTGCATTTTCTAATTCACCTCCATTAAGAATGCTATTGCTCTGAGCACAAGTTCTTATCTCAGAACATTATTACTCTCTGTAAAGTAACCAAACTCAAAAGCTCTGTGCCAGGATTCCCAATTTACTCATTTTTCTTTCCTCCCTTTCTCTTTCTCTTCTTTCCATGTCTTTCTTCCATTTTCTTCCTCCCTTCCCATTTCTTTCCCTCTTCTTGATTCCTTCTTTCCTCCTTCCCTCCCTCCCTCCTTCCTTTTCTCTCCCCCTTCTAGCATTCTGTCCATCTTTCCTTCCTTCTCTCCATACCAGCCATCTGTCCATTCTCCCCTTTCTCTTTCCTTCCTTCTTCCCTAGGCTGAAGGACCCTCAAGTTAGAAGAGGCCACTAAACTTTGTGTAGCTCTGTCTGAAATTAACCACTGGACTTTTATCCCCTTCTAATGAAAACAGGTCAGTTAGAAAGGGTGTGGTCATTTTTTAAGAGTAGTAGAGACACTGAAAAGCAGTTGGGTCATAGAAAGACAAAAATGAAACAGAGAGTGGCCTCCAGGAGAATCCTGGAGCCCTTGACAGGAGATTCACATCATTTGGCCAATGACTCCTCATGCACTTAGGGAGAGTACGTGTCCCCAAACCCCCAAATAGCACATATACCCCATATGTGACCATTGATGATGCCACCATCCTAAATAAAATACATGGACAACTGATCATCACATTCATCTTCAAAATTGGTCATGAAAATGCAGTAAACTATAAGCTCTGTGAGGGTAAGGTGTATTTCATTTTGTCTTTAGATATAGCAATAACAATAGCAATGAAAATTTGTTTTAATAAATGCTACTTGACAGTTTGATGCTCCTCTCCCTTCCAATAAAGGTCATTTCATTCCTCATATCTGCATGTCCAGTACCTGGTAAACAGTAGGCACTTAATACATGCTTGCTGCATGATTACTACTGATCCCCAAGCAGAATAGGAGCTCCTTGAGAGAATGAGATGTTTCACTTTTGGTTTTGTACTCCTAGCCACCTAACACAGTGCCTGGCCCCTACTGGGGACTTGATAACTGATCACCTGAGCCTAGCACAGTGCTGAGCACACTATAAGTGCTTAATAAATGCTTGTTGATGGACAGATAGACTCATTGATTTTGTTTTTCAACCAAATCCAAAATTCAACTTAAGTATTTGGAAAAATGGAGCCTCCGGCACGTCAGTATAAATTAAACCACCTTCACTCTGGTTGTGACAAGGCTCTCAGAAACCACCTGCTTCAACAGAAGCCTCCCATTGCAGCTGGCGAGCCAGCATTGGAGGCTGGAGGCTTAAGCCTTAAGTGAAAGAGACACTTGGAGTCCATTTCCATTCAGTGAGAGGGAATCCAATTCTAGGCCTCTTATTAAGTCCCTGTACAGTGCCTGAGAATTTTAGCCCATCCTCTGGAGACTCAGAACGATGAATTATTAGCATTTCATTAAAGAAATGAGCTTTCCAAAAAAGTCCCCTAACAATGGTGATTTGGAGGTATACAGGTGGGGGAAGGACATGTAGTGGATCCATTTCATTTTTCTATCAGCTATGGACAATCAGCCAAAGTCATGTCTCTCTGTTTCTTGCACTTAAAAATAAGTCACTTCTGTAAGAAGGAGAAGGAAATTGAACCCATCATCCAGTATGACTTGGAGGAGCCAACAGTAGCCCATCAACTTCACTTAGAATGCTAACATTTTTTGCTAATGAAATGTGAACTCAATGGGGCAGGGGGGCAGGTTGTAGAGGAGGGAAGAAGAAGGGAATATGCTAGGTCTCTTGAAGATCTTGCATTAGTGTGGTTGAGTTTATTATATTTCCATCCTTAATGGTACGGCAGTAACTCAGAGAAATCCACAAAATTAATTGCCCAGTGAGACAGGAAGCCTGTTCCAGCACATGCTGCCCAGTATCAATGCCCTCACTTTTTGGATGAACGCATTCCTTTATTATTAGTAAATTTCCTTCTGATAATGATGTGGTCCCTTGATGGACACTGAGCTTCTCCATCAACAACAAGGACAGCAGCAGCAAGGGCTTTCTCCATAAAGGAAAATAAATATCCTGATGCCAGGGACAGTGGAAAAAGCCTGGCCCCTCACCAAAGAGAAGGGAGGGGCAAGCTTTTGGAACTGGGCACAGCTATGTGGCTTCTTCTAGAATTGGCAGTGCTGCAGGTCTTGGCAGGGAAGCCAGGTCCTCCCTCCCTTCCCCTACATAATTCATTGGGTTGTAATGATTTAAATTCATTCCAAATACTGAGGCTAAGTAGAAAGGGCACTGATACTGGGAGCCAGGAAACCTGAATTCGATTCCTTCTCCTCCTACAAATTCAAAGTTTCACCTTAGGGAAGTCACAGCCCCTCTGGACCTCAGTTTCCTCATGTTAAATGAGGCAGCTGGATTCGATCATCTCAAAGGACCCTCAGTGAATTAGAAGCAACATTTACACTTTCAGTCAAGACGCCTAGCTTCTTACACCATTATTAATTAACGGTGTGACCTGGGCAAAAGAACCAGCTGCTCTGAACTTTACTTTAGTCAAAGGAAAAATGAGAAGGTTGGGACTAGATTAAGGGTTCTTAACCTGGAGTCTGTGAAACTGACTTTTGAATATTTTGAGAACCATATTCCAATAAAATTGGTTTCCTTGGTAATCATAATGTCTTTTATGCATTGAAAAATATGGTTCGGAAAAGGGAAGATCCATAGGCTTCACCAGATGATCCAATGACACTGGCACTAGTCTTTTAATTGGTGCCTTCCCTCCTCATTGCTGCCCCTGGCTTTGTATATCAGCTGAAATTCTGCCTCCTTCAAGAAACCTTTCTCACTTTTCCTTATTAGTGGTCCCTCTGAGATCATATCCTCTGAGATTACTTCAGTTTATTCTGTCTCTGTCTTACTTGTATGGAGTTGTTTGCATGTCGTCTCCTGCCTTGGATCAAGAGCTCCCCTAGGCCATGAACTATCTCTTGCCTTTCTTTGTCCCCTGGGCACATAGCACTGGACCTTTAATACAGCGGGTGCTTAACAAATGCTTGATCAGGTGGTCAAAGGTATGACCCCCAAAAGGTTAAGAATTGCTAGACCGCATGATCACTAATGTCCAGCCTGCTTTTTAATGTCCTACCCCTTACGTGAACCTAGGCAGCTTCATTTCCCTGAGTCTCAGTGTCTTCATCTGTAAAAAAAGGGTTTGATCAAGAGATAGCCTCAGAGTCATCAAGCTCTTGATGTTCTAGGCTTCTATGGGGTGGGGGGGATGACTTATCCAGAGTCACAAGGTCAATGGTATACTTGATTTTTGATATCAGTAGAAAGAATGCCTGATTTCCCATCTGAGGATTGGGGTTTGCTGTCTATGTGACCTTCATGGAGGAGGGGGGTAAAGGGCAAATTATGCAGTCTCCCTAAGGCTCAGTGTTTTCATTTGGAAAACAAGGAGAGGGTCTAAGGTCCTTTCCTGTCCTAGATCTAGCACCCTGTGATTCTCCCAGGTCCTACATTCTGAGCCTATGAGGCCTTTCCAGATGAGAGAGAGAGAGACAGAGACAGAGAGACAGGCACAGAAAAACAGAAACAGGGACAGAGAGACAGAGATAAATACATAAATAGATTAAGAGATAAATTACTAATGAATGAATAAATAAATAGATGGATTAATAAGTATATAAAGAAGACCCTAGGATTCTGTGATATATGATAAGCAACTGGACAGATGCCTTCATGGAGCATAAGAGTCATAAAATAAATAGGGAACAGCATTCTTTCCTACTTCCCCAGGACTGGAGCAATATATAGGGAGCTTTCACATTTCCCAGAGAAAGACAGAGCCCAAGCCTCCCACCCTTCTACTTCGCATCAAACTTTTGAAGCTGACAGTTGATTTCACCCTCTCTCAGAAAAGCCACGAATCTGAAAGTCTGGAGGGAGCAGGAGAAATGAGGATTGTGGGGAAAGCCCAGGACAGGAAGGGAGCCAGGTCATGTGCATTCCCCTTCACCCTCAATTTGCAGCTGCTACCACCAAACAGCTGGTTGGGGCTGAGGGGCAGGGATAGTCCTGGCTCTCCTCTTTCTCTCTTGTCTTCTCTGCTGCTACTTCTTTTCTCCATCCCTCTTAAATGTGGATATGCTTCCCAAAGCTCTGACATCCTCCTTCTGCTCTCTTTACCCTTTCTTCCCTCACAGATCTCTTTTCCTGAAGCTTCAAACTAGTATTTCCAAATCAGCTAGAGTATAGAATGTTGGACCTGAAATCAGGAAGCCCTAAGTTCAAAATCTAGCCTCAGACACCTACTAGCTGTGTTAGTCACTTAACCTCTATTTACCTCTGTTTTCTCATCTGTAAAATGGACGTTAACAATAGCACCCATTTTTCAGGGTTGTTGTGAAAACCGAATGAGATAATATTTGTAAAGCCCCTAGCACAGTGCCTGACATATACAAAGCACTATATGAATGTTAGCTATTATTATTCAAAATTGACATCTCTAGCCTTGACTCTTGTAGAGTAGGAGTCTCTGGAGTCAGATAGATTAGGCTCAAATCCTATCTTTGTCATTTACTACCTGTGTGACTTTGGCCATGTCTCTGAAACCTCCCAGGGTCTGTTTCTACCTTTCAAAAGTGAGGACATTAGATTAAATGACCTTTGAAGTCCCTCCCAGATCTAGACTTGGAATTCTATGGCCAAAGTCACTTACCCTTCCCCAGCCTCGGTTTTCTCATTTGTAAAATGAAGGAGTTGCCTGAGATGACCTTGGAAGTCCCTCCAGCTCTGGACCGGAGGTCCTGTGATCCAAGGCTTCAGATCAGAAATTCCCCCCATCCTCTAACACTGTGCCTGATACATAGTAGGTGCTTAATACATGTTTGCTGATTGATTTATTTTCAAAATTGGAGGCAGTGTGGGGGGAGGAGGGGAAAGTGATGGCTTCTGAAAATTACATACTAGTGAAACTGATTTAGACTCCTGGCAGAATTCTGCAATTGGTTTATTAACGGATGAATTGAAAGCACTTAGAAAGGGAAATTGTGATCATTAGGAGCCAGCATGGGTTCATTAAGAACAAGTCATGCTGAATTAACCTCATTTCCTTTTTGGTTAGGGTTACTTGACTAGTAGAACAGAGGAATGGTGCAGAGGTGGCCAAGCTGCATTTTAACCAGACTCATAGATTTCAAGCTTAGGGGGATCTCAGAGGTTATCTATAGTACAGCCTCCCTCATTTTATAAATGAAGTGCTCAGCAAAGCCTTTCATGATACCTTTTGGGATAAGATAGAGAGACATGGCACAAAGTGTTTGATTCAGAGCTGGCTGACAATGTCTACCTAAGGAATGCTGATTCATGGATAGATGTCAAAAAAAGGCTCAGGGGGGTGGGGTGGGGTGGTAATTAATGTTAATCTTGTCTAATTGTTTATTAATGACAAGTCTGACCCTCCATTCATTCTACTATGCTGCCTCCAATTTCAACAATTAAAGTAAAAACAGACCTAGCATTAGTGGAAAGGACACTGCACTTGGAGGTAAAATCCAGGCTATGCTACTCATAAGCTATGTGACTATGGACATGTTACTTAGCCTCAGTTTGTTTATCTGTAAAATGGGGGCCATCCTACTGGTACTTCCTAACTCACACAAGGGTTTCGTGAAGGAAACTACTCAGTGAGCTAGCTGTAAAGCATTCTGGCAACACGAGCTCTTCCACTCTTGGGAAGAACAAACAGGGCAGATGGAGATTTATAGCATAAGCCATGCTTCGCCAAAGGAAATATAAGTGTAAAATGAAACTGTTATTACTCCCAGTAACTTTTAGGAGCACTGAAGATGACAATTACTGTAAAAACCTGATCTAGAATGCCATTCTTTCTGAGTCTGGAATTGGGAAGCTGGGATCCTCTTTATTCCTTCTGAGAATCAAACAACTGAGAAGCACTGTGCTCGTCATGGGGGATGGTCGCTACTCCCATTCTCCTGAGGGCTACAATATGTATAAAGATGAGTTGATATAAATGAAGCAATTAACAGGCAAGTGTTTATTGCTTACTATGTGCCAGGTACTGAGTCTTGTAGAGGAGATACAAAGGCAAACAGGAAATAGTCCCTGCCCTCAAGAAGATTACCAGACAACATGAACATCTATACATAGTAAGGCTTAGGTAACTGGATGACAGGATTGGCAGGCGGAGAGAGGAGACCCTACGGCAGCTAGGGAGTCAAGTAAGGCATCATGTAGGCAGTTGCACTTCAGCTGAGCTTTCCAGGAAACCTGGGATTCCACTTACAAAGATGCAATACATAGGGTCCCACGGGTTACTTTTTATTGAACGCCTTGCATAGACACATAAAAATACATTCTAGGGCTCCAGAGTCTCTACAGGAAAATCTCATTAATTCTTTAAGGTGATTTGCAACTAATTGTTGGCAGGAGAGGACCTCTTGGGAACAGGGGCCTCACTCTACTAAGGTACATCTCAATCCATCTATGGCTTAGTAGATAAGTCCTAGGGAGTTGTCTGAGGCGAAGAGAGGTTAAGGGACTTCCCCAGAGTCTACTGATACTAGCATGTATCAGAAGTGGAATTTGAGCTCATTTTTCCTGTTCCAAACCTATTAGGCTTGTTGTAACCCAACCCAACCCAGCTCTATGGCTGCCAATGGACTGATTGATTTTTAAGATGGAAGAGTGGAAGGGGGGAATCATGATGCATTCTGAAAAGTACAGACTCGTGGATTTGCTGTCACCCCCTGGCAAAATTCTAGAATGGATTATTAATTAAGCTTACAGACCAGTAGAGAACTCTTAGGTTTGTGTTGTGTTTTTTTCATAGTTCTAGGAGAGGACTAGAATGAAATTTGAACCCATATATCCCATCCCTTTCTTTCTCCATCCACTTCTCTCTCTCTCTCTCTCTCTCTCTCTCGCTCTCTCTCTCTCTCTCTCTCTCTCTTTCTCCCTCTTCCCTCATTCTCAAACTCCAAGCCCTAGCTACACATCAAAGGTTCATCCAACACTTTCCCTTTCCCACCCCCCAACCTTAAACCCTGATTGACCCAGCATAGATTGGCCCTATACCAATGAAAACTGAAGATGATAGAAGAGAAAGTGAAATTGATGGCCCACAGTGTAAGATGGAAGGAACCTTAAAGATCCTTCTAATCTGACACCCTCGTTCCACAGACAAATTCTTTATTAGAGTCAAAATGAAAAGGCAGTATCTTCAATATGAAAGGGTTCAAGTAATCTGACATCTCATTTAATTGCAGGAGAGGCTTTAATTATTGGAAATGTTCTCTGGTCCACTACACAAAACATGCCTTTGACTTAGAATTCTCCTTCTCTCCTTCAAAGTTCTACCCAAGGATTGGTTCATTAGCAAATCCTTGCCAGGTTCATATCTCCTACAGAACTACAAAATTCTAGCATGGAACTTAGAGACCATAGAATCAAAAGACTTTGAGAAGGGGGAATGTAAGTAGGGAAGGGTCCCAACAAATAATTCCAACCTAGATATTAGGATCATAGATTAAGGGCTCTTCAAGATCAGCTGGTCCAACCCAAAGCTTTTAATTCTCACTTTACAGAGGAGAAAACTAAAGCCTGAAGAAAAGTGACGGGCCCAGGTTCACAGGAGTAGAACCAGGATCTAAAGCCAGGGCCCCCAAATCCAGTGCTCATTCCTCTTGACTCATGTTGCTCATTTCAATTCGCAGAAAGTCACAAGGCCTTGCAGTTGAAAAGGACTTTCGGGGCCATCTGATCCAAACCAGTTCCTCCAGTAATCTGTCCATTCTTCCTATACCTGTTGTTCAGTCCTTCAGTTGTGTCTGACTCTTTGTGACTATATTTGGGATTTTCTTGGCAAAGATACTGGAGTGGTTTGCCATTTCCTTCTCCAGCTCATTTTACAGATGAGAAAACTGAGGCAAACAGGGTGAAGTGACTTGCCCAGAGTCACACAGCTAGTATGTGTCTGAGGTCAAATTTGAACTCAGGTCTGCTGAATCCAGGTCCAGTGCTCTATCCACAAGCTTCTATTTAGAAGTTTCCATTCAACAGTCACTCAATATGCAGATGTTATTTTTGTGACCCTCCTACTGATGTTTGGGGTTATACATTCATGAGTCTGTCCTCATGGTGCCACTACATTTCAGTTGGACCAAGTCACTCATGGACAGTTGAAGACTCATTTTCTGCATGAACCCTTTCCTGATCCCCTCCACTACCTTATATTTATTCTCTTTATTTTTATTCTCTACATATTTGTATATGGACTTGTTTCCTCTACCCTTAAAACGTGAGTTCCTTGAGATCAGATATTGTTTCATTCACTATATTTGTATGACAGTGCTAGCACATAGTAGGTGCTTAAAAATGCTTCATGATGGGTTAATCATAGAATATTAAAGTTGGAAAGAACCTTAGAGATTCAATTGAATTCAAAGCAAAATCGGAACCCATGTTTCCTCATCCTTCCTTACCCCATTCCCTTCCCTGTCTGCTCCTTTACTCTCCAGCCTCAAAGTGACCCATGGATGGGCGTTGTCAGAGCTATCAAGGGATGATCCAATAGCTTTCCCCCATGAACCCCCAAATCTGATTCAACCAAATTAATCTTTAAGCATTTATGAAGCACCGACTCTGGACCAGGCACTGTGCTGAGTGCCAGAGTTATAAATACAAAAGTGAGACAATAACTCTAGCACCTGGGGGATCGTGAAAAATTTTATGTAGAGGGTGCTGCTTAAGTTGAGTGCTGAAGGAAATGAGGCATTCTAAGAGGTGGATGTGAGAAAGGAGTGCATGCTAGACCTGAGGGAAGGGCAGAACAAAGGCCAGGAAATGGGAAATGGAGTTTTATGTGTGAGGAACAGTAAGAAAGCCCATATGAAGGGAAGCAATGTGACACCAAGCCCAGAATGGCTACTGCCATTGACTGATGCACCAATGCTAACAGCTGGTGATGGAGAAGAATGGAAAACTGATAGACCACAGAACTTCCAGGAAACTCTGAAGCCTATTCTAGTCTGATCCCTTTATTTTACAGATGAGAAATGAAGTACAGCACAAGAACACTCAACGAGTCAGGATCTGAACCCAGGTTTTATGACTCCAAATCCTCTTTCCACAACACCAAGATGACTCTAAAGTGAGAGATATTTTCCCATGAAAGTCCCTAAGACCTCATGGCCTTGTCTGCTAATGTGTCATTTTGGACCAATCTCCTTCCTATAGATCTCCAAATACTGGGTGCCATCTTGCTTAGTTTTCGAGGGCTTTGGAGAGGAGATTCAGTTCAGAGCCAAAGCCTATCCGAGAAGGACAGTGGCAGTCCCTCTGTACAGTCCTTCTCTCTGGTGTTCTGCCTCTCCTCTGATCCCAGACAGCCCGGACTGGGGAACATTTGGCAATGTTTTGCTCACCTTGTAAGGGCAGATTCTATGCAATCTCTGCTTTCTCTTCATAATTACATTTGTTGCTCCCTCCCAGCACACTTCCTTACATCACCAAATGCCAAGAGAATCATAATATAGCTTTAGAGCTGGAAGGAGCCATCAAAGCCCCTTAGTCCAACCCATGCATTTGACAGTTGGGTAAACTGAGGCCTAGATGTTGAAGTGACTTGGCCAAAGTCTCATGGGTAAGGAAGTAATAGAGGCAGAATTAAAACCCAAGACCTCTGACTCCAAACCCAGCACAATTTCCACTGTATCACACAGTCAGATCCACAGGGGAGTGCTCTCTAAGTTCTTGAGGCAGGCATCAGCAAGAGAACTGCTTGTACCCTTATCATGCCCCTCTTTTGGAACCTCAAAAATAAGAAGTGACTGTAAGAGTGGAAAATTTATGAAAAAGAAATACAGGATACATCTTAGTTGCCAAGTAAGACCACTCTGGAAAGCCATTCAAGGCTTGAGAGCATTAGGAGAAAGTCAAACCCTGCTTCAGATCCATATTAGCTATGGGACTCTCACACAAATCATGACTTTTCTGGCTCTCCATTTCCTCATCCACAAAGAGAGGGGGTTGAACATGATGACTTCTAAGGTCCCTCTCTGTCCTAACTCTCTGCTCCTATGGCCCAAGCTGACAAAGAACAGAGCCCAGGTCTTCTATCTCGAGGGTCTTCTGACTCAATGACCTCCAAGGTACCCTTTCAGCTCTCAAACAATAAGAGACAAGGAAGTATATATTTTCAAGGGAAAAATGACTATCATTCCTGCCCAGGGGTGAAACTGACTGCCTCTGGGGTTAGGTAGTCAGGTCCCTGTCACTGGGAATATTCAGGAGAAGCTGGGCATCCCCATGATGGAGATTGCTAAGGGGATTCATGCACTAGGGAGTGGGCTACATGGTCTCTTCCAGCTCGAGGGTTCTCAACCTTACTTCTTTTCTCTTTCAATTTTCCCTCCCCTTCCCTGACCTCCAGCCTGACTCCCAGAAGCCTAGTGTTTCCTTTCCTGAAAGAATTAAAAGTTACCTCTTTGTTGGCACTGTCCCCCTCACCTGTGTCAGCCCCAAGTATCACCTGGGTGTCCCAGAAATGGCTCAGAAAGGCCAAGTCTTGTCTTAGTTCAAATGTTCCTGGATCCGCAAGTCTCACTGCACCATCATTGCTTCCTGTTCAACTTTTCATTCTCTCTTCCCTGATTCTCAATCATAAGCCTATCCTCCTTCCCCACTTGCAGTTCAGACCTTCCTCTAGTCTCATCTTGACCATTATTAGAACCTCTTGATTGCTCTCCCTGACTCAACCTTCTCCCCTCTCCAATCTGTACCCCCTACAGCAGCCAAAGTGGTTTTCCTAAAGTACAGATCTGGCCGTGTCACTCCCTAGCTCAAGAAATTTCAATGGCTTCCTATTAACCCCAGGATCAAATAAAAACTCCCTTGTTGGGCATTTAAAGCCCTTCAAAGTCTGGTTCAAGCTGACTACCACTTGCTTGCTGATACCTAAATACAACATTCCTTCTCTCCTCTTCTTCACCCACTTCTCCAAGACTGTACATCCCTTAATCATTCATTTTCTCCTTAAAAAAGACTTTTTCTGATTCTCCCCAATTGTGAGTCTGTCCTGGTCTCAAAATTACTTTTTATTTGTTTTTAATACTAGTGACATAAAATCTACCTTACATTCAGAAAGTCCTGGGTTCAAGTCATGATTCTGATACATGCTGACTCTGTGACCTTGGGTAAGTCATCATTCATAGTAATGGAACCCCCCAATGAAATGACAAATCTCTTATTCTGGTGATGACTCTCATAAGACCTCTGCCACCATTTTTTCTCCACTGGGACTAAGGAATTGCTGCAAGCCACATCCAACCCTAACCCTTCCCAACCCTGGCACTGCTGTTCACCCAGCTGTTCGGGCATGTGGCATGGGGCTTAAAGCAACATTTCTGGGAAACAGTTGGTAGGGAGGAGAAGCTCTGTCTCCTATGGAGGAGAGTTGAACAGCCCCACATATATTTAAGCTACCCTGGTACCCATTCCCCCAAATTCTGACTAAGGAGATGCTAATTTCATCAGTTTCCATGGAGAAGTTGAATACATTTTACTTTTCTGGCTACCCTCATAGTATTTTCCCTCTGGGATATATGACAATAGAAAGAATACTGACTTTGAAGTCAGAGGACTTGGGTTCAATTCCTGTCTTTGTCAATGACTACTCGTGTGACCTCAAGCAAAGTCAGCAAAGCAATAAGGAAACAAGCATTTATTAAGCATGTGCTTTGTGCATTTATTAAGCTAAGTAAGGGGAGAATACCAAGTCACTGCTGTCAAGGAGCTCACACCTTGCTGGGTCTCTGTTTCCCCATGTGTAAAATGATGGGGGTGAACCAAATCTCTAAAGTCCCTTCCAGCTCTCAATCTATAATCCTTCTTGTAAAATGGGGAAAAGTAAACATTCAACCACCTGAAAGGCAGCATGGCGTATTGGATAAAATGATGCCCTGGAAGTCAAAAAGCCCTGCATTTGAATCTTGCCTCTGGCTGGCACTTGGAAGCTGGATGACCATGGGCAAATTCTCTCCCTTCTCTGCGATTCAGTTTCTTCTCCTGTCAAATGAGGGGTTTCACTAACTGGCCTCAAAGGTCCCTATCAACTTGAGCTCTATGATCTTATGCCACCCCCCCACCCCGCACCCTCCAAGCTTCATTTGAAATCTCTGTCTCACTGAATGGTAAACACAGAACCCACAGCTCACACACAAAATGGTTTTCTCTTCCAGATCTCCAGATGCCTAAACTCAAATATGCATGGAACAAAAACATGCCTCCCAATGTATAGCCAACATAATGAACCACCCAGAAGGCATGAGGATAAGGGGTGAAGAAGAAAAGCCATGACAAGATAATTTTGTAAGGGAGTCATCTTTCCTTAAAGGAATGATGAACTTATTCTTACCAAGTAGGGTTATTAATATGGGGTAAGACCAGAGTACGAGAGTCAGATCATCTGAGGAAGTGCATTGGAAATTGGGCTGGATCTGGAGTCAGAGGCATAGGACTTGAGTCTTGACTCCAACACCTCCCACTTAAGTGACCTTAGATGGGCCTTCACCTTTCTGAGACTCAGTTTCCTCTTCTGTGAAATGAAAGGACTGTACTAGATTGCCTCTGGGGGGCTGCTTCTAGCTCTATGATCCCATATTTCCAAATAAGAGTCGAGTGCCTCTTTTTTTTTGGAGGTTCACCAAATGATGATCCCTTTGGCAGCTTAGGAGAAACATGGATTGGATGTTGCAGTTGTGACAGAGACCATTCATCAAAGGCAGCTGAGTTTCATGGGGGTTTCACCCTTCTACAAAACTCCTTGACCAGAGAACCAAATCACCTTCAATGGAACCAGCAATCATTCCTTGGATGAGAAGCCCAGGGGACAGGGATAGACTTAGATTTCTGGCCTGCTGGCCACCCACCACCTCTTGGGGCTAAAGGGGAGAGTTTTCTGGATGCAGCTGTCCCATTGCAGCTGCCAGGGAATGGGAAGGACCAGTGACAATCCGTTCTCCCATTCTGCCTCTCCCTGCTCCCCTCTCTCTGGCTGGCAAACATCCAAAACATCAGAAAGCACACTCCAAGCCTTTCAGCTGCCCCTCCTCCCCCCAACCCCCGCCCCGTCCCCTCCATCCTGAGCCACAGCCAAGCCCAAGACTGACATTTCCACTGTCTAGGTTCCCCCTCCCTTCCATCTTGGCAGGCACCCAGAAACTTTTAAGTCCCACCTTGGGAGGGGAGTCAAATTTCTAGATCCTGCTCAATTCAAGATCCAGTTTTCTCCAATAAAACCTGGGTCACACTGAATGATCAGAGCACAGACATAAGAATTCAAAGGGATTAGTTTTAGAAAGAGACTGAGCCACAGGGCATCTCAGTAGAGCCAAGGAAAGAACAAGGGTCCCCAATCAGGCAGGCGGTTTCAGACGAAAGCACACCAGCTTGGAAGTCAGAGGAGCAGGTTTCAAATCCCAATTCTAATGTATGGTGCTTGAGTGACCTTATATACATCATTAAAACTACTTGGACCTCAGTTTCTTCACCAGTCAAATGAGGTCACTGTACTCAATGTTCTCTAAGACCATTTCTAGCTCCAGATCTATGATGCTACTAACCTCCCTGGACCTCAGTTTCCAAATCTGTAAAGTAAGGGCATTGAACTGGATGGCCTTGGAGACTCTTTTAGCTCTAATCACTCCCATCCCCCTCCTACATCTCCCCTCCAAAGTGCCTTCCATTTGAGATTACCTTCCCTTTCAAAGGCTGTGTCTTGTATGCAAAATTGTTTGCTTGTCTCCCCTCCCCCACTGGAATGCAAGTTCCTTCAGGTCAGGGACCATGTGATTGCCTTTCCTTGTATGGTGCCCAGCACATAGTAAACACTTATTAAATGCCCAGTGCCTGTCTCTATAGCTGTGATCCTGTGAACCTCTCTGCAACTGAGTATCGTCATCTGTAAAATGACTGGGTTGAACGAGTTGGCCTCCCAGGTCCCTTCTGGTTCTAGACCTATGATCCTGGTCCTAAGGCACCTGACCTCCATGGGCCTCAGTTTCATCATCTGTAGAATGGAGTTGGACTAAATTATCTCTGCGGTTCCTTTTAGTTCTGAGATTCAGGAATTAATTCTAAGACAGAGCAGAGGTAGCTGCTGCTGCCGCCGCCACCAAAAACAATTCTCTCCTTATTGGACATCATCCCTTCATGTAATTGCATTCATATCATCCTCCACACAGAGACAGCGGGTCAGCACATGCTGGGAGCTGACATTTCCAAAAGTCCAAAGTCACACAGACAGAGAATGGGCCCAAAACAGACATACAAATCCAGGCTCAGAACAGAAATAGCTTGGGAGATAATCACCAGGCATGAGAGCAATGGAGACTCTGTAGTTTATGCAGAGGGAGGTAGTTCTGGGGCATTGAAAAGAATAATAAACTAAGCATGAGGAAAACAGCTCTGGCCCTGAGCTTACGGAGCACTGCCCTGTGACCTCAAGCAAACTGATTTCTCTTTGAAGAGCTTAGGTGCTCCCCATTCCACCAATGAGGTGACTGGTTGAGTTAATCTAATAATAGAATCATAACTGTAGACCTGGAAGAGACCTTAGAAGTCATCTACTTCAACCTCTTCATTTTACAGATGAAGAAAATGAGGCCCAGGAGGTCAAGTGACTTTATAGGTCTGTTAATCTAGAGCTAGAAACCATCTTTTATAGATGGGGAAACTGAGACCAGATAGCAGAGGATCATAGGATTATAGGTCTAGAGCAGGAAGGGACATTAGAGACCATCTAATCCAATTCCGTCATTTTACAAATGAGGAAACTGAGGCCCAGGAAGATCAAGTGACTTCAAAGAAGCAAATATTTAAAGCTGAATAGAATCCTAGCAGCCTAGTCTGACCCCCTCATTTTTAGAAATGATGAAACTCCAGCAGTGAAATGGAATGAACAGTCATCAAGGTCATCAAGAAAATGGCAGAACGGGGATTGGCACCAAAGTCCTGTGAACATTGCCTGGTCCCTTCTCAGAATCTCTGAAACCATGGCCTGGGGCTTGAATTCTCAGAAGGGCTTTCCAATGGGAAACCATCTCAGGGTAGTCTACTCTGGTCTGGTGAAGTAAATCATTAATCTTTGCCAAGTGAGTATGGAGGTGGGGGACACCAGACAATTGACACAAATAGGGCACCAATTCTCCCTCCAAACCAATGAAAGTCCAATTTCCTTCCAGCAAAAATGCTTCTGAGTACAGTGAGATGTGATCCCTACCAATACCAGTGTCTCTATCTGCATTGATAAGTGAGCAATGGATAAATAAGACAAGGGCTCATCTAACTTTATTAGGATCATACGCCTTGAGTGGAAAGGGATGGTGAGGACTTTCTAGTTCAACCTTTCATTTTACGGAACCTGAGGCACAGAGAGAGGTCACATAACTTGCCCAAGGTCATCCAGCCTCCAGGTCTGCTGATTCCCCTCAGCAGTGACCTCAACACTGCTTGCAAAGACTTGAGAAACCGAAGCTGCATTTTGCTTATTCTAGATACTTCTTTTTATTCCTCGACTGGTGGATCATTTGACAAGACAAATGAAGTTTCTTGGAACATGCAGGGATGACACTGAACAAGGCTGAATTGATCCAGCAGGAAAATATCTGCCCATTGGTAGAATGTTAATCAAGGGAGTGGAAGAAATTGATCAGACTAGCTGGTTGGTGCTATAAAAAAAAATTATAACTGAAATGGCCTTTTGCTTGGGAATCCCATATAGAATGTAAACTCCTTGAAGTTTACTTGTTAATCACCTACTATGTACCAGGTGCTTTACAAATATTATCGCATTTGATCCGCAACAACTCTGGGAGGTAGGTGCCATTACTGTCTCATTTTTCAGTTAAGAAAACTGAGGTATCCGGAGATTAGATGACTTGTCCAAGTGGTCCTATAGCTAAGTAAGTATCTGAGGCTAGACTCAGGCCTTCCTGACTTCCTATCTGCTGTACTGTTCAGCCGACAGAGGGCATTTATTATCTTTGTCTGTCTGCCTTTCTCCTAGCACAGAGTCAACAATAAATATGTGTCCAGGAGACACAGAACAGCATATTGGGCAAAGGGACAGCCTAGAATGTGGGGAGACCTGTGTTCAAATCCAGCTGCTAACATGGTTATGTGACCCTGTACAAATCACTCAGCCAGTGGGATCCGCGGGTAATTGTCTAAGACTGTAATTTGTGGGACAGTTGCTGACCTGCCTTGGTAGAAAGAATTTCCTCACAGAGAGTGTCTTACTATAAAGAAACTGCAAGTCAGTATATAATAATGAAAATAATGAAAACAACAATAAATAACAATTATGGAATGGAATGAAACAGAGCTGGTGCCAGATAGAAGGAGACCTCCACTCTCCTCCCTGTCATTTCCCAAATAGTTGACCTGGGAAATCACTTCCCTTCTGTGGGCCTCAGTTTCCTCATCTGTAAAATGGGCACAATACTTTGCCTCCCTAAAGGTAGGTGGCTAGACTAGATGACCTCTGGAGGTCACTCTCCATCATTCTAAGATCTACAATTCCAAGCAGACATAACCTTAGAATTAAAACAAGGTTGTCATTTCTGGTGTGTCCTTCAAGGAGAAGGGAGGGGTTTTTTGGGGTGGGGGAGAGATATCTGCTATCTGACTATAACTAATAATAGCATTACCTGAGTTGAGGAAAGGTCAAGAGGCTCACTTGGCTCTGGTCTGAAGGTGAGAGAAGTATATTTACACATACCCAGAGATTCCTACCATGCTGAAAGTCTGGTCTCCAAGAGGAAGGGGAGAAGGAGGACAAGGCTAGAAATAGAGTGGCAAAGGGAAGCAAACACCCTCAAGAAGGTGCTATTTGTGTTCTCTCAATTTAAAGCCCTGGTCCAAAGTTCCCACTGGCCCACCCTAGTTACAGCTCTGTTTTCAAGGATTAAGGAGCTGGGAGGATCTATCAGCACTTTAGTCACTGATTTGCAGCCTGATCCTTGGTTTAATGACTTGTGAAATTGGTGTATTAATACCCTACTTATATAGCTCCTGGCATTCTAATAGAGTTTTATTGATTCACATTTGCAAAATGGTTTTTAGAGCCATGAGATGGTAGTAAATATGTGTGTGCATATTACATGTTACCACAAACAAAGTTCTTATATAACAGCAAAGAAGAGAAGACTGTAGTCCAAAGACCTGCCTCTACTATACATTTCCTTGGTGACCCTTACCAAGTCTCTTTTCCATCTCTGGGTCTCAGTTTCCTCATCTGTAAAACTGATGTGGGATCCAATCATGTCAAAGATCCCTTCCAGCTCCAAATCCTATGATCCTAATCATCCAGATATCCCAGAGTCACACTCTACCTGGACGGCTAGAGACAAGGGAAGGGTCTCAGTTTCCTCATTTGTAAAATGATGAGGTGATGATCACTCAGATCCTTACCAGTTCTGAACTTTATTATCCTTAGCATCAAAATATCTCAGAGTTTTCCCTTTGCTAGGAAACAGGAACACTGTTCAGGAATTCAGGACCATAGGCAGCTGATGCTGCCCTCTCTGGATGGGGGTGTTTCTTTATTCATGTAAAATTGATTTTGTCACCCTTCCAGCCAAGGAGTTCACATTTCATCAGGTATAGAGGGAAGTGAGAGTCTGAGCCCCTGCTTTTCTTGATGCATGAGTGGATAAACTGACTTAGGTCAAATTAAAGTCAGTGTGCTTGGAATGAGTCCCCAAAAAGGTCTGCTGACTCCATGGGTCTGAACTCAATTGTCTTTTCTGTTACAGAATGATGACTGAGAATGTGGCTTTCCCCAGGGTCAGAAATACCACCTTAGAAATGTGACATCATCAGCAAGGAGTTTATTTCTGAGGTTCATTTCACTCATGGACATTTAATAAGACACAGGCACTCGATAAATATGGACTGACTAAACAAATAAAGAGCTGCCATATTTAAGCACTGACTTCTTGGATCCTGAATCTCACAAGTCCCAGAAACACAGAATCTCCGAGTGATCAGGGACCTCCGAGTTTCTCCAGTTCATCAGGGCACTGGTCTTGGAGTCAGAAGACCCAAGTTCAGATCTTACTTCAGACATTATCTAGTCGTGTGGCTTGGACTGCCTCTCAATAGCTAAATGGTGATGAGTCAGTAGTAGAATCCAGGGGCAAACAGGTTCCAGGGGAAAAAAACACTAAACAGGAAGATAGAAGGAGTGAAATTTAAGGCCTGACCCTGATGCTGCCTGTGTGACCTTGGGCCAGTCACAAACTCTGGACCTCAGCTTCCTTATCTGTGGCACAAGAGGGTTGGATTTGCAGAGCTCTCTTCCAGTTGTAAATATGATTGATCAGTGGCCCTCACATTCCTAGTGGCTCCTTTCCCTTTTTCAGTGGAGTTAGGTTTCTTTTTTCCCCCTCTCTCTTCCTTACCCACTGTTTGGGGCCATGTTGAGTCTTAAAGATTAGCCATTGTTTCCACAGGAGCTTCCCTGAGACAACACTATCATTGGGTCCACCCTGTTTCCTGACAATCTGAGGTAGATTGTACAGTAGAAAGAAGGGAACACTTGAGGACCTGGGTTCGAATCCTGACTTACCACCTGTCTAACCTTGGGCAATTCATTTCTGCAAGCCCCAGGTTCTTCATCTGTCATGAATTTCAGTCCCAAACCTGTGATCTTATGATTCCTACCTGATGCATGATGGTCAAGGCAGAGAACTAATTACAACTGACCCTGACCTCTGGAGCCCTGCTACCCTTACATACACATGCATAAACACACACACATGCACAAACACACCTAAACACACACTCACATGCACACACATGTGCAAACACACATACATGCACAAGCATAAACACACTCGCATGCACACATGTAAGAACATACATATGCACAGGTACACACTCACATGCACACATATACAATAAACACACATGCACACGCACTCCTTTCCCTACATGAGCCCAGTCCCTGCAGCAGCCTGGCCACAGGTCTATCCTTCCTTGGTCCCTTTACCTAACACTTTTATTGTCTCAGCTATTACTGGTTATTAACATGGAGGCTCTTAGCCAGGCGTGAGATGTAATTAGATGACAAATAAAGACTCCTTGACACTAAGCATGAGGTTACTGGGGCTTATAAAGATTTAGCGTTTCTCCTTGTCCTGCCTCTTCCATTAAACAGATAAGAGATCACAACTTCTTTCTTTTTAGAAGACTAGGAAATCCTATAGTTAGAAAAGTCCACAGAGATCAAGTCCCAGACTTCCCTAAGCCATGAACCCCCTACTAATACGAAGAAGAAGAATAACTGGCATGTGTGTATGTATGTATATAGACAGACAGACAGACAGACAGGGAGGTGGAGATATGGGTGGGTAGATAGAAGAAGATAAAGACAATGAATATCTACTCATAGATACAGATAGATAAGAACATTAGAAATAGAAACAGAGATAGAAATATAGATAGGTAGATGGTAGATGGATGGATAGATAGAAATAGATACGGATAAGATAGATGAATGGATGGATGGATGAATGGATAAATAGATAAGATAGAAATAAAGACAGATGGGTGAATAGAAAGAAATGGAAACAGGTATAGACAGATAGATATTAGTAGATACAGATAGGAAAAATAGAAATAGATATAGATAGTGCAGAGAAAGATAGATACAAATATAGATAGATGGATATATAATACATATATGCATATATATACATGTGCATGTGTGTGTAGAGTGCTTTAAGGCCTGCAAAGAACTACAGACCTCCTTCGGTTCTCATAACAACCCTGGGAAGTGGATGCTATTTTTATTCCCATCTTACAGGTGAGGAAACTGAGGCAGACTGAGATGACTTGCTCAGGGTCACGGATCTAGGAAGTGTCTGAGGCCAGATTTGGACTGTGATCTTCCTGATTCAGGGGTCCAATGCTCTCTATCCTTTCAACACTAGTCCTCTACCATAACCCTGAGAGGAAGAGTTGGAGAGACCTTCAGCAGGCATCTAGTCTAGAACATTTTTCTAAAAAAGGAATCCTCATGTCAATTTTGCCCAACAGGTAGCTGTCCAGCTCTTTCTTGAAGCCCTCTGGTGAGGAGAACTTGGGCCCTTTCCCCCAAGGAAACCCCTGACACACACACACACACTTCAGGATGCCTCAGATTGTTCTGAAATTCCTGATCCCAAACCTAGATTTTCCCCCCTGGCTCTCTAATTCTGTCCTCTCAGGCCAGGCAAACCAAATCTCCTCCACACTAACCCCAGCTACAGTTCTTCATGGTCCATCCCTATTCCACCTTCCCAAGTGGATTCCACCTTAGTCCCTTCAGGAACTCCCAGTTCCCACCATACTGACACACTTGATGTTCTCCAAACTCCACATTCCATCAGCCCACCGCCATGCCTTTGCACAGACTGCTCCCTATGCCATGCCCTCCTCACCTCTCAGACTCCACAGCTTCCTTCAACTTTCAGCTCATATGAAGCCTTTTCTGATTCCCCAGTTGTCAGTTCTCTCTCCTGCCTCAGAGGATCATGTATGAGCTTGCCTGTTTACATGTTGTGAGGAAACTCCTTCAGGGTCCGAGGCACTTTTCCCCTTTGTCTTTGCAGCCTAGCACCCAGCACCCAGTAATAACTGTTAAGGACTGGACTTGAGTTGCTCGGCTTCTATCAGAATACCCACAAGGACGACTATAATATTAATAATTAGAATGGCTAACGTTCACATAGCACTTACTATATTCCAATTTCTGTGCTATATATTTTACAATCATTACCTCATTTGAGCCTTACAACAACCCTGGGAGGTATATGCTGTTACTATCCCCATTTTACAGAAGGGGAAACTGAGGCCAACAGTCAAGGACTTCACAGTCTCCCAAGGCAGCCTTCCCCCACCCCTAAGCAGCAGGAAGGTTTTCCTAGCTTTTTACAGAGCTGAAATTCTTAAATTTCCACACCTGGCAGGATCCTAATTCTAAAACAGTATAAGATTTGAAGACACAAATCATGTCTCCCTTAGATTTATAAGAATCCTCCAGACCCTCCCACCGTGTCATAGAGTATAAGCTGTCAGAGGACAGAAGCGATCTCATTTTTGTCTCTGTAACCCTCGCACCTGGCAGCACCTAGTGAAGGGAGTAAAGAATGCTGATTCTTCATGGGTCAACGGTTTCAGCTGCCATATTGAAGACTGGTTCCATCACTCTGCCAGATAATCCCAGCTTTGCTCTACACAAAGGGGACCTTCAAAGTGAGCTTCTGACTGAGTTGGCCTTTATGTCTGAGCCAATCCCCTTTCGGATTCTTCTTTAGGGTGTCACGTGGGCATCTGTTGGTCTCATTATCTCTTCCCTGGGTCCTGTGCATTCACAAGATCAAAAGCACTTTAGAGACCACTTATTCCAATGCCTTTATTAGATAAGGAGGGAGGGCCAGAGAGGGATCAAAGGCCCTTGTCCCAGGCCATACAGGGAGCAAACAACTAAACCAAGTTCCTCTGAATTAAACCCCAAACCCATTTCATTCCCTGCCTCCCTGGCTTCATCACAGCCTCTAAGATCACATTCCCCAATCACAATTCCCTACTGGGTTTTTTTTTTAGTTCACAAAGGGGAGCAAAGGTGGTGCAGTGAATAGAGCCTTGAATCTGGAGGCAAGAAGATCTGAGTTCAGATCTCGCTGTGTGACTCTAGGCAAGTCACTACACCCTGTTGCCTCAGTTTCCTCATCTGTAAAATGATCCAGAGAAGGCAATGGCAAACCACTCCAGTATCTTTGCCAAGAAAAGCCCCAATGAGGTTGGACATGACTGAAAGACAGAACAATGATAAAAGCTATCTCACACGGAGAAACAAGTGGCAAACTCATTTTATTTCATAGAACTCATAGCTTAGCTAGAGGTTGAGAGGAAAAGGGATAGGGCAGGGAATGGCAAAATCAGGAGCAGCTGTACCCTGGGATGGAGGAGGGATGGCAGATGCAGGAGAGCCAGAAAACTGTGTAGGGTCACACCTGGGCCACCTCTGCCCAGAGCCCTGGGCCCTCTGCCAGAAGCACACCCAGGGAGAAGCCCATCATCTGGGCCTCAACGGGGACCTCCAGTCTGGAATGAGCAGGAGGAAGAGATGGAGAGGGATTTTTATAGAGAAAAATAAAAAGATGATGCAATCAAGAGAAGCCAAGCCAGGGAGATTTCTTTACTCAATGTTCCTGCTCTGCACATGAGTTTTCTCATTGTGCAAAGGAAAGTAGCTACCATGGATTCAACCCTATTAACTCAGCCCCCAAATTCACTTTCTTTCTGCTGTATCTCTCTGCCTCCCTTTCACCCCCACTCTATCTCTTCGTTCCTCACTCTCTCTGTCTCTTCTTCTCCCTGTCTCTGTCTCTCTGCATCTCTACTCTTTCTCTACTCCCCCTCTCAGTCTGTCTCTCCCCTCTCCAAATCTTCCTGTTTTTCCTTTTCTCTTCCCCTCTCCTCTCTGTCTCTGTCTCCTTCTTCTTCCATCTCTCTGTCTATCCCTCTCCCTGTCTCCCATTCCTGTTCTCCTTCTCTGTCTCTCAGTCCTGCTTTCCAATTTCCTGTCTTGCTGTCTTTTCCTCTCTTTCCTCTCCCATCTCTGTCCCTCATCCTCTCTCTGTCTCTCCATCTCCCTGTCTCTCCTCTTTTCTTCATCCCACTAACTCCCCAGGCTCTGGCTCTCAGTCTCTCTTTCCTCTTTTCTCAGTCTCTATCTCTCCCCCTGTCTCCCTGCCTCCATCTGTTTCTGTCTTTCTTTTTTCTCTCATCTCTCTGCCTTCTTGTCTCTTCCTTTCCTCACTCTGTCTCTGTCAATCTCTATCTTCATCTCCCTTTGCCTCTGTCTTTTTGCCTCTGTCAATCTCTATCTTCATCTCCCTTTGCCTCTGTCTCTGTCTCTGTCTCTCTCTGCCCCCTTTCACCCTACTTCCCTTCCTCCTACAGTCTACCTGTGTTGAGTGACATAAAGCAAACCAGCACCGAGAGGCATCTCAGAGAAAAGCTTTGGCCCAGGTAGGGATATGGCTGGCTCCACATCTAACCTGAACCCATGGCCAAGCACTAATCCCGCTGCTGCTGCTGGAGCTAGCTATATTGGTCCAGCCGTTAGGGAAAACAACATGGAATTACATGAGCAAAACGACTCTTCACACCATTTCTAGGCACCTCGTACCCAGAGGTCAATGGCACAGACCCCCACATCTACCCAAATATTCAGAGTTGCTCTTTCTGGTAGCAAACCAAGAAACAAAAAGAAGGTCTGTTGGTTGAACAGTGTGACCAAGATGGATGTAATTATGCCAAAGAAGGAGCAAGGCAAGTGATGAATTCAGAGAGACAGGGGAAGGCTCCTGTAAAAGGATACAGAGCAAAAGAAGGCAGAACCAAGAGAACAACAGACAAGGCAACAACAAAAACAGAATGGAAAACAACTGAAAGGCAACCACACTCTGATTAATTGTAAAGAGCAAATCTGTCACGGAGAAGCCATGATGAAACCCACCTCCATCTTCTTAGCAGAAAGGTGGGGGACCAAGGCTGTGGAACATGGTGTGCAATGTCAACAATAAGAGTTGTATCCGTTGGCTTTACCCAAATGGTTATTATTTTATTTTTCACAAGAGATGATTCAATGAGGGAAGAGAGATTCTGTTAAGGGGAAATAATATCGTATAGACACAAGAAACAAAAGACAACAATGAAACTTTCTAGAAACACACATTTAATGGCGCAGCAGTTGGCTCTGATCTAGGCTCAATCGCCTTGGCCAAGAGTGAACAACCTGAGGCCTCGAGGCCACATGTGGCCCTCGAGGTCCTCAAGTGTGGCCCTTTGATGGAATCCAAACTTCACAGAACAAATCCTCTTATAAAAGGATTTGTTCTGTAAAATTTGGACTCCGTCAAAAGGCCATGCTCAAAAACTTAGAGGGCCACATTGTGACCTCAAGGCTGCAGGTTGCCTACCCCTGCCCTAGGATACCCCAGTAAAATATGTGAAAGATTTCTTCCATGCATTTTTCTACCTGTATAACCTTCAGAAAGTCACTCTTTGGTCCTTCCCTATAACAGAGTAGGAATGGGAGAGGTGTACTCAGTGACCTAGAAGGTCCATTACAATGCTAGATCCACGTCTGCTGGTAGACTGGTGCCCAACCCCTCAAGTCAATAAAATAGTTTTCTTAGGGATTTGGAAGAGGCAGATCCATTTCTTAACACTATCAGGAGAAAAAGAAGCATTGATTTTTTTTTAACCTACTCTTTTTTAATTGTCAGGATGACTCCCTGTTCCTGGCAGGCCTATAGGACATCAAGATGTGCAAAGCACTCTACATATATTATCTCATTTGAGCAAACTGCACAAACAATTCCCCAAAGGCCCATAACCTCCAAATCCTGCTCTTTCTATCTCTCTAATGGTTTGAGTTGTCTTCGTTCTTCCCTGTTTCTGTGACCTAATGCCTCGATCCACCCTTGGGAAAAGCTCAACAGACTCTGTCCTTGGCACACCTGAATTTCACCCTTTATTTCTTCACCAGCTGGATCTGCCATCATATCATGGATACCTCTTTTGTTGCTGGGGTAAAGTTTATTTGGATTAGAGGTGTACCTACCACAAAAGCCATGCCGTTAGAGCAAGGCCATCCGTCCATGGTCAAACTACCTCTGACAAGTTACCTGTTCCATCATTACCCAGCTCTTCTTACCCAAAGTGACCAGGTAGGGATGAGTAGAACAGCCTTCATCATGTGACTCATGATCACCTCTGAGGTAGTCAGTGACACAAAGATTCTTGAGAAAGTATTTAAGTCATTTATTGCTATAAGAGAGTCTGTGCACCTGAAGGGAGTGAGTTCAGGAGGCCAAGATGCACCTGATTGAAGAGGTCATCTTGTCCAATCCCCTCCCCTCTTTCATTTTACAGATAAGGAAACAGAGACCCCTAGATGGCATGTGATTTGTTCCAAAACTGCACAATTAATAAGTGCCTGAGGAAAGATTTGAATATCGGCTTCCTGACTTCAATGTTCACTTATCTCTCTGACTCCACAGATGAGGAGAAGAAAGAAGAGGAGAAGGAAGAGAAAGGGAGGAGGGAGGGAAAGAGAGAGAGAGAGAGAGAGAGAGAGAGAGAGAGAGAGAGAGAGAGAGAGAGAGAGAGAGAGAGAGAGAGAGAGAGAGAGAGAGAGAGAGAGAGATGAGGGGAGGGGAGGGGAGGGGAAGGACAGGAGAGGAGGGGAGAGAAGGCATGATTGGATTCCTTCCTGTTCCATACTCAATAATAACAGTTGATATTCAGAAGCCACTTTGAAAAGTTTTATTCAAGTAGAGAAAAGAGAAGGGAAGGAAATAAGCATTTATAAAGTACTAATTATGTGCCAGGCATTGTGCTAAGGACTTTTTATAAATACTATCTCATTTGATCCTTGAATGGTAGGTGCTAAATGATCACCATTTTACAGATGAGGAAACTGAAACAAACAGGTTAAGTGACTTGCCCAGGTTCACACACCAGTAAGTGCCTAAGGCAGGATTTGAACTCAAGTCTTCCAAACTACCACTCTCTCTACCCATGGCACCACCAGTACTTCTTCACACAGACTCATCCTGGTTGTGTGATTCCAGGCAAGCAACTATGCCTCTTAGGGCTCTAGGCCCAAGGAGTCAAAGGACAGGCCAAGTCATAAGCACCTGCAAAACTCCCCAGTGCTGCCAGACTCAGTCTAAAATATAGTTGGGAAATGTTTAACAAAATAAATAAAAATACAGATACAATACAGATAGTAGAAATTTGTGATTTTCTAAGTCAATGCACAGCCCTTTCTATTGGAGTCTTAGTCAATTCTCTAAAATGTGTCAAGGAGGGAGACTGATGAGCTTTGGCAGAGAGGGTATCCTCACCTGGAAGCTATCTATGCCAATGAAATCACAGCTTATTGAAACTTCCTGTCAGGAGTCAGGTCACCATTCTACTCTGCTTATGTTTAGTGGACTGTTACAAAATTAGATGCAATGTTTGCTTTTTGTAAATGAATCAAATGGCATGTAAACTGATCTTCTGCAAACTGACTGAAAGCATTGTCAGTACAACCCCCAGAGGCAGACAGGAGAACAAGAATGATGATGTGCCTGATCCTGTCCCCACCTGGTTTTGATATTTTTTCCATTAGACCTCTAGAATTTAAAAGCTTTTCCTTCCACTTACATAGGAAGTTATGAGTCTTAGGCCAGCATCACCTATTAAAAATATTGCTCAGGGGGCTAGTTTAGATGGGACATAGAGTGCAACAAGTGGAACGAGGCTAGAGCCAGATAGTGAAGGGCCTTTGAGGCTCCACAGATGAATCTGTATTTTATCCAGGAAGTCAGAGGAAGCTACTGAAGGTGCTTTGAACAGGCAATACAGTGATCAGGTATTTCACTTTTGTCTTGTATTCTTAGCACCTAGCACAATGCCCAGCACAGGAGAGGCGCTTAAATCCTGATTGAAGAGAAAAATAAATTTTAAAATTGAAAGACAGATGGACAGATAGACATAGATACAGATAGATGGATGAATATAAGCATGTGTGTGTTTGTCCTTCGTTGCCAAAGAAGACCACGCCATCAGAGACATAATGACATGACTTGCACTAGACTTTGTTTTGAGTGATGGAAGGCTGTGCAAGTGACCAACCTCACTTCTCCTCCCGAGCCATCTGAATCCAGTGACCAAATATTCATCAGGATGACTGGAGATGACCCAGGATGAGGCAATTGGGGTTAAGTGACTCAAATGTCTGAGGTGAGATTTGAACTCAGGTCCTCCTGATTCCGGCACTGGTGCTCTATCCACTGCACCACCTAGCTGCCCCTGGATATAGATATATGTGGATGATGGATACATAGGTGGATAGATAGAGATGGATGATCAATAGATATGGAAAGCTAATCGATCTAAATGGATGGATGAATGGAGAAGGGAGGAATAAGTAGACAAAATGTTGCTCTTACTCAAAACACAATATTTACTCAACCATCTGTGTAAGATCTTTGGAATCCTATACATTTAAAATGATTGTGGAATAAGATGCTCTGGATGAATGAACATTACAGTTAACAGAGAATGGGCACATACATCCGCCATTCATAGATCACAGATTCTTAGAAAATTAAACTATAATAGAATATACTGTAGTGAAATTTTAAATTAAATTATAATACTGAAATACTTAGATGCAAATGTATTTTATCGTTATCATCACCATTCTATGCTCCTCAAGCTACATGTAGTCATTTTGTAATTTTGTCTCCCCTTTAGAGCTTCCTTTTCTGTTCACTTTCTTCTTTTTTGCCTCCGTAAGCATGCTGGGGCAGGGAGATGGCCACACAGTCTGATTCAACTAAGGACAACCCTGCGCCCCACACGGACTGAGGGCCGATGACTATTATTTATATTATTATTTCATACTTGTCACTAGCCCAGGTGCTTTAAGCCCAATAATTAACTAAATCTAGCCAGAATTCCTTGTCAGGGAGATGACACGTTGTCCTTATAATCTCCTCTGTAGAGGAGTTAGGTGACTGGCCCAAGGTCACACAAGCAGACAACAGAAAACTCACAATTAGTATCCTCTCATCTCTTATCCCAGGGCCACCAAGTCACTGGGGCCTCTCTGGGTTTGATTTCCATCGGGCATCATCATTATAATTGCTGGGCCTTCCAAATGACACCCGCGCTCACAAACTCCTAGTAACCCTCTCCTGACCCAGATGCAAAGTTTTAGTTTTTGCCCAACAATTTAGTTGAAAAATGTGCTCCTGGAAGGGAGTAACCCTGGAGGCTCTGGTCTGGAGACAGGAGTGTGTGGGCACCAAGGTGTTTAGACATTTGGCCTGGTAAGGCTGCTCTGCATGATGGGAGAGAGACAACTGTCAAGCAAGCTTTTAGGCAGAGAGGGAACATGGTTATGCAGACATGAGGAAAAGAAAAGGCCATCTGAGAAAATGAAGGGTGATGATGTCTCAGGCTAATTAACGTTCCAAAAGTGATTTAATACTCTAAGACTGTAAAGAGACCATTAAAAAAAACTAGAGTATTACTTTTCTCCACTTACAGAATAAGTCTTTTAAAATCAAGTCTGGATGAGTGACTCGGATTCATGCATCACCCAAATAAAATGAGGTAGTGAGCTGCTCGTCACAGCAAGGTGTTCAAAGCAGAGCCTAGACCTGCCAGGGACTCTGGAGAGGAGTTTCATGCTTCAGGCAGAGAGACTGGACTAGATAATCTGGGAGATCCCTCCTGACTCTAAGACTGCAGGGTTTAGGGAAAGGAATGGGGGAAAGAAGATGGGAGGGAGAAAGGGAAGAGAAAAGGAAGGAAGGAAGGAAGGAAGGAAGGAAGGAAGGAAGGAAGGAAGGGAGGGAAGGAGGGAGGGAGGGAGGGTGATGCTCTCTCAATCTCCATCTATTTTTCTGTCTCTGTGTCTCTGTCTCTATCTTTCTGTCTCTGTCCCTTTTCATCTTTCTCTGTGTCTTTGTCTTGTTTTCTCTGTGTTTCTCTATGTCTCTCTTTCTCTGCCTTGTTCTCCTGTGTCTCTGCCTCATTCTCTCTGTCTCTCTCTATGTTTCTTTCTCTCTGTCTCTCTGCATCTGTGCCTGATTCTGTCTCTTCATCTCTCTCTGTCTCTGCCTCTGGCTAGATTTAGTTAAATATAGAGAGACAGCATCTCTCTCTCTCTCTCCTGCTAATCCTAA
This sequence comes from Potorous gilbertii, assembly GCA_028658325.1. Lineage (NCBI taxonomy): Eukaryota > Metazoa > Chordata > Mammalia > Diprotodontia > Potoroidae > Potorous > Potorous gilbertii. Next base: position 232,062,105 of record CM053770.1, on the reverse strand, counting down.
GCACAAGAAGAGTGTAAGTAAATGGACTGACCAAGACAGAGACATTTCTAATGGCATCTTCACATGGATGCAGGAAGGTTGCTGATATTTTTAGGTAGCTGTGGTAGCCACATGGAAATTTCTACTTCCTCTCTCTGCCTCTACCCTCTCTGCTGTCCAACCATCTTTCCTGCTGTTGCCAAAGTCAAACAACTAAAGCACAGATTTGACCATCATCACGTTCCATCTCAAGAAGCTTCAATGGCTCCCTATTGCTTCTAGTTTAAATACAAATTCCTCTGTTTGGCTCATAAGCCCTTCACAATCTAAGGCCAGCCTAAGTTTGTTTCCAGGCCATTCAATGCTCAGATGTGTCTGTGATGCCACAGATTCAGAAATTCCTTCCAACAATATAGTTTATAATCCATCCAATCCTTCCTATCCCATAGGACCCTTGTCCACGTTCTTTCAAAATTTGATACGGGGCATTCAACCCTTTCAAAGCTGATTATACATTCTCCTTCATTCACTCTCTGCTCCGGGTAGCACCAACAATAATAAGCATTTATATGGAACTTTAAGGTTCACAAACCACTTAACAAATCTCATTTGATCTTTACAACTACTCTATGAGGCAAGTAATAGAATTAGCCCCATTTTACAGATGAAGAAACTGATACTCTGAGGTGTTACTAGTCACAGCTAGTAAATGTCTGAGACATAATTTGAACTCAGGTCTTCCTGGCTCCATGTCCACTGATCTATCTTCTATGCCACCTACCTGCCATTCCCACACAGCCTTCCATCTTCCATACTGTAGTCTTTGCTTGGGTTCCATTCCAAGTCTGGAAGGCACCTATCTTCTCCCCTCTCTCTCTTAGAAGCTCTAGCTCCCTTGTAGGCTCAAGTGCTGGCTTCCCAGAAATATCCTTCCCAGATTTTCCCAGGAGGCAATGCTCTCTCTTCCTCCAAATGACTTCATGAGTATTTCACCTTTACTGATCTGTGATCACAACATCTCCCATAAGTTGAATATAAACCCCTTGAGGGCAAGGACTGTCATTTCAGCCTTGGGATCTCCCACATGCTTGGCACACAAGTATGTGTCGCACACTTGTTGAACACACAAATGCTTGTTGAATTGACTTTAGACTGTGCTGGAAGACAGCTGTAAAGCCCTGGATCTGAGGGTCAGAAGAGTTGTCTTAGTCTATCAGTGACCTGGAGTGATCCTCTCACTTTTCTGAACCCTAGTGAGGAATGCAATTAATTGGACAAGGTCATAATAAGAGATTTACAAAGTACCTCACATCCATTGCCTTTTTGAGGCTCTCAAAAGGTTACCTAAGATTGAACTAACTAATTAATTAGCAAATGTCAGGATCTGAATCCATGTCTTTCTGATTCCAAGGCCATTCCTCTATCTGCTATAGCACAGGGTGGTACAAGATGATTCTGAAGAATAAACTTCAGTGTGCTATGTTATGTTCCCATCCAATCTATAATTCTAAGAACAAGGGAAATAGAAATTTTGACAAATTTGGAGGATAAAGAAAACCTCCACACGATAGGGTCTCATTTATACAGAGTATTTTTCTGGATATCTCATCTATTAAGTGGAGAAATTTTTTTAAATGGCCTCTGAGCATCCAGAAGAGAATTCACAAAGCACATGCCCCTCAGGTCTTCATTCAGAGCTTATTTATTTTTATTTTAGAAACAGTTATATTAAGCTTGAGCTAGTCAGTGAAAAAGGGAGAGGAGGAACAGGTGGTGCTGGGATCAGATGCACACTGAAGATGGTAAGTGAAAGCTACTAGCCTTAAAGGGAGCAAAGAGAAAGTAAAACTATAAAAATCAGGCACAGACATGCAAAAAGCATGCAATCTGGGGCCAGTGAGTGTAGGAATCAAACATTCAACACCTTACACACTTTAGTAGAACCCAAGAATGTGCAATATTGGATGATGAGACTCTGTCAGCAGCAAATGGTTAAGGTACATTCATTATACTCTATTTATTAAGGCAGAGGAATGGCTAATGTTTCCCACTTGTGTGGGAAAACTTATTTCCTAAAAATGTCACATAAGTGGGGCTGCTGCCTTAAGAAATCCAAGGAAACTGGGTGGGAGTGGGGGGAAAGGTGAAATTAAGGCAGAGTTTATGCCCTGGATGCTAAATGGGATTTTAAAATGAACACACTAGAACCTCATGTGAAACTACACTGTAATGGGAACCGAGCAGAAAACTGCGCCAACTCAAGCAGGCCTAACCAACTCTGTGGTCTTCCTTCTCCTTAAATTATAGCCATTTAAAAAAAATATAAACACAAAAACTCTTTTAAAAAGAAGTGGATTATAAAAGTGAAACCCATTAAAGAGAAAGCAGAAAGAGTCTAGGAAAAGAATTTTAGAGTCAGGAAGGGGTCTTAGAAGATCATCCAGTCCAAGAGATAGGGAAACTGAGGCTCAGAGAAGAATAATGGTTTTCCCAATGGCACATAACTAACTGGTGAGTTGCAGATCCAGGGCTAGATCCCAAGTCTTCTGACAGCCAGGGGAGTGGTCTTTCCATTACAAAGAGCTGCTTCCCAGAGAAAGTGTGGCCTGAACCAAAGGAAGTCCCTTTGCATCTAACTCCCTCAGCTTCTTATTAAACAAAGCCCATCAAAACAGAGGGAAACTCAGCCTGACAAGGCCATCTGTGGTCAAATGATTTGTCCAGCAGAGCCAAGCTAGAGGAGCCGAGGGTGGCTTTTTCACCAGCTCCTCGCAGTGTAATGGTATGCTTATTCTTGTCTATTTTCTCTGTGCTTTTATATTAGACAGTATTGTAACTAGATGGTCACAAGTTTAGGGATGGAGAAATGGACCTTTCTTTAAAAAAAAAAATTGTCAGACCCGACATAGGGAAGTTCCAGGGAAGAAACTCCCTGTATCTAAGCAGGTCAGCACCTTCTTGAAAATGTTTAGCCTTAAAGACTAGCCTGGACCATTGAGTCACGTTTACCCAGGATCACAATGACAGTCTGTGACTCCCAGGTCATCACTAGAACTTGGGTCTTCCTGTCTTTGAATCCAGCTTTCTAGTAACTAGTCTCTGCTGTTTCTCATCAGTCCTAGTCCTGTCTGTTTCTGGAACTAACCAGGTGACATTAATTTGGGAAGTTAAGACTCCTCTCTAAGCCCCCATTTCTTCATCTATAACATTTTCACCCAGGAAATTCTAAGATGCCAGGATGTCATCATACCATCTAGTGGTGTGATGCTGGGAAAATCAATCTCTGGACCTTATCTGTAAAATGAGAGTTAGGTCTCTAAAGTCTCTTCCTGGTCTCTGTCCTTGAAATTCACTAATTGATTGGGATTTTTCAGGGCAGAGTACATGGAGATGGGAAAGGAAGATGGGACACATGTATTGGGCAAGTCAATATTAGGCTAGATTCTCTCTCTTTAGAGAATATGCCTTCTGCTGACCAAAGCGGGGAGAGGCCAGACTGGGGGGGAGACTCTGGCCAGCTTACAAGTCCTGGTTTCTTCCACCAAACAGCTTCCAAGACTTGCTTCTGCTCTTTCCTGCCAAGCCCTGGTAGAATACATGAGCTCCTTGAGAGTAAGAACTGGTTTTGTTTTTCTTGATATCTCCAGTGCTTAGAACCATGTCTGGCATAGAATGAAGGTATAACAGATGCTCACTGATTGACAGCTTCCATTTTCTCACCTGGAAATGAGGAAGTTGGTACCTGCAGTGAAAGGTAGGCTTCCTGAGGGTAAGGATTGTGTTTTTGCCTTTCTGTGTCATTTCCCCCAGTCCTCCCCTGGAATCCAGAACAGTGCCTGGTATCATATACATACACATGCTTGCTTTTAGATTGACTGACAGTTGAGCAAAAGTCTGGAAATGGCCCCTCTCCCTTGATCAAGAGCATTCTGGGGTTCTGGAACCCTGCCCCTCGCTGAGCTGCAACACCTCCAGGCTCCATCTCTCTTACACACATGGGAGCATGGACTGGGGAGGGAGGGTTCTGCAGCACTAGGGCCCAACACGGAAGCAGCCTCCAGGGTGAACATGAAGCAACATGAATAAAATCTGTCCAGAAAGACAGCATTTTAGGCCCCACCAGGCAACCTCTGGCCAAACCACTGAATATGTAACAAAGTTTTCTTTCGTTTGGGGAGTCTCTGGTTACGCTTATACCATTTCCTGTGGAAAATTGAAGCTTTGAAGTATCTAGCTCAGGCTTTCTGAGCTGGGCAGGGGGCTGAGAATGCTCTCTCTCTCTCTCTCTCTCTCTCTCTTTCTCTCTATCTTTCTATGCCTCTGTCTGTCTTTCTCTGTCTTTTTGTCTGTCCGTGTCTCTCTCTCTCTGTTTCTCAGTCTCTTTCTATCTTTCTATGCCTCTGTCTCTGTCTTTTTCTGTCTCTTTGTCTCTCTCTCTCTCTCTCTCTCTCTCTCTCTCTCTCTCTCTCTCTCTCTCTCTCTCATACACAACGTACCGCTTCACACACACCCCAGCCCCATCTCCACATTTAATCCTCATCACTCCCCCCCACCAGGCTTGCAATGCCAATCCAGGTCCTGCTGCCCTGCCGACTAGCCTTGAAAATAGAGGAGGGCAGAAGGGAATAGTTTCAGAACCTGCTGGAAAGACTGCTGGAAAGATATGCAAGCCCTACCCCAGGCACACCTCTCGCCCCTCCCCAGTCCATCTCTCTTCCCAACCCAAGGCCTTGGGGAGACAGAGTCCTTTCACCAGAGTGGGCACTGCTAGAGTTGCAGACTGAAAAGGGTCAGCGTAGTACCTGGGGTGCTCTCATTTGCCCAGAGCTAATTCTATAAATATGCCCCCAATAACGGGGGACACTGCGGATCTAGAAGTCCCTCACACACCGTGGGGCTGGCTTCCTCTCCCCTCTAGCTCTGACTCCACCCTGCTTAAAACCCTAACAGTCTCCCCCCATCCCCTCCCAGTTCAGTGCCTAGAGGGAGAGAGTAACGGTTACGGTAAGCAGGGTAGCGATGAGACCCTCATTCACGGTCAGCCTCCCCCGATGCCCCTGGAATCTGTCAGCTTCAAGGTCAAAATGTCTCTTTGGGCACAAGAATGGCCAGGCAGGGGAGGGAATGGGGGAACAAATATCTGCCGCAAAATCCCAAACCCGTCAAAATATGTGGCCGGCACCGGCCCCGCCCCTCTGGGCAGCAGCTCAGAGTTGGGAGGTCGGAGGCCCAGGAGCTCTTTGGCCCGCCCGCTGGGGCTCCACTGAGGTTCCCGAGGGGGCGTGACCGCACTCCCTGGGATCTAGGCGCTCCGATCCCGGAAGGCGCGCAACTTATGCGGGTGTAGACCTCGAGAAAGGGAGGGTAAGAGACCTGTTCGTAAGGTGCTTTTCTTTTCTCAGTCTAGGTGCCTAAGACTCGGGACCCGGCCGTCCAGAGAAAGGGAACGGGGGAGTGGTGGTGGGGTGGCAGGGTTGTCCCTGGGCACTCACCGTGGGCGTTCTTCCCGCAGATGAGATGCTGGTAGGGCTGCAGCAGCCCCCAGAGCTCCGAGTCGTTGTTGACTGTCTGCTCCAGGGATTCCACTGTGAACTTGGGAGGCTCCTGAGGGGCATGGTGGTGGTGCTGCGGCTGGTGATAGTGGTGGTGGTGATGGTGGTGGACGTGGTGGTGGCCGGCAGCTGCGGCGGCGGCAGCGGCGGCGGCGGCCACTGCCGCTTGGGCAGCGGCGCCAGCTGCTGGGGGCGCGCAGCAGCTGCTGCCCCCGCTAGTGCTGCTCCCCGCACTGCAGCCCCCTCCGGTCCCAGGCCCGGGTCCTGCAGCCGCTCCTGCCCCGGCCTCCCGCTCCCTTTCCGCAGGGACGCGGGGCGGCGGCGGGGGCAATGGGGGCGGTGGCGGAGGAGGGGGCGGGGGCGGCGGGGGCAGCGCCCCGGGTGGCGGCGGCGGCGGTGGCTGGACCGGGGCCGGGCCCGGGGCCAGGGCCAGCGGGGGCTGCAAAGGCCCGGCGGCCAGCACCCGGCCGTAGATGTCCCGGAAGAGGCTCTCCATGCAGGCGGTCAGGTAGATGGCTGCGTGCTCGTGGATGCGCAGAGCCACGCGGCTGTCCACCATCCAGCGGTACACCTTGCCCACGGAGAAAGTGAGCCCGCAGCAGGCCGACTTGCCGCGACCGAAACGGTCGCCGCCGGCGCTGCTCATGTTGTAGAGAGAGAGAGCAGCGAGCGCAGCGGCTGTGCAGTGCGCCGCCAGGCTCCAGGACAGCACGATCTCCATGGCACTCTGGACCTCGTGTTTGGTGCACTTGGCGAAGCGCAGGCTCAGCCGCTGCGCCTCCTTGGCAATCCGCACCAGCGCCCGGCTCACCAGCGTGGAGAGGCGGGCCAGGGCATCCTTGGGCAGGCCTGGGCCCGCCGCGGGCACCGGGAGGCAGGCGGATGCCAAGCCGGCCCGCGACTCCCGGGGGCGCAGCAGCAGCAGCGCCTCCAGCTCGGGCAGGGTCCAAGGCACGTCCTCGAGGTCGGGCAGCAGCCTGGAGCAGTGCTGGCCCGCGCAGTCCAGCACCTCGGAGTCTTCCACCAGGGCAGTGTTGACGGTGTCAAAGCTGCTGTGTCTGCTGTGCATGGAGTCAGCTAGATGCGGCCAGCAGCTCCCTCCATAAGGGTACGAAGACGACGCTGGGTGTGAATCGGAGCAGCACAGCGACAAGTTGGAGGAGCGGACTGAGTCCGCCGCGCCACCATAACCCGAGTCCAGCGTCAGATCTTCCAGCGTCCTGACCACACTCTTACCTCTTCTGGCCATAGCAGCTGCACTTCATGCTGCTCCGACGAGAAACCAACCAGGGCAGGGAAAGCCAGAAAAAGAAAGGCAGCTCGAGAGGAGCGCAGCAGGAAAGGGAGAAAGGGGAGAGCGGAGACAGGGGAGCCCGGCCCGCAGCCGCCGCCGCCGTCTCCGAGGCTCACTTTCCCCCACTGCAGAACTACGAAGTGTTACTACTTTCCGCCTTCCTGGGCCGCCTCCTCCTTTTGCGCACGCAGAGAAGACCCCCAAGTCATCTTCCGCGGCCCGGGAGAGGTAGGAGAGGACGCACGGCCCGAGCAGCCGGGAGAAGGGGATAGGAATCACACGCAGTTACTTCCCACCTTCCAAAAAACAAAAAAATGAGAGAAGAAAAAAAACGAAAAGTGTTTTGAGCGTTCCTTCTGGGGCTGGGCTTCACTCAGCCGATTCAGTAGCGGAAAGCCAGGCGGCGGCCCCAAACAGACAACGACAGCAGCAGCAACAGCAGCTGCCGGACGCCACGGCCGCCGTTGCAGCACCTCGGGCCGGCCCGCCCGCCTGCCGGCCCGGCGCAGTCTCGCAGCCCAAGCCCTGCACTGCAAAGGAGCGGCGAGAGCAGCAGGCGCAGCAGCCAGCCACCCTCTCTCTACAGCACCCGCAAAATCGAGCCAGCCAGCTGGGGAAGGACGTATGGAAAGGAGGACGGCAGAAAGAGCCAATGGGATGGGAGCATGCTAATGAACTACCTCTCTTCCTCCTTTCCCCCTTTTCTACCCACCCCACCCCCCCCCCCCGCTCCCGTCAGTTTCTTCGCCACCAGCAGCACCTTCCTCCAGCACCTTCCTCCACCACCCCTCTCTCCTTCCTCCTCTAGCCCTCCATCCAAGCCGCAGGAAGAAGGGAGCTTAGGGATAGGTGGTATTAGGCACCAGCACCGTGGTCCTGCATGTGCAACGGCTGCGGCTGCCCATTTGGGCTGAGGCTGATTGACACGCCTTCCTCTGGTTAGCGTAGACACAGAGCAGAGGACGCAGACGCTCCAGCCTTCATCGCTTGCCTGTCTGGCTTGCGGGGTCTCTTCACTGCCTGCCTGTCTGCTCCTCGACCTGCCCCTGCCTCGGCCTCGGCCTCTGCCTCTGCCTCCGCCTCGGTTGTTTTGGTTTCGAACTTTGCTCCTTACCAGCTAGGACGTTCCTTTCTCCTCTCCCCTCCTCTGCCCCTCCCGGGGATCCAAGACAAACAACTGCGTTCCAGGAATAGGGAGGATAATTCAGGCGCAGGTCTTAGTGCATCGGGGTAAAGAAATTGGAAACCTGGGCAAAGTGAGTTAGGTCTGCAAGAGCAGCAGCTGCCAAGGAATCTTAGTAATCCCGGCGGAAGGACCCCAGCCCACGAGCATACCTTCGATCGTTTTTAGGTGCCTTTCAGGTTGTAGTCACAGGACAGGAGGCTGCTGCCCCTCTCTTCCATAGCAGCATTCGTTGACCATGCTTTGGTATGTGGCACCTTGGAGCTGTGCAGGATGCAGTGGGCCCACATCAGCTGGTTAAGCTCACACCCAAGAGACCCCACTTTCTGCACATTCACTTTGCAGCTTAAAAAAAGCTTCCCTTTAAAAAGAAAAACTCTTTGCATAGGTTCATACGCGTTCTCACGGGCTACCGTTGACAAAAAAAAACAGGCTAACTTTCAACATCAACGTGACAAGGTTTTTAAAAATATTAATGGAGGAGGGGGTGAGCAGCAAGGGAAGTTAGAAGCCATCTAGCCTACTTGCCAGCTGGGACCCAGAACAATTAAACAGCCTGCCCAATAAGTATCAGAAGGGAAATTAGAACTCAAGTTCTTTAACTATCACACTTTCTCCTGCTATTATTCCTTTGAAAAAAATCTCTCCGAAGATTAAGATTAACTATACTTCCTTAACTACATAAGTTAATATAATAATATAAGTTAATATAATAATAATATATTAACTATACTTACTTAACTATATAAGTAATCTTAGAAAGTTGCCTCCAGACCAGAGATTGATCCATAGTAGCATGAGTATGTAAAAGGTTTTCTCAGATTCCTGGGCTCATTGTTGTTTAGTCATTTCCAACTCTGTGACCCCATTTGAGGTTTTCATGGAAAACATACTGGAGTGATTTGCCATACTCTTCTCCAGCTCATTTTACAGATGAGGAAACTGAGGCAAACAGGATGGAGTCACTTGCCCAGGGTCCCACAGCTAGTGTCTGAGGTCAGATTTGAACTCAGGAAGCTGAGTCTTCCTGACTTTTTTATGCACTATGGTGCCACCTAGCTGCCCCAGCTGGCTGACTCTGTGACAGTCTATAGGTTTTCTGGTGGAGACTACTAGAGTGGTTTGCCATTTTCATCTTCAGTCCAATTCATATTCTCTCTCTCTCTCTCTCTCTCTCTCTCTCTCTCTCTCTCTCTCTCTCTCTCTCTCTCTCTCTCTCTCCCTCTCTCTCCCCATATATGTACACACACACACACACACACACACACACACACACACATAAAACATACACCACCTTTGTAAATATCCCTTTCTAAAAGCTGATCTGGTCTGAATGGCTAATTGATATCATCTGACAATCAGTAAAGGAAGCACATTGGTGGGGGCTCATGAGCTGTAATGATAGAAAGAAATTTCACTGTCTCTAATGAGGTATACTCTAGAACTGTATGGAACTGTAGTAGTCTTTTTTATTGGGAACCAGATTTTCTAGCATGAGCAAGAATTAGGAAACTTCGTAAGTTGGAAGTACCCTCTACCCCTTCAGCTTTTCGCTCTGATTGGCAGACTCCTCTCAGAAATCCATTTTAAGGAGGAAGCCCAGGCCAATTGAATCTTCACTCTTCTCCAGGCTATACTCCTCCCTCTCTGAGACTTTCTCTACAATATGCCTGGCACCTTCATTTCTCTCCCCACCCTCCCTTCCTTTTCAGCTTCCTTTATGTATTATCTTCCCCCATGAGAGGGCAGGGACTGTCTGTCTTTCTGCTTATATTGGTATCCCCAGTTCTTAGCACAGTGTCTGGCACACAGTAAGTCCTTAGTAATTGCTTCTTGACTTGATTTGATGTTGAAGTAGCTTCAGAGCATTTGACACAAGAGTAATTTGTGTGCAATGTCTGATGGAAGAAAGAAAATGAAAGGTTGTGGTTCAGTCATTTGACCTCAGTTTCTATAAAGTGAGGGGGCTGGACTTCAGAAACTATGCTTCTATGAATTTAGCAGAATTGGGGAGAAGAGAAGGCAATCCAGGAATCTTGGAACAGCGGAGGAAAATGCATATGGATAGGAAATATAAGGGGATGGTAAGAGGGCTCCCAAATTTGGGCCGGTGTTCAAGGTCTGAAGGAGATGGATGAGTAGGAGTAGACTTAGAGGAAGCATGCGCATCATCTTTATCTGGTTATTGATCCCTCGTTCTTTTTGCCTCTACCTAATTCTTCTTGTGGAAACTCCCAGCAGGAACTTAGGAATTCTCCTGCCAATCTATTTCTCCTTGTTTGTCTTGGCCTCAAAATTGGTTTTTAGGAGCTGAGAAAAAGCTGACAACTGCAATTTGGATTCATCACCATCACCCTTGAATGCTGAGCTCTCCTTCCTTCCTGGCAGGGGGCTAAGGAGAAAGGCAAGGCGGTCTTTAGGAGGAGAGGGAGTCTAGAATCACTCAGCCCACAGTGCTCTCCTCCAAATTCAGAGTATCTGGTGGGCTAGACCAAAGGCTCCTTAATATAAAGCTACAAAGGATCTCAAAGGTCACCCAGTCTGTCCTTTTACAGCTAAGGAAACGAGGCAATAGGAAAATAGATTATAGGATCATAGATTTAGGAAGTGACAAAAAGAGGAAGAGGGGGAGAGACAAAGTATGTGTCATCACAAAAATCACCCAGAATGACCAAGTTGGATGAGATGCAGGGGTCACCTAATCCACTTTGTGTGACAACAGAAATCCCCTTTGCAACATCCCTGACAAGCCTCCACTTGAAGACCTCCTGTAGGGAGGAGAAACCTATTACTTCCCAAGGTAGCTATTCCTCTTTGAGATGGTTGTCACTGTTAGAGTAAGCCAAAATCTGCTTCTGATATTTCCATCCATAACTCCCAGTTTTCCCTTCTGGGATGGAGCAGGAAAAACTCTAGTCTCTCTATGAGATTCTTTCGATGATCACATCACAACAAAGAGCATCTGCCGAGCCCTTACTAAGAAGCAGGCATTGTGTTGAGAGCTGCTGGTGCAAAGAAGGCAAAAGACAATTCCTGCCTTCAAGGAGCTCATGTTTTACTGTCAATAATATTCCCCCATTTTACAGGTGAGAAAGCTAAGGTTCAAGTCAACAATCATTTATTGAAGTTGACTGTGTCAGGCACAGGGATAAGAAGCAAGAGATATAAAATAGACATCTCTTTCTTTGCCCTGCCTTCAGGGAACTTACATTCCAATAGGAGGAGATCATCTACAAATTTGTTTATGTCAGAGCAATCTAGAAGGCACTCTCATAGCTGGGAGGGGGTGGGGAGAGTGGACCAGAAAAGATCTCCTGGTTATTCCACGTGGGATTTTAATTGTCTTTGGCAAATTAGGAAACTAACTGGAAGAGGTGACTGGCCTGGCATTCCAGGTGTGGAGCACTGCTCTAGGCAAGGAGAAAAAGATATTACAAGGGCCTAAGAGACCCTCTGGCCAACTCCATTCATTCTATCCATCAGTAAATGAATGTTATTTGCCCAGTCACAAAGGGAGCAGAGCTTGATGTCATACCCAGGTGCTCACACACCAAGTATAGTTTCTTCAAATTCTAGATGAGGAAACAGAAGCCTAGAGATGTTAAGGGACTTGCCTAAAAGTCACACAGTTCATAAGTGGTAGAGGCAGGATTTGAACCCAGGGTATCTGCGTCAAATCCAGGGCTCTCTTTCTTTCCATGTCAAGCTGCTTCTTCTGGAATCTCATCCCATTCCAAATCAAATTCTGATCGATTTCCACACTTTTCACAAGTGAGGTAACCATTTTTTCTCGAATTTCCTTTTGGCATAGAAGACTCATTTCATGGCGTGTGAGGGTGAGGGAAATCTGTGTAGGAAAATTCAGTCTGAGAATTCATTTTCAAGACTTTATGTGCTCCAATGATCCTTTAAAGATTTTAAATGCAATCCTAGCTAACTATTGCAGGCCTGTTTTCAATACCCCTCATGTCCCCTTCCCTTCTAGGTTGATTGTGGATTTCAGCCAGCCTCTAACTGTCTCATTCCAGGCTCCATTCTAATCTGTCTTTGCTGTTGCCCAAATATTGTGGCTGAAGCAATTACTCACAAGACCAAGTAATTAGTTAAATCTCCAAATGTGGCATGGCAAAAGGAGGTGGGGGGTGTGGGTCTGGAGGGAAGGGATACAGGTCATGCTGCTGCTCAAAGCAATTTCTTCACAGCAAAAGAGCTGATCAGAGGTGGGGGATGGAAGTCTTTCTCCACACTGGAGCCCTAGACAGCTTATCCTTAACAAAAGACAAGGGGCATTCTCTCTTGGCTGTTTTACTGTTGGTTTGACAAGGGGAGCGGCCTTGAGCCTTCTTCGGTCTGACATATGCTTCTGTAAAATGGGGTTGGGTACAGACGTCATTCTTTTCCAGATTTGGAAACTCAGACTTGGTGAGTTTTGCTGCCAGCCCGGAATGGATGCTTCATGGAACAAGAAGAGACCTTTGTGACTCTGGTAGCTAACACAAGGCAATCATGAGGCATCTGGAGGTGGTGCAGGTGGGGCAAATGCTAAGTAGAAATAGGGCTAAGTCTGAGTCCGTTTACCTCAGAAACCGAGGCATATAGGTAAAGAAGTGCTCTGAGGTATTGGGGAAAAGTTTCATAGTTTTGTTCCTACTTATTTCTTTGAGGTAAAAAGTTTTTTTAAAAAAATGGCAAGGGAAAAGAACATTGAGTAAAGGAATCTCCTCTCAAGGGAAAAGTCGGGGGTGGAGGCGGGGCTATGAATGTGACCTACTGCATAGACCCTCTGACACAGCCCTTCCCTTTTACTTGACTGTTTTTGTTTTTTATTTTCCTTTTTTCCTCCTTTTCCTTGTGAGGCAGGAAAATGTAGAAACTTTGAGTATATGATTAAAACAAAACTCATCAGTATAATCTTTTTTGTAAAGATAAGCAGGCTCTTTCTGAAGTTTTTGCCTTTAGGCTGCTTAGACTCAAGAGCCAGCACTGGACAAAGCCAGAGTTAAAGGAAACATCAAAAGCTACTTGGATAGTCTAACCCATACCTGAGCAAGGATCTCTTCTATGACAAATATTCCTGACAAGAGACATCTGCTTTAAAGGCCTGCAAGGAGGGGGAATGTATATGACCCTTTGTGGCTTTGGACAGTTCTAATTGTTGGTAAAGGAGCATCTAGGTGGTGCCATAGTGCATAGAGTGATGAAGTCAAGAAGACAAGAAGTTCAAATTCAACCTCAGATATTTACTAGCTGTGTGACCCTGGGCAAGTCTCTTTACCGTGTCTGCCTCAGTTTCCTCATCTGTAAAATGAGCTGGAGAAGGAAATGGCAAACCACTCCAGTATATCTCTGCCAAGAAAACCCCAAATAGGGTCACAAAGAGTCAGACACAACTAAAATGACTCAACAATTGTTAGAAAAGCTTTCCCCACTTTTCTACCTTCAAGCCGAAATTGGCCTCTTTGATATTTCTCCTTCTGTTCCTATTTCTGCCCTTTGGGCTCAAGCAGAACAAAACCAAGCCTTCATCTATTTGGCTGACTTTCAAATTATTAAAGGCATCTATAGAGTCTTATCCCAAACCCATCCCCAAGTCTGCTTCTCTCCAGAGTAAAAATTCCTTCCACTGATCTTCATACAAGATTGTCCTTGAACTTGGGATCACAGCATCCTAGATTAGAGCTGACTCAGGGACCAATTACTCCAACTCCCTCATTTTACAGATAAGGAAACTGAGGCCCATGGAGGAAACTAATCACCATCAGATGAAATAGTTGTAAAGCACTTAGTGGAATGCCTGGTACATAGTAGGTGCTCAATAAATGCTTTTTCACTTCCCACCCACTCTAGAGCTGGAGGGGAGGGAGGGGTCCCAGAGTCCATATCATTGAATTGTCTCATTTTACAGATGAGGAAACTGAATCTCCAAGAGAAGGCAGTTGATTTGCCCAAGGTCGTATAAGTATCATGACCCTTCTGTCTTGCACCACATGATCTTGAAGTCTCTATCCAAATGTATATCTAACATCCTACGTTCCTGGTCACCTTCCTCAAGAGTCTCTCTCTGCCTTATTGAGGTCAGTTTGGTTGAAGCAAGTATTATCAATCTGTTTTGGAGCACAAACCCCCATTCTTGGAAAAATCCATTTAACATGCAGTTTTAAAAAGTATTCTATGTGCCTAACTAGGCACTACAAGATACAAAAACAAAAAAAAAAATTATCTCTGCCCTCAAGGAGCTTATCTTCCATTGCAGAGCTGATTCAATTCAGAAAAAGCTCAATTTTGTTCTAGAAGTCTTGGGAGATCACAGAATCTCAGAAATGAAAAGGGTCTGGGGTCACCTAGGAGTCCGATCTGGTCTGCCAATTAGGAGACTTGAGTTTGTTCTAACTCAGAATCTGCCACAGGCACCTTTGGTACAATGCAGAGTCTTTCCCATGGGGGACTGGAATGGAACTCAGGTGATCCCTATGCTCAGTAAGCTGATGGTCTCAGTGAAGAAGCAACATAAATACAACTTTCCTTAACTGTAAAATAGCACCTACCTCACAGGGATTTTGTAAGTCTCAAATGGTGTAATATTTGTAAAGCATAGTTTCTGGTATATATTAGATACTTACTAAATGCTTTTTCCTTTCATAAAGATAAAAGATACTCATTCTGTACCTGGTTCGGAAATAAAGTTCCCAGATCTGGACATCAGGACAATCTTATGAACCTGCAGAAAATGAGTCTATTCCACTTTTAGACTTGGTGCTAATAACAAACATCCTAACAGAGCTATTCTAAAGTGAAATTGGTGGTCTTCGAAGGTACTAGGTTCCCCCTCCTTGGATAGGAAAGTAGCCACTTGTAGAAAGAATTGTTGGACAGATCCTAGTTGGGCTAGGTGGGCTCTTAAGAACCTGCCAATGTTGAGATTCTGTGAGTCATTGCCATCTGTCAGATAATTGTCTTTTCTTCATGGTCAAAGATGGTGCACCATCAAAAGAATGAGTTGTCACTTAGATACTTCCTAGTTCTATGACCCTGGGGCAGGTCACCTAACCTCTCAACCTCAGTCTCCCCATATGTAAAATGAAAATACTAATATTAACGCTTGATTCAAAGGGTCATTTTGAGCATCAAATGAGATCACACATGGAAAGCATCACTATTATTCATAAAAGTTTGCCAACCAAGTGAGGATTAGAGTTTTAGATCTGGAAATAGAATTTATCATATCCAACTGCTTCATTTTACAGATGAGGAAACTGAGGTCCAGAGAGCTGAGTAACTTCATAGAATCATCAATTTTGAATTGAAAGGGTCTTGAGACAACCTATTCCAACACCCTTATTTTTAAGATGAGATTTTAAGATTCAGGTGAAGGATAGAAGCATGAAGTAACTCAGTAAAGGTCTCGAAGTTTTCCCTTCTATTGACGTAGCCTTCAGGGAACCCAGGGTCACCTCCATGCCAGAATGAGACATCAGAGGAAGAGTTTATCAAATAGAGATGACCATTATGAAGCACGTTTGAGTACCATGGACATTACCCTGGGCAACTGGCAGCTTGAAAGCTGGTGTGTTTTGTTTGCTCTTTTCATATTTATTTGTTTATCTGAGTGAAGACTGGATCAAAAGAACAGTAATGAAACAAGTGGGTACCCAAAGCAATGGCCAGGATGGGGAGAAAACTACATGCCTTAGATAAGCCAGCGAGTTTCATTATCACCTCATTTCAAAGTAAATAACTCCAGAGAAAATAAAGTAGTCTTATTTCTTTTTCCTTTTTTCTTTTTTTATTGATGTTCTCTTTTTAAAATTGGTATTCATATCTTTTGTTTTGATATCACCTAAATTTCCTCTAGCATCTCCCCCTTCATCCCCTCCCAGAGATCCATTTCATGGATACTCTTGCTTTTTAATATTGCTGCCTCTTCCCAGTGACTCCCCCACAGCCTATTCCCATGGACTCCTAACTTATAATGAAGAAATCAAGAAAAATAAATCAATACACAGGCCATGTCTGGTGGAAAAGAACCATGTTGCTGTGGAGAGGGCATTGAAATTAGTGACAGGAAGATTTGGGTTCAAATCCTACCTCAGATACTTACTAGCTGTGCAATCATGAACAAGTCATTTATCTACTCTGTGCCTCAGTTTCTTTGCCTGCAAAACTGGGGCCTTGCCTCTAAGGTCCCCTCCTAGCTCTGAAGTTGTGGTCCTATGACTTTATCATTCCACAGCTACAGGCCAGTACCCTCTGCTGGGCACCAAAAGGAGAGAGAAGTTCTTGGCTCTCCCTTGCAGATTAGGCATTATATTAATCAGAGTGGAGAAACAGCCTGGTGTGTTGGATAGGGCATTGAACATGAAGCCAAGAACATTTGGGTCCAAATCACACCTTAGAATATTATTAGTTGTGTGACTCTGGACAAACCACCTGCTCTTTCTGGGCCTCAGTTTCCTCATCTGGAAGAATGCCTTCTGTGTGTGTGTGTGTGTGTGTGTGTGTGTGTGTGTGACAGAAAGAGAGAACAGAGAGAGAAAGAGAGAGACATACACACAGATATTCAAGATCAGTTTATGATTAAGTCTAGGGTTCCTGGTTGAGGGGGTTCTTTTTCCCCTCCTGCCTTGAATGGTTCAAAAAACCATAGCTTTTTAAAATAGTAAATGATCACTCAGAATGCATTCAGTTTATCTTTACCCAGACACAAAATCCACAAAAAATATAGTCAACAATTATGTAAGATTTAAACAAGGTAGGAAGTTTCCTAGTATAAATGCCAGTTTGTCAGCCATCAGTGAGAAAGAAGAAAGGGAAGCAGAGGAGATAGAAGAAATTTATCAAGTTCCAATGGGGTAGCAAACTCTGTACCAGCAGTTCACTCCTTTAGTGAATGAGCTAGCTAAAGCTTCAATAGCTCATGATTATATTATATCAAGTTGAAGGTACCAGGCCCATCCCTTAATGGACACTGCCCAGCATGCATGGGCATCCTGGGGCTCCATAGTTCCCAGACTTCCTTTCCCACTCTCACTGACTTCTGCCTCCCATGATCCTTTAGATCCTTCATCTGGATGGGAAAAGCTCTGCTTCTCATTAGTCCCCTTGCTGATAAGGGGCTAAATATAAAAGAGGGATGGATAACATGAATCTTTCTAGCTATAGGTGTTTGATACTCGTACTGAAGAGTTCTGATGTCTTCAAATGTTGTTTTCCTTTCCATTGTGTAAATGAATGACTATATGACTCATTCTCCTTGCTCTACTGACATTACTCAATATTAGCTCATACATTAAGATTAGGGGCTCTCAAAGGCTGTACCCAGATTAAACGCAGTGCCTACAGTTTCCATCATGGCTATAGAAGCACAGAATTATAGAGCCAAAAGGGAATTTAGAGACCAACTCCTTCACTTTCCACATGAGAGAACTGAGCTCAGAATAATATCCGTCTGAACTCTAATTCTAATATCTGAATCTGGTAGAGCTGGGGAATTTGTTATGGCACCTAATGCTATGCTATGAGAAAAAAAACCCAAAATAACTAGTTTTGAGAACCATTAATCTAGTTTGTCCTTCTCTGACAATGCAGCAATCACTGAAAGGACTTCTTCCTGTCTCTTAAGCACCAGAGAACCATACTCTCAATTTTGTGATACGGTTTCAGCCTTGGGAAGCCGTCACCACCAATGACAGTTTTGTCAAGCCTAGGTAATGATCAGTAATTCTCTCTAAGAGTACACACCTGAAGAATAAAGAAAGATGGTGACAGGATGCAAAACAGGCTCAGTCCTTGTGAAAGAAACCAACAAACATAGACTCAGACTCATTCCTCCCCTCAGTGGGAGAATTGCAACCATATGATATAGACAGGTATTGACCTAACAATTCACACAAGAAAGACAAAGAGAATGAAGAATGCATATTTCCCAGAAAGTGACAGAGATGGTAAGGTGGTCCATCGTGTTAGTCCATCAGTGCATGTAGAGTGGACAAGCCCTGAAGCAGATCAGTAAGTCAGCTCCAGGCATCAAAAAGAAGGTAGAGATTAAACTGGGTCCCATTTGTGAAATTGTTCCCATACTACCCGAAGTTCTTCTGAATATATTTTGCTTTTACTTATCTGGATATATGATTATAACCCTCTAGGAGGGCAAGAAACATTTCATTTTTGTCTTTGTATCTTTAGTACTGAGCACAACGCCTAGCACACAATAGATGCGTAATAAAAGCATGTTGAATTGTGCTGAATTGGTCTTAACTTGCTCACTATTATAAAAAAGTCCATCCCTTTAACATCAGCACCTACAGTATAGGATAATATGGTATGATATGCTATGGTATAATGTAATATAGTATTGCCTATTATAGTATGAGATGGGATGGCATGGCATGGCATAGCACGGCACAGCATAGTATAGTGTAGTATTGTATAGTATAGTATAAGATAGTAAAGCATAGTGTAGTTGGTTGGTTGTTGTCCTTCATTTTCGAAGAAGACCAAAATGACCTCACTATTGTAGAGTCAAGTTTCAATGTGTCTGTGGCTGATCAGACCAACACAAGCTCAGAATGCTCTACCACAGATCTGGCACAAATAGTCTGTGTGAACACTTGGGGTGGATACTCCAAATCTGCACATTCCTTTGAGCTGTTTCAATTCTGCTTTGCTCATAGAGCACACAGCACCTTCTCTGATGTGAGCACACTATGCTGAGTGGTCCTGTGCCAGTGTCTCCCATATCACACAATCAATTCCAGAATTCTTAAGAGAGACCTTGAGAGTGTCCTTGTATCACTTCTTCTGACCACCACGTGAACGCTTACCCTGTGTGAGTTCTCCATAAAATAGTCTTTTTGGCAAGCAAACGTTTTGCATTTGAGCAATGTGGTCAGCCCATCAGAGCTGTGCTCTCTGGAGAACAGTTGGAATGCTTCACAGTTTAGTTCAAGTAAGAACCTCAGTGTCTGGTACCTTATTCTGTCAGATGATCTTCAGGATCTTCCTAAGACAATTCAAATGGAAGCCATTCAGTTTCCTAGCATGGTGCTGGTATACGATACATGTTTCACAGGCATACAGCAATGAGGTCAGCACACCAGCTCTGTAGACCTTCAGTTTGTCAGTCTAATACCTCTTCTCTCCCATACTTTCCTTCGGAGCCTCTCAAACACTAAGCTAACTCTGGCAATGTGTGCGTCAACCTCATTACTAATGTGCATATCCCTGGAAAGTACATTACCAAGGGAAGTGAATTTATCCACAGCATTCAATAGTATAGTATAGTATAGTACAGTATAGTATGGTACAGTATAGTATATAGTATAGTAGGGTATGGTATAGTATAGTATGGTATGCTATAGTATAGCATAGTATAGTATAAACATGGTAGAATATATGGCTCTGAACCAATGAACACCAAATCTCAGAGAACCTCTATTACTAAAGGCCAATGGAGAAATGCATAGGGGGCATGAATATTATATTGAATATTACCCACAACGCCTTTCATGCCCAAGGTAGAGTAAAAGACTAATGCAGTATAGCTAGCCAGCCCCAGGCCTTCACATTTCATTTGGCTACCCAACAAGGTCAGCTTTCAGGGGCCCTGTCATAGCACGTAACTCATCCCATAGGTATAGTAAGTAGATCAATACTAATAGTACTTTGGTAAATGCCTAGTGGATCAACCATCCCTGTGACTCTCTACACTAAAACTCCTTTCTGTGACCATCACTCCTCTATGTGTTATCTCCCCCTATTAGAATGTTAGTTTTCTGATAGCAAGGATTGTCCTATTTTTTTGTAGACCTAACACTTAGCACAACATCAAGTAAGACCTTAATAAATGATTTTTTGTTCATTCACTCACTCACTTATCCATCAAGACCATGTAAAACCCTAAAAGGAGGTAGGCAAATGATGTATAACATGAGAAAAAAAGAAACCCAGGTGCTTCTTAACCATCTATGAAATAGCTTAAAAACCAGAGGAAGGACTCCAGGCTGCTAGATGGATCATCTGGGCAGGATTTAGAGAAGGCTATGTGTAGTATCCCTTTGGGGACACATTCCCAACTCATATTAAGATTGGTAAACTGGGTCCCTCAAAGGTGGCTGATTCTTTCTCCCCTCAGGGTTCTAGAGACAACTCTAAGTAGCTCAGAGTTTTCTAGTACAAGTGCTCCAGATCCCCGTGGTATGTTTCCCACTTATTAGTTAGACAGACTTAAATGAGTATTTGAAGGCAGCTAGGTGGTGAAGTGGAGTCAGGAAGCCTGGCTTCAGGAAGACTCATCTCCCTGAGTTCAAATCTGACCTTGGACCCTTGCTAGTCATGTGACCCTCTAGGCAAGTGATTTAACCATATTTGCCTTGGTTTCTTCATCTGTAAAACAAGCTAGAGAAGGGAATGGCAAATCACTCCAGTATCGCTGCCAACAAAACCCCAAATGGAAGAATTAAGCAGGGCTGAAATAACCAAACAACAACAAATGAGTATTTAATAAGCCAGCATAGCCAGGATAGTTATTACAGAAACATCCCCCCAAACCAGGGGTATGCTTGCCCCTTGCATACTAAGGTCCCTGGGAAGAACAGACTCAGTCTTAGAAAGTTCACATCACCAAAGGCAAATGCACAGTGTCTTCTTTTCGACAGTCCTTTTCTCACTTTGCTGAGACTTCACATTCTCGTCTCTGATGGGCTCTGAGGGTTGTTTTCTTTGTAGAGTCCTGAAGCTACCTTTCCTTGAGATTTAATTTATTCTTAGTGTGCCTTTCAGCTTCTGATATAGACACTCAGAGGATATTCCTACCTATGGGAAGTACAAACTTCCTAACTTTGAAAGTTCACAAAGTTCTGGTCAATAGGGAGGTGTACTCCTCCCACAAAGACAATTTCCTTGATCTCCACTAGACTAGCTTGTTACTGCAATGTGGCACATAGAACAGAACAAGTCATTCTTTATTTATTTGATCAAAATGTCATTTCCTCTTTCTTCAGTCAGGCAGAATGGAATGAACACTGGTCTGGTCTGCCAATCAGGAGATGGGGTTTGTTCTAACTCAGTCTCTGACTATAAGCAGCTACATGACCTTGGGCAAATCCACTGATCTCTCTAGGCATCAAATAATTTAGAGATTGTTCCCTCTCTTAAAAAAAAAACAACAAAAACAACCAACACCCATGCAATTAAATTGCATAATTAAAAATGTTTAAGACACAGTTTCAGTAATGCTGTGTTGACAGCCACCAAGGAAGTTTTACCTTTATAGTAAAAGACAGCAATGATCCCAGAACTACCTGTCCCGTTGGACTTCCCTGCCTCATTTGACTCTGAAGGAGTTTCAAAAGTTTCTCTCTCCTTCTGGCTAAGAAAATCAAAGCAAATAAGTCTGAGAAATCTGCAAATCATAGAAAAAGTTTCATAAGCTTATGTATCCTCAGAAAAAATCTAACTTGCTAGCAACCAGAATGATTTCCTTCATAAACCACAGCTCCTGAATAGTTGATGGTAATAACTTATATTCCTGTTCAAGAGCACACTGAAGGGTTTGATCTACAGGGGTGGAGGAGGAATTTTAAATGGGTAAAATGCAGAGGGTTTTTTTTAATATCATGTCATTTCATTTTTTTAAAAGTAGTATAAAACATTTTATCCAAAAGATATTTGATTGGAAAAAATAACCTAACCCTACCTTATCTTGAGAACAGAAGAGAATGATGAATGTGCTGTCCAAGTATTGTAATAGTCTCCATGCAATATCAAAAGGATAGACATGTTGTAGGTATTTAATCATTGCTCATTGATCGACTGACCTAAAAGAAAGCTTCCAAAGAATCAGGTAGATTCCCCAGCGTGAAGGCAGGTAGGCGGCATAATGAGTAATGCATTGGACTTGCAGTCAGGAAGAGCTAAATTCAAATCCAGCTTCAGAAATTTATTAACTGTGTGACTCTGGGCAAGTCACTTAAGTTTTTCCCAGTCTCCTTTTCCTCATGCCTAAAGTGAGGGAGTTGGATTCTATGACCCTTGGTCCCTTCCAGGTATAAATCTGTAATCTTGTGATTTATGAAAGGATTTATGGAAAGACATGAATAAAAGTCATACGGATGAGAAGAACTGTTTAGTCAATGGTTGGCTCTGGTAGAAGGAATGCTCAAATCCTTAGGGTCATGCATTCATTGACATATTAAAATAACATATCATTAGGCAGATTAGAATGGATTGAGGGCAGTGAGATGAGTTAACAGCTAACATGGCATAATGCAGAGAGTTCTAAATTTGGACTCTTAGAACCCAGGTCAGTATCTTTACTCTGTCACTTACTACCTGAGTGACCTTGGGCAAATGGGAACTTAGTGTACTAATCTGTAAAAGGAGGCAGTTGAATTGTAGAAAAACTATGGTCCCTTCTGGCTCTAAATCTGAAATCCTATGAATTCCTGTAAAAAACAACAGAAATTTAAAAGTCCCTCACTAGTCCTCAACCTGGGATGATGTTCAGAGATTAGGACCAGAAAGAATAAGATATTAACTTGGTCTCTTCTGGTTTGGGTTACCAAGGGCCCCAAATTCCTACCCTATGGACACAAAACATGAAATCTCTAAGGGGCTTGGGAGATTATCAAATCCAATATGTACCTCAAACAGACTCCCCATCCTGACAAACATCAGTCTAGATTTTGCATCAAGATCTCCAGTCATGAGTTCAAAACCACAATTTCTTAGGGTAGCATTCATCATTCTGAAACATTTTGTCCTACTGAGCCAAAATCTGCCTCCCTGAAACTTGTGCTCATCATTCTTAGTTCCAAGTCATGAGACTAAGCAAAGTAAGTGTGACTCCTTTTCCACCTGATGGGTCTTCAAATTCTAGAAATCAGTTTTCCCTCCCCCAATCTCAAAACTTTCTTTTTACAGTTTAAACAAGTCCAGTTCCTTATTTAACGCATTTGCTGTTCTTTTTCCCACTGGTTTGTCAATATCCTTCCTAAAAATGGAGTCCAGACTTGAACGCAAATTGGCTTTATGCTCTTTCAAGTACTTTCACATCCATTATCACAAGAAGTGTGTTTTCAGATTATTTTCCCCATTCTTCCTACCTCTAACACTTAGAATAGTGCCTGTCACATAGTAGGTGCTAAATAAATGTTTGTGAACTTTCATGAATGAAATGAAATCTTGATCCATTATTATTTGTTAGGAAATGTCATAGGAGAAGGGCCAGAGAATGAGTTTTCTT
Source organism: Potorous gilbertii (assembly GCA_028658325.1). Taxonomy (NCBI): domain Eukaryota; kingdom Metazoa; phylum Chordata; class Mammalia; order Diprotodontia; family Potoroidae; genus Potorous; species Potorous gilbertii. The sequence continues at coordinate 232,038,856 of CM053770.1, read as the reverse complement.
TTTGTTTTATATTGGTCATGGCCTGGTCCTGAGTTACTTTTCAGATAAATGAAGGGGATAATTAGCAGTTGGATTCCATCAAGCAAGAAACTCAAAAAGGGTCTTCTGGACAAGACAAAGCAGGTATTTGCCCAGGGATGCTCCATGTCTGGCTGCTCCAAGAGTCTAGAAGATTCTTGGATGGTTGGATACTGTCGTGACACAGACCTAAGGGTTCTATATATGTCAAAGATATAATAATCAAGGTCATAAATCAGCTTAGTGTAAATATGTAGCCAACTCTTGTATAGTAGAAGGGCTGGGGAATGAGATTTCAAGGTATCTGCATAGTAGACTCATAGAATTGAGCAAATGAAAGAGGGTTTAGACATTATCTAACTCTAGAGCTGGGAGCAACCTCAGAGGTCATGAAGTTCAACCCCCACATGTTATAGATGAGTTCTATTACTATCTTATTTTACGGCTGGGGAAACTGAGTCAGGTAGAAGCTAAGTGACTCATCCAAAATTACAATCTAGTAAGTATCTGAGGTCAGATTTGAACTTGGGTCTTCCTAACTCTAACATTCTATCTACTGTCCCACCAAGCTACCTCTAATTGTTTTCTAGTTTATTAATGTCTTTCCTAAAATGTAGGACTTACCACTCAATAAATGTATCAATCAACAAGTATATATTAAGTACTTATGATGTGCCAGGCACTGTGCTAGGGATAGAAAGACAAAAATTAAGCAATTCATGCCTTCAAGAAACTTCTGCTCTTTTATAGAGAGAATCAGCAGATATGCCTGCAAAGAAGAGTAGACAGACAGATATATAGATGATAGGTAGATTGATTAACAGATGATAGATTGATAGGTAGATAGATGATGGATGGATGGATAGTAGATATATTACAGATAGATGATAGGTAGATAGATTTCTTTTTTTTTAACCTATATCTGTGATTCCAGATCACAGATATTCCTAGTGAATAATTTTCTGTACCACTAATGCAGACTGTCAGCATCTCTGCAACTTATAGTCTTAGAGAATTTTCTAGGAGTCACTGAAGCATCTGTGACTTACCCAGGGTCACCCATCTATTCCAGTCAGAAAATAGAAGTCTTCGTGATTCCAAAGCCAAGGAGATATCCATTATGCCCCATGGCCTCTCTTAAACAATGCATATGAAAACCCTAGAGATTCTAAGATGAGTATGGTGTGTGTAGCAGGCAAGGGAAAGAGTCCATACAAAAGCACGGGGAGGGAAAATGGAGTGTCATATATGAGGAACTGGGAGAAAACTAATTCACCTTCCTCCTTTCTACTGAGCTGCCATGACATAGGGGAAAGATCACTGGGTTTGGAATTTGAAGATAGATTGGCCTTACAGCCATAACCAAGATTTCTGGAGACAGTAGGGGAAGATTTCAGGGAGAGATCTCTAGCCTGGGGAGACAGAGATTCTTTGTAGGCACTAGAGGGGAGGGAGCAGAGAGAATTCAAGCCAGCCTAATCCGGGCTGGGGAGGAGTTTATCTGGGGGTGAGGGGTGGGGTGGAGAGGCAACGATCAAACTAAGGAAATAGATCAACTTCTAGCTTCCTAGTTGAACCATGCCCTTCCTAGCTCAAATTCTATAAGTTGCTGATATCCTTCTGCTTAGGGGCTAGGTGTTGAGCTCAACTGTTTATGCCTCCAGAAGTGATCTCTAAAATTTGTGGCCTGGGACGATGGTCCATTTGCCCTGTCCTAGTTAGGGCTCTGCTTGTTGACTGACCTCTCTCGGCTCCCCAAGGGAGTCCTAGAGCCCAGCCTCACAGGCTTAGAATGATGAACTAGTTTAAAATGGCAGCAAAGGATTTTGCAAATAATCTTGCCTAAATGCTTAATAATAATGAAATGTTGAAGCCCTTTGGGAGTTAAAGGAACCATTTTCCCATGAACCTGGTTGCAGCTCTCACTTGGGAAGCCCTCGCTTAATATAGGAAATGAACTTTTACAAGAGTCTGCAGGATTTAATGTCTTTGTATCCTTTGTGGTACTTATTAAACAGGGGCAGATGATGAAGTTAAATTAACTGCTATGTTTAAATTATTCAGACTCAAATTCACACAATTAAGTTTGCACACTTTCGAGGAAGGGAGTGATTATAATTAACAGCTGAGAACAGAACCAGCACTGGGAAGGTAAAAGGAAAACAACCACCAAAAAAAAATCTTGCACATTAAAAACCTCGATTTCCCAGCTCTGATCTTAGGTCATCAGTTTCTGAACAGACTAATTGCCTAGGGACAGGCAAGAAATTTCTGATGACTTCAAGTTCTGTAGGGTTCAGTCCCATCCTGGATACTGATCACATACTCCAACTCTTACAGAATGTAAGATTTCCCTTATATGTGTGATCTGTTCCCCAACATATATTGCAGCCTTTCCATACCCTGGGATAAATCTTCAAGAGATTGTGTGGCTAAGGGCAGCTAAGTGGCACAGTGGATAGAACACCGGCTCTGGAATTAGGAGGACCTGAGTTCAAATCCACCCTCAGAGACTTACTAGCTGTGTGATCCTGGGCAAGTCACTTAACTCCGAGGGAGAGAGAGTGGGGAGAGAGAAGACAGAGAGAGAGAGAGAGAGAGAGAGAGAGAGAGATTCTGCCACTGAAAAATCTCTACCCAATGTAATGATGAGCTTTTCAGAGCTTAGCTCAGCTACTCCTAGGCAACAGATACACAATCCATCCCTGAGACCTTTCCTTGAAGCATCTCAGCTCAGTAAAACCATAGAAGCATTACACTTAGGTGTAAGTCATCTTCCTAAAGCACAGGTCTAACAAGGACCCTCCCTAGCTCAAGAAACCCTAATGACTTCCTATTTGTTTCTAGAATCTAATCCAAACTCCTCCATTTAGCATTTAAAACCCCCTATGGTCTAACTCTGTCTTGTCTTTTCAGGGTTATTAAATATCCCTTCCCTTGATTCACTCTTCCATCCATCCATTTGCATAGGATTTTAGAGACAGGAGTCAGATATAGTACTAGCTAAACAATGCTTCCCAAAAGATAACGGCCAGACTATAATCTTTCTCTGGGTGGGGACTGTGTCTTATTTCATCTGAATCTTAAAGAAGCTATGATTTGGGCAACATTATGTGATGAAGGGGTGGAATCAGGAAGATCTGAGTTCAAATCCAGCCTCAGACACTAGTTGAGTGACCCTGGACAAGTCACTTAACCTCCATTTGCCTTGGTTTCCTCAATTATAAAAACAACACCTACCTCCCAGGATTCTTGTGGGATCAAATGACATGATTTGTGAAAGGTTTTACCACAGTGCTTGGTATGTAGCAGGTGCTATATAAATATTTTCTTTCCTATGAAAAACCATGAAACCTATCAAACCCCTATCAATACTCAGTTAAAAATTCTTAGGGAGTCACCCACCTGAAGCCCTTAAGAAGAGCTTATGTGACCTCACCAGAGTCATACAACCAGTGAATGGCAGAGGAAGAATTTGAACCTATGTCCCACAAGCCCAGAATTCTATCCACTGCTCAGGATGCTTCTATATAGCTGATGTTTAATGAACATTTGTTGAATTCAATTCATTTCAATAAACTCTGGTTAAGCACCTACTGTGTGCTGGTCATTGGGCTACGTACTGGGGATCCGCAGACTCAACTGGAAGAGACTGTCTTCAAAGAACATACCTTCTATTGAGGGAGAGGGGAATGATTCAAATAGCTGGACTAGGAGCACTGGACTAGGGGATCTGGGCTCTTTTTCTGATTTTGCCACCAACTGAAATATGTCTTGGAGAAAGTAATTTCATTTTTTTTAACCTCTGTTGTCTCATCTGTGAAATAGGGAGATTAGTTCACAGGATGTATTGCTGGAAGAAACCTTCAAGATCATCCTTATTTTCTAGATGAGAAAATTGAGTCTCAGAAAAGTAAAATCATACAGCTGGTAATTCTCAGAGCAAGGAGAGACTCAAGCCCAAGTCTTTGAATTCTGATTCTACTACTCTTATTTTTTTTAAGTTTTATTGATGATCTTTTCAAACATCATCCTTCCTTCCCAATTATCTCGCTCCTCCCCAATAGTACCCTTCTTTGCAACATGTACATATAGACCAGATAAACACATTGACACACTGGCCACGTCTGAGAATGAATGCCTTATTCTGCATCAATAGCTCACCACCTCTCTACTAAGAGACAGCCTTCAGAAGTCACAAGTGTCCACCATCTTAATCCGAACTCTGAAGTCTCCCCATGTTGTTTTCCTTTATACTGTTGCCATCTTTCTATCTCTGCACCAGTTCAAATAAGTCTTCCCAAGTTTCTTGGAATTCCTCATACTCTCCATTTCTTACAGCACAATAAGATTCTATTCTAATCCTGTTCTACAATTTGACCATTTCCCAATGAATGGGCTCCCATTTACCTTCTGTTCTTTTACTAGGACAGGTCAATGCTTTTAAGACTCTTCCCCTTCTAAGTGAAGAGTGAATGAGAATCATGAAAGACAAGTAAAGTAGGAGGGATTTTACAACCAGATCTACTGACTCCTGAGGACCTATTGTTAAATTTTCAGTCTGAGCATTTACAAAACCAGTAAAAGCTACCAATCGGGGCTGGATTTTTTTTATTTTGTAGCTTGTCTAGACTTAAGAAAATGATGGAGATTAAACTTAAATTTTCTGAGAGTTGGTTATAAAATCTTTATCAGCACACCCCTGGAAAACTAAGGGCTCTGAAGCTGTGGTTCCAGGGAGGAACACATCTGGTTTGGCAGGGATAAAGCAGAGAACCTGAGGAGGTATGCTTAAGGTGAATGAAAAATTTAATTCATCTCGACAAACATGTATTAGGCATCTATTCTAGTCACTTGTAATACAAAGACAAAAAATCTCTACCCCCAAGGAGCTTATATTCTATCAAAATGAAGTAAAACTACCCTGGATTTATCTGAATTTATTATATACATACACATGTATGTGTATATGTATATATACATGTGTATATTTACATGTGTATATATTGTACACATATATATATGTAAATGGAAGTCTTGTCTTGGATCTAGTAGACTCAACATAGAGCAGAACTTAAGGAAATCTAAGTTCAAATTCTGACTCAGAGACCAACTGTGTGACTGGTGAGTCAATCTGTGCCTCAGTTTCCTCATTTGTAAAGTAGGGATAGTAACAGGGTTGTGAGAATCAAATGAAATTACATCTGTAAATTGCTTTACAAACTTTAAAATGCCATATTAATATTTACTCTTATGATTAGTCTTAATCTCCCTATTACAATAATTTCTGCCATAATTATATTAAATTATATATATATACATTATGATATATTAATTATGTTATAGCTCTTTAAGATTTGCAAAACCCTTCATGTATCATCTCATTCTATCTTCACAATAACTCTTGATAAGAAGGTGCTATTACTTTCCTCAGTTTGCAGATGAGGAAACTGAGACAGAGGTAAGTGACTTGCCCAGGGTAACACAGATGATAAAATGTCTAAAAGCAGCTTTCTACTGCTCTGCCACCAGCTTGAAATATAGGTCCTTGAAAATAAGGATCATTTCATCTTTTGTATCACCAGTACCTAGGACAGTGCCTGGCACTGAGTTAAGTCTTAATAAATGTTGTTGGTTGATTGATTGATTGATTGAATGAATGAATAAAAGCAAGGAAAAGGGTGTGGGCGATGAGATGAGACAGAGGGCAGGGTATGTGATTTAAAGGCTTAACTTGGGTCACCCAACGACAGAACTTAACAAGAACCCAAGTCTGCTGACCCAAGACCCAAGTTCTTGTGTCCCCAGAAATACAGGAGGGCAGGAATTCTGGAAGGGCTTCATCACTCACTTGTCAGGCTCCAGTCATTTTAAGAGCCCAGCTCACTCACCAGACAAGGAGATTTGAATGAGAGAAGCAGAGCTCCAACTGTGGCTTGGCTGGGACAAGGAATTAGTCATTGCCTGTATCTCCTTTTCCAGATTTCATACCGAAACCCTGTGATCTTCTTAATATAGAAAAAGTTTGAAACTTATTGCTAAAAATGCACCAAGTAAAACAATTTGTCCTTTATCTAAGTCCAAAAACAAAGTACTAGAAAGGACATTCTATGGCTCCCTGTTCCCTAGGTTAAGCCAAAATCCTCTTTCAAAGGGGGTTTCTATAATCTAATCCCATTCTGTTTACCCAGTGTTATTTCCCACCTTGACCTCCCCCTTGTCCCTCAACTGTGCTTCCCAAACTAGGTCTCAGAAAGACATAATGTCTTAAGTGTGAGAGACGCTGATTTTTCTATTCTCTTGTTAGAATCATGGACATTGGGTTCATTTCAGGGCATCATATTTAACAAAGACTTTGACCAGCTGGAGTGTGTTCCAAGAAGGCTGACCAAGGTGAAGGAACTGAATGACATAGGAAGGAAGACATGTGAAGCTTATGAGAAAGAATTAAGGATGTCTAGATTGCAGGTGTCCTGAGGGCAGGGCTTAGATAGTTTTCATTTTATCTTTATATCCATACTTACCATAGTGTCTGGCATACTGTAGGCATTTGAAAAATGCTTGTCGATCTGCTAGGCACCAAGGATAAAAAGATAAAATGAAAACCACTTAAGCCCTTACAGTCAACTAGGGAAAGAAAGAACCTAATGGGTTTGGGACAAAGGCCCTAAAATAAAAATGCTGAATGAATATAAAAGCCCATTAAAAAGGGAAGCTTAGGGTGGTGGAAAGAGGACTCAAGGACCTTCCATTTGCATTTGGAGTCAGAAAAGTTGCGTTCAAATCATGGCTTGGCCACTAACTAGCTGTATAACCTTTGACAAAACATTTCCCCTTTCTGAGCCTCAGTTTCCTCATCTGTAAAATGAGAGCATTGAATTCCTGATCTCTCAAGTCCTATCTGGCTCTAAATCCAGTGATTCCCTCATTGGAGGAGGGGGAAGCCAGTTCTAGAATCGAGTAAATAACCTTGCGAATCTGGGATAAGGCCATTTGTAAGTAATACACTAGGCACTGAAGTTTTTCTAGTGTTCTTTGAAAGCTCAGAGCTTCCCAGAGTCAAAGAGCTTTGTTGCCTTAAGGTCACTTACAACTGGTCTGGAATTGCATCACCTGATAAGTTCCTTGTCTCCTGAGACTGCTCTGGTACCTTGTCAAGCCTGAACCTAAATATTTTCTGGCTACAGAATTCTATGCTAAGCTTAGAACTTTTGAGATCACTTGTTTCTTTAATTTCTGCAGCTGTGGAGTGACATACATTATCTGCTATTTGCTATTGGTGAAAAGAATGAGGCACTAAGTCTTTTACTTCAATTCCACAAACATTTTTATTAAATGGCTACCATGTGCAAAGCAGAGAGAGGAAGACGGATGTAGCAATAGGGGTGAGGGGGGGGTGGAGGGAAGAGATGTGATTATACAGCTTAACTTACCCCTTCTGTCCCCAAGTGACAAGTGACAGTGGAAATAGCGGTCAGGTTAAGTGAATGCCTTATACCCACAACTCTCTGCCCCATCCCCTTTTCCTCCATTAGAATGTAAGGTCCTTGGGGGCTTGAACTGATTGATTTTTTATCGCTGGTGGTGGTTGGTTTTTGGGGGGCTTTTTTGCTTATCACCCTAGTTACAGCTAGATGGTGCAGTGAATACAGCGCCAGGCCTGAAGTCAGGAAGTCTCCTTTTCCTGAGTTCAACTCCGGCCCCAGACATTTACTAGCTGTGTGGCTCTGGACAAGACAATTCACCCTGTTTGCCTCAATTTCCTCATCTGTAAAATGAACTGGAAAAAGGAAAGGCAAACCACTCCAGCATCTCTGTGAACTCACTCTGAGGATCTCAAATGGGAACATGAAGAGCTGACCACGACTGAAATAATTAAAGTAACCCTAGTGCTAGTATATACATAAAGTCTCCCTTGCATGTCTCCCCAATCAACCTATTTTTTTAAAAAAAATTTAAATACTACTAAATAATTTTTAAATTTTTTTTTTAAAGTTTTGTTTTTATTTTGAACTTAGACACCAAATGAAATGGGCATTTCCATATATGTGTCCAGAAAAAGAGTGCCCCAGCACCAACTTGTTTGCCAATTATTGCTTTGTGGGACAGCTTGAGATGTGATGTTGCTGGGTTGCCTTTTCCACTTTTTTCGTTATTTCTCTTACAATTCTTTACCCTTAACTAACCCACTTGTCTCTTAGCTGCTATGGCTTCCTTCAAGATGCCACTCAAACCCTACCTTCTATAGCAGGTATTTTCCAGTCCCACCTGTCTGTAGGGGATTTCCCCTTTGAGTTTACTTTCCTACTCTGTGTATATCTCATAAGTACCATTGAAATGTGAGCTCCTTGAAAGCAGGATGTGTTTTTGCCTTTTTTTTGTATTCCTGGCACTTAGCTCAGTGCCCTGTCACATAGTAGGTGCTTAATAAATGTTGACTATGTGCCAGACATTGTGTTGGGCAGATAGACAAGAAGGCAAAAATGGAACAAGGAACTTACATTCTATCATTTGTGATTGATCCTCCTACAAGATGGACATGATAGAGGTCATCTGATAGAAGTCCCCTCAACTCCCTTGTCCTATTTCTTCCAACTTTTCAACATCATCATCATAGCAAATACTGACATGGCTTGTTAAGGTTTGTAAAGTGCTTTACATACATTAAGCCAGGCAGTGTGTCACAGTGGTTATGTAGTGCCAGCGAGACCAGGGTTCAAGCCCCATTGCAGACACATACTGGCTGAGTGACCATGGGCAAGTTACTCAACTTCTCCAGGCTCTATCTGGGCAACTCTCTAAGAGTATAAATAGCTAAGGGGCCAACGTGCATTTGGTAGAGGGAGCTCCCTTGTTGAGGAATTCAATGCAAACCCAGGTCCAGTCACCATTCTCTGCTCTCCTCTCCTCTCCTCTCCTTTCCTTTCCTCTTCTTTTTCTGTCTCTCTCTCTCCTTTTACCCCTCCCCTCTCTTCTCTCTCTCTTTTCTTTCCTTTTCTTCTCCTGTCCTCTCTTCTCCTCTTTTCTCTTTCACCGTCTGTTTCTGTCTCTGTCTCTCCTCCGTCATCAATCTCTCCCTCTCTGCAGGTTCCTCTCCATCTGTCTACAAAAATGCTCAGGGCTCTCTGATGCTAAAAATAAAAATAATAAAATAAAATTAAAAGCTATCCCTTGACTTTTCTCCTTTACCTAGCTTACCATCTCATCTCTCTCTTCCTATTCAGAACCAAGCTTCTCAGAAGGACAGAGAAAATGCATTCTTGATGGAGGGGTGCAGCATTGGTGATATCATCAATAATAAAGAAGCTCATAAGGGCAGTGGGCCTGTGGGTTCTGGGAAGGGTGGGCTTGTTTTTGTACAATTTTGAAGTTTTATTCATTTCTCAAGGAGTGAAAAGGATAAAGCATTTATACAACATTGACCATGTGCTGGATACTGGGTTAAGTCCTTTACCAATATTATCTAATTTGATTGTTTTCAAGGAGAGGTGAACACTGTAACTACTGAAATTTCTTTGTCTTTACTCCCCCCACTCTCAATAAAATACAAGTTCCATGAGGGCAGGAACCATCTGGTTTTGTTTTAGTAATTCCCCTTCCTAGTATAGTACCTTGCACTTAGACTATCTAATCCAATTCTCATTTTACAAATAAGGAAACTGAGTCCCAGGGAAGTGATATGAGAGATCCATAGGATCATTGATGTAGAGGTAGAAAGGTCTACAGAGGCTGTCTCATTCAAACCTTTTAATTTACTAATGAGGAAATTAATGCCAAAGAGATTAAATGACTCATCCAAAGTCATGTAGGTAGTAAGTGATAAAAACAAGTTTGGAACTCAGGTCCTTTGACTCCTCTGTTGGTTAGTGAACTAGCCTTCAAATCAGAAAGCCTTGGATTTAAGTCCCACCACTGATATACTGACTGCATGACTCTGGGCAAATCCCACAAACTCTCAGTGCTCCAGGAAAGAGGTCTAAGAAGCTACCAAGGCCTCAGTTTCCTCATTTGCAAAATAAGGGAATTGGACTAGCTGGCCTCTGAGGCCTCTTATGACTCTAGGTCTATAATTCCTTGGACAGGTAAGTCACTTTGCCTCTGTGGGTCTTAGTTTCCTCATTTCTAAAATGAAAGAGTTGGTCTAAGTTTCTGAGGTCCCTTCAGGTTCTTAATCCATGAACCTATGATACTATAAGTTTTAGGGCAAGTACCAATCTTCCTTGGAAAGGAGGGTTTCCTCATCAGGAGTTCACCACTCTGATGAGATCACAGTCTAGACAAAAAAAAAAAAAACTCAACAAACAATCTACATAAGGAGGAAATTTCACTCTGAGATGGATCTGAAACCCAAAGCTAAGTCCTGAATAACCTTTCTGCCAGTTTCCAGAGAGCTTTCTCTTAGTGCCAAAGACTGCTGTCTATATACATTTCCATCCTAATGGGGCTATCATGGCAGCCCCTTATTCATAACTTTGAGTGCACTAAGTTTCTCCAATACATGTTAATCCTCTCCCACTCTACAAATTCAGGAAAGCATGAGTTCATAAGGCAGAATTTGTGAAGATTCAAACTTCTTATTGCATTAGGTTCAAAATAATTCCTTCTTTTGAAAATGTACAGGTCCTTTATTGATGTCGTGGTAAGGCAGCCTACCAGAGTGTGTAAAGCCTTGAAGTTGGGAAACCCTGGGCTCTAATCTTGCCTCAGTCACTAGCTGTGTGACACTGGGCAGGTTGCTTGACCTCTCTGGGCCTCAATTTCCTCATTTGTAAAATAAATGGGCTCAGTTCAATGACCTCAAAGACTCCTTCCAACCCTAAACCTAAGACTCTGCCTCGCAGAATCTCAGACTTGGAAAGAACCCTAGAAGTCACTGAGTCCCAGGGCAGTAATTCCCTGTGAAGCATCTTAGGTCAGGGGCCATCCAATATCTCTTTGAATCAAACCTAGTGATGGGAAGCTCACTCCCTCATGGAGTAGTCACTGTCCATTACTGGACAGTGCTGGCAGTTAGGAAATGTTCTTCAAGCAGAACCCAAACCTGTCTGCCAGAAACTTCCATATGTTGCTCTGAAAACTTCCCTCTAGGTATAAGAAGAATTAGTCTACCCATCCATGCAGCTCTCCCTTATTTTGAGAGAGAAGGGTAATCATATTGCCATGATCTGTTCTCTTTTTTCAATTAAACACCCTCCACTTCTTTCAACTGATCAACTAAATGAATCAAGTAAATGAAGTTGTTTTTTTAACTAGGAACTTTAAAAAATTAAGAGTTTTAATTATATGTAGCCCATGTGAGCTTTGAGGATCTTTATTATCAGGTAAAATGGAGGGGAAGAGAGGAGAGGAGGAGGGAAAGGGAGAGACAGAAACAAAAAGAAAGGTGAGAGAGAGATAGAGACAGAGAGGAAGGAAGAGGGGAGGAAAGGGAGAAGGAGAAAAAGGGAGGGGAGAGGATTAAGAGAAGGAGCAGAAGGGAGGGAAAGAGGAAGAGGGAAGCAGGAGAGAGAGAAAATAGAAAGAGAAGAAGAGAGAGATGGAAGGATAAAGGGAAGGAAAGGGAAGGAGGGAGATTAAAAAAGAGGAAATGAGAAAAAAGAGAGAAAGGGGGAAGGAGGAAGAGAAAGAGGGAAAGGAAAGGAGGAAAAGAGAAGAAAAAGAGCGGAAGAGGAAAGAGAGGGAGGGAGGGAGACAGAAGATGGAGGGAAGAGAGAACCGAGAGAGGGGAAAACAAGAGGAATCTTTTCATTTACTTCCTCCATCTTGCCTTTTAATTTTTCATTATATCTTAGTTGTTCATGTACACTGTCCTTGAAAATTGAGAGACAGTCTGGCACAACGAATGAAATGCTAGACTTGAGGTCAAGAAGACCTGGAATCAAATCTGGCTTCTGACAATAGCTGTTCCACTGTGTGCAAGTCACTGTAACCTCCCAGAACCCCCCCGCCAGCTCCCAAAGACTGTACGTTACAGATCATTTGCTGATATGAACCAGTAGAGAGAATTTCCACACTAGGAGTCCCCCACCCTGATGCAATCATACATCTGGATCAAAAACAGAAATGTTCCATGGTAAGTGTTCAGTATATATTGGTTTAATTAATTAGTTAATTTACTGCATTTACTGTGCAGGCAAGTCACAACCTGAAGAATGTCAAGGAGATCTCTATGGCTTATCCACAAAGCAATACAATAACAAGCATTTTTTTGAAGCTTCTTCTATGATCCAGGCACTGGTCTAGGTACTGGGGGCACCAGTTGTTTTTGTGTTCATCCTTTATTTTCAAAGAGGACCGTGACATCAGAGAAATGATGACATGACTTGCACTTGACTTTGTTTTGTGTGAGGGGGCGCTGTGAAGGTCACCAGCCTCACTTTCTCCTCCTGAGTCAGTATAAAGTAGGAAGGAGAATTCTGTCTTTGAGCTTGGGATATTTACAAAGGATATTCCTTGGTGGAGAGAAGGAGGATTCCAAGCTGGCTGCCTTGAAGCCAGTGGGACAGAAAATCATCCCTGCTCTGAAGGCAAGCTTATGTTCTAATGGGAGAGACAAGGACATTCTCTATAAGTCAACAAGTATTTTCCCATCCTTCCTGGTAGAATGCAAAGAAGCCTGCTTCTGGACTCAGAGGACCTGGGTTCAAATCCCAAGTCTGATGATGATGCTCTTAGGTAAATCCCAACCACTATGGAACTCAGTTTCCTCATCTGTAAAATGAGATCAGACTCAATGATCTTTGAGGTCCCTTCCTGCTGTACAGGGATCCTTAACCCTCTTTTGTATCTTGGGCCCCTTTGAGAATAGGGTGAAACCAATAGACCCTTTCTCAGAATATTTTTAAACTCATGAAACAAAATACAAAGGAAATCAATTCTATTGAAATATATTTACCAAAATACAAGTATTCCAAAAGTTGGTCAAAGTTCTGATAGCTTAAAATGGACTAACACTTTTGGAACACTCTATACTTAAAACAAATTCACAGACCCTGGGTTACAACTATCTCTTCTAGAGCTAAGGTTCTCTATTCTCAGCTAATGAAGTGTTTATCATGTTACCTAATCTATAAACTCACTTGTAGCAGGCTTAGAACCTGATCTAGTGCAGGTGTTGGGACATCTTTGAAAACAGAGCAGGCAGGACCATGCTCTGAAGTTAATTGTAGACTATCCTCACCTCCAGGTAAGGAGCTGCAGAGAGTGTACCTTGACCTGGAAACCAGGCCAGCTGGCTTCTAGGATTCTGGCACCTCAGAGCAGACCCCAGGGTTCTCAAGCTGCTCCCAGAATAGGCAGCTTTCTGGCTGGGTGACTCCAAGCACAAACTCTTGGGAAGCTGGTTCTCATTGCTTGAAAAATGAAGGTCTGTGGCGAGACACCCTCTACAGCCATGATCCCTTCTGCCTTGAAAATGTAATATTCACAAGTTGTTAGTTGAAAGGATTTTCAGAATAAGGCCAATGCACTATTTAAGCTGAAAAAGACCTTACAGGACATATAGTCCAACTGTATCATTTTCTGGAAAAGGAAACTGAGGCCCTAGGCAGAGGGTCACATATTCATACAATTTTAGCTGGGAAGGAACTTCAAGGACATCTCTTTCTATCCCTTCACTGTACAAATGATGTCACTGAGGCCCAGGGAAAGAAAGTGACTTACCCTGTCTCACAAATAATAAGGACTAGTCTTAACACGTTTGTCTGTCACACAATCTGAAAGCAGA
>CM053770.1:231998741-232024612 GCA_028658325.1 Potorous gilbertii | reverse complement strand
TCTACATATAGAGCCTGCTATCTCTGCAAAGAAGGGACAGAGGAGAATTTTCCCAACCCTTTTTCTCCAGTGCCAGGCTTAGTCATTAGAATAATATGATGCTAACATGAATAATGTGGAAATATATTTTACGTGACTGCACATGTATGGCCTGTATCAGATTGTTTGCTGTCTTGATGCAAGAAAGGAGAGGAGGGAGGGAGAGAGAAAAATTTGAAACTCAAAATCTTTCAAAAAGTGAATGTTGAAAAATGACTTTACATGGAATTGGAAAAAAATACTATTAATTAAAAAAGATAACAGTGTTCAGTCTTATATTTTTATGTTCAATCATTTATTTTCAGTCTTATGTATTTCTTTCTACTTCCTTGGATTATTTGAAAAACAAACAAATAGGAATTATCAACTTTTCTCCATGTTGGAGCTCCCATACCAGGGTACTGTTCTATCTGTTTATTTCATGAGTCCTAGCCAACTTGCAAAGGTCTGCCATATTTCTCACCCTCGGTGTTACACCAAAGAGTCTAATTAGAAGCAAATGCAGTCTCTTTCTCATCCCTAGGGAACCTTCTCTGTCTCCCCTTTTGCCTTTTCTTTTGCCCCCTCTGTCCTGGTACCTTTGATGCTCACTTCCCACCCCCATTCCAGGGATATCCACCCTTGAAATAGGAGGGAGATGATGTTGCTGAAACAGCTTCTGGGAAGGAAGGACCAGAATCTTCTCTCAAAGTGGATGTTCTCAAGACTTTGGTTCCAAATCCAAAGACAAAGCTTGAAGAGGAAAAATAATGAGACTGGCCACTGGGAAGCCAGAAAACCTGTTTCCTTGCTACCAGACTCCTACTATTTCATTCATCTGATTCATTGGTTCAGGAAACAGAGGTACCATGGGTTACTACTTTAACAGCATAAGAGAGCACAGGCATTCATGGACCTCATTCCATACAAGTCCCTTCCCTGCCCCTCTTTCAGAAAACCCAACAAACTGTGCTGCATACCTGGAAACCACTACCTGTCCAGAAAACCTGACTCAGGAAAATTCTGTCTGCCATTAGAGCAAGTGATTTCTCCATCAGAAAAGAGGACTCCTGACTCTTACTACCTGTGTGAACCTAGGTAAATTATGTAACCTGTCAGTCTCTGTCTTTCCATCTTATGAAATCACTTCCCCTCCCTGGGTCTCAGTTTCCCCTGCCGAAAGATGAAGAGGTTGGTCTAGTTGGCCTCTGAGTTCCCTTCTACTCTGAATGTAATTCAATTCATTTGAACCAGCATTAATGATTCACCATTTATGTGTGAGGCCCTAGGGCTGAGACTGGACAGGTAAGTTGGGGCCAGACTTGAAACAGACAAAAATGAAATAGTCCCTTCCCTTACAGTCTATTGAGTCAGGAGCTAATGTTTTATTCAATAAGGTAATGCGGAGACTATGGAAATATTTAGGGGAAGGGATTTTAAGAAGCTGACTCTGGCAGGAGTATGGAGGATATGTCAGTAAGTAGGGAGTGTAACTAGAGAGTGACATAGGATTTTATATGTCTGGGTCTCTTTGTGTGCCCCTCTATGCAGCAACTAAGAGCTTTGACATAGGGCACAGAGATGTAGAGTGTCCTCTGGGCTTAGCATCAAGTTAGAAAGGATAACTAGTTAACCTAGGAAACTCCAAGAAAGTAGTTTTCCATTTGGGAAATGTAGCAGACCCCAGACCAGGTTGGCCCTGCCCCCACTTCCCATCAGGAGTCTCCCAGATGCCCTGATATCTTCCCATACACATATATTTCATGTTGCTCTCCTGGGGTATAAAGATTTCCAGGTGTAGCTCTGATGCTTCTGAATGTTTGAGGGGAAAGAGAATGACCTATAAAGAACAATTCCCTTCAAGGCAAGTAGAGCCCTGGGGGAGGCAGAGGTAATACATCTTAAGTAAAAACTGTGATAGTGGGTTCTTTGGACCCTAAAAGAAACCGGAAGGACCAAGGGAGGGAGGGAATAATATATAGAGGCCTCCCCAAGAATCTAAGGTATGGATCTGGCAGGGCAGGCTATCAACAAAGCAACATTTTAACCCAACTCTGTCTTCAGCCTAGGTAGGTGATAATTATTTCTCCCCTTCAACCCTTCCCACCATGCAGTACTAGAATGTTTCCTAAGGAAATTTTAAAAGTCAGCAACAAGATTTAAAATATAACAGTGAATCCCTAGAGGCAAACAAACTAATGTGGGAAAATGTCACATCAGTCAATTCCACAAAGTTATTCAAAGAGAGAGGATTTCCAGTGGATTTGGAAGATAAAGTACAAACTCCTCTGCTTGGCGTTCAAAGTCCTTCATGAGTGGAAGCCGGACTCACTCTCTAGCCTTATTTCACAGATTCTGTATTCCAATCAAACTGGACTGCTGGATGTTCTCCAGACTTGCTATATCATCTCCTGTTGTGCTGGTTTTCAGCTGTGTCTGATTCTGTGTGATCTCATTTGGGGTTTTCTTGGCCTAGATAATGGAGTGGTTTCCCATTTCCTCCTCCAGCCCATTTTACAAATGAGGAAACTGAGGCAAATGGGGTGAAGTGACTTGCCCAGGGTCACACAGCCAGTAAGCATCTGAGGTTGGATTTGAACTCAAGTCTTTCTGACTCTAGGCCCAGTGCACTATGGCATCACCTAGCTGCCACATATCATTTCCCATCTCTATACATTTGCCTAGGTCATTCTTCATGCATGCCTGAAATTAACTCTTTCCACATTTCCACCTTTTAGCATTCTTATCTTCTTTCAAGGTATTGCCACCTCTAAGAAATTTTCCCTAGAGTTGAAGGTGATATCTTTCTCCTCATGTTTTCCTAGAGCCTTTTCATTGGCTCAATCCCCTTTGACTCATAGAGAGGGAAGGATGTAGTGTAGTTGACATAGCATAGGACTAGGAAGGTGTGGGTTCAAATCCTTCCTTAGGCACATCCTAGCTGTGTAATCCTCTAGTTTCATTCCTCTAGGGCTCAGTTTCCTCATCTATAAAATAAGGGAGTTAGACTCAATGACCTCTAAGGTGCTTTCCAGCTCCAAATCAATGGTTTTCTTTGTACTTACCTGTCACCCACCCAACCCCAAGGTGGAAGTGGAATTGCTTGAGAGAAGAGATTGAGCTAGTTTTTAAATCTTAGCATCCCCAGATCCAGCACTTCTTCGTTGTTTCGGGTGACTGGATCTGTGTTTTCATTGTTAGAAGGAACTCCCAGATAAGGAAACTTCCTTTACCAGGGCAGATAGGTTCCCACTCTGTAACTGACAGGTTTAGGGAGTTGTCAGGGCCAGAGAGAGACTGACTTGCCCACAGGTCACAAAGCCTGAATGAGTCAAAGGTCCTGATGGCCAAACTATCTCTGGTGTAGATGGTGCCTAGTTGATTGAGTAAATGAACTACAAGTAAGCTGGAAGACCTGCATTTGACACTACACTCTGGAGAAGTCACTTGGCTTATTTGGTCCTCATAGTAGCCCTGTGAAGTAGGTATTACAGTTATTCTTGGACACATATTCCAGAGAAAGTGACTTACCCAGGACCACACAGTCACCTGAGGGGAATTTTAACCCAGAAGGTGAAGTCTGTCCACCAAGTCACACTGCCTCCTGGCCCAGGGATACAACAATAGCTATTCTCTTTCCCTCTGCATGTCCCACTCACATTCTATCTCCAACTGCAGCCTCTCATGTTCCCCAAATGTCTTTCTTTCTTGGATTGAGCTGAGTTGGTTTCAGATTCCCTCAATCTGTCCACATTCCAGTCCTTGAAGCAGTAAGGCAGCCAGTCCCACTCTCCCAGCCACCAACCTTGGGAATTAGATTTCCTGTGGCTCTGAGCTATTAGAGTTAGAGACTGATTTGGAAAACAAAAGGAAAAGAGGAGGGTGAATGCCATGTGCACAGAGACAGAAAGGCTCTCATTAGCCAGAGTTCAAGCACACACTCTTCCCCTGACTTTAGAAGGATGTTAATTAAGAGACTTACTTAACTGTTTACATGGTGTGTTACTGAAAAGCAGTTTCAAATCCCAAAGCCTTCACCAAAACTCAGCAGGAGCTAGAATCAGAAGGGACCACAAAAGCCATCTGGGTGAACTCTCATTTAACAGATGAGGCCTTACAGTACTCGGTTTTGTACTACAAAGCAGTAATCATTAAAGTAATTTTGACAGAGAAAGACTGAGACAGACAGAGAAAAGAAGAAGAAGGAGGGGGATGAGGAGAAGAAGAAGAAGAAGAAGGAGAAGGAAGAGAAGAAGAAAAAAGAAGGGGAAGAGGAAGAAGAAGGAGAAGAAGAAAGAGAAGAGGGAGAAGAACAAGAAGGAGGAGGAGGAGGAAAAGAAAGAAGAAGAGAAGGAGAAGAAGAACAAGGAGAAGAAGAAGAGGGAGGAGAAGAACAAGGAGAAGGAGAAGAAGGAGGAGGAGGAAGAGGAGGAGGAGGAAGAGAGAGAGTGATGTCAGATTAATTATTTAATATACAGAGGCAATCAAACAGTAGCATAGTGTTTGAGAAATATGAAGTCCCTTTTTGTTGGGGGAATGACTCCCTATTTGCACAACTGCTGGGAAACCTGGAAAGCAGTCTGACAGAAATTAGGTTTAGACTAGCACCTCACACCATATACCATGGTAGGTGCCAAATAGATGCATGATCTAGGTATAAAAGGTTACATCATAATCAAATTAGAGGAGCAAGGAAGAAATTACTTTCTGAACCTGTAGAGACCTTTCAGAACTTATGGATTAGGTAGCCTTTCAAGCTCAAAATCTATCTTGCTATTTATATGCCAGCCTCAGTTTCCTCTTCTGTAAAAATGAAGGACCCTTGCAACATCTGGAGATGCCTTCTTCTGTCCTCTGACACTATCACCACCCTGGTACAGGCTCTCAGCACTTCATGCCTGGATTACCACAATAACTGCTGAGGAGGCAGGGTCTTCCTACCTCAAGTCACTCCCCAGTCCAATCCATCCTCTATTCAGCCTCCATAGTGAAAAAGTACAGAACAGACCATGTCATTTCCACATTCAGTAAACTTCATTGGCTTACTATGGCTTCTAGTATCAAATACAAAACACTCTGACATTCAAAACCCTTCATCACCTGCTCCATCCTACCTTTCCAGTCTTCTTACACCCCATTCCCCAATGTATACTTTTCAGTCCAGTGACACTGGCCTCCTAGCTGTTCCTCCAACAAGATATCCCAAATCTAGGCTCCAGACGTTTTCTCTGGCTGTCCTCCATGACTAAGATGCTCTCCCTTTTCATCTTTGCCTTCCCTGGCTTCCTTCAACTCTCAACTAAAATTCCACCTTCTTCAGGAGAAAGTGAGGCTGGTGACCTTGCACAGCCCTCCCTCACTCAAGTGCAAGTCATGTCATCATCTTGATGTCAAGGCCCTCTTCGAGAATGAAGGACAAACACAACAAACACTTTCTACAGGAAACCTTTCCCAATCCCTCTTAATTCTTAATTCCCTTCCCTCTGTTATTTATTTCCTATTTATCCTGTATATGGCTTGTTTGTGCATATTAATTTGTGGTCTTCTCCATTAGATTGTTAGCTCCTTGAGAACAGAGATTGTCTTTTGCTTATCTTTGTATCTCCAGAGCTTAGCATAGGATCTGGCAAGTAGTTAATTAATAGTCATTTAGTAGGCAATTAATAAATGCTTACTGACTGACCAATAATCCCACAATCTTACAACTATATAAAATACAAATACTCTTCACAAATAAAATCAATACACCTAAAATCAGTAGAACAATGATAGATTGGGAACAAATTCTTTGCGTTATAGTCCAACACTCCAAATCTATAGGAAATTCCTTCAGATTAAGAGTTATTCTCCAGGAGCTAGTCAAGGACATGAATAAAAACTCTTCAAAAGAAAAAATATAAACTATCAATGTTTTTTTCAAAATAAGTGCTCAAAGTCAGAAATAATCAGAGAAATGCAAATCAAAATTACCAAAAGGCAATGTCTCTTACCCTTAAGTTAGCAAAGATGCTAAAAAATGGAAAAATCCATTGTTGAAGCAACTGTGAGAACACTTGCTGGTAGAATTAGTCAACAGTCATATATTTAATCCTTACTGTGTATGTGCCAGGTCCACGCAGGTCTCTGGGGATACACAGGCAAAAATGCATAGTCTGCGCATCAAGAAGTTATGTTCTATCATGTGTTTATTTTGTACAACCATTCTGAGAAACCATTTGAAAGCAAAGCTACCAAAGAATGCTCCTGATGGCCAGCAAAGACCTACAGTTACAAAAATACTCCTAGCAGCTTTATTTGTGGTAACAAAAGGCTGAAAAAAATACTACTCAATGATGGCAGAATCGCAGAACCAATTATTGGCTATGATTATGATGGAATATTACTGTGATGTAGAGAATGATAAATACGGAGAATTCTAAGAACTGACAAAAGCTTTGCATGCTAAGATGTAGAGTGAAGAAAACAGAGCTAAAAGAATAATGTTTGTAATGACTGCGACAATGTAAATAAAGTCAGCCTGGCTGCAAAACAAAAACCGAATTAGAAACCACTGGTCAAATATGATAGTTAATCTTAGTCTTGTGGGAAAGGATTAATTGGCATAGGGAACTCTCTGATGAAGATGCCAGGCTGGTACCTTCTCTGAAACTTAGAGTCTTAGGAAATACCTAGAGCACAGTTGCCCAAGGTCACGTAGTCAGTAGGCATCATGGGGAAGACTTGAAACTAGTTCCTCCTACCTCCAAGGCAAACTATCTACTACGAAAGGACACAATTTTTGGTTTACAATTTTGGTTAATAATTGCAAATGTATTTTTTTAGTGGGGTGGTTGTTGGAAACAAATGTACTTACACATTTGAAAATATAAGATCTCCAAGTAGACCCAGTTAGCCCATTTACTAGCTGTGTGACCTATGCAAGATGCTAAATCTTTTAAACCTCCTCAACGAAGAGGATAAAATCTCTACCTACTTTATAAGGATGCTTATGGGGTTTAAATAACATATATATACATACATAATTTTACAGATGAGGTAACTGAGTTACGGGGAAATGAAGTGACTTGCTCACATAGCTCACAAAAATCTGAGTGAGGACTTAGATCTTTCCTTGGTCTACTTCCAGCACTCTATCGACTAAGTCACCAATATAACCTTCTTGAGGGCAAAGATTGTTTGCCTTTGTAACTCCAGAGGCTAGCATAGTGCCCAGCACATAGTAGGTAATTAACAGATTCTTGCTGATGAATTGACAGATCGTTTTCTCCATTCCAGGCCCAGCAATAGATGTCCTTCCTAATGGAGGGATCTGCAAAACACTGTTCCCACGCCTTGGGCTACCATTTTGTATATTCTTGGGAGATTGGTCATTTAACCTATGCTGATGATTCTTCCACGGAATCACTATACAATGCTTCCAAGTCTCCAATATTCACCAAAGACTAAAAGAATTCATCATTTGGTGGCTGCCTTATTAGGAATGAACCTCTTCCAATAGAGCTAGATATTTAGTGTGTCCTTGGTTCCAACCTGCAAACCTTCCCAGTTTGGTCAAACCTGCTAGAACTCATGGGTGACTGATACAGCCTTTGAGAACCCGGAAGCACTGGCATGCCATGAGGAAGCACTGGGCAGACAAAAATAATGACCACTACAATCCTAATTAGGACGGACTCTGGGAAGGACTGTAAGTGGTACTCAGCAGGGGCTCACTCTAATGTGAGGTGTGTTTACTTCCTCCATCGAAAGCATCGCTCTTCTCTCTGGGGGCCAGATCAGCTGACAATGTCCTTGTACCTGCCCATGACTTGTCTTAATGGGCTGGAGGCAACATCGGGAGACAGGTGGGTGGGGAAACACTTCCCTATTGGGGAAGCAACTGGGAAGATCCAGAAGGTCAAGGAGGGAAAGATTTTCTGTTTTCTCCACCCCCTCAAGTCCTTGTTGCCTCCCCCTTCTCCGACCTCCTATGGACCTTGCAATCAAGCATTTCAGGACAGTCTGTCTGGGAGTCCTGCCCTGTTGCTTTGATGGTGCCTGTCATCTCTGCCTAAAATAGCTTATGTTTAGAGCCTTGACTTTTTTCTGTCTCAGACTCCTTTTGTGATCTGGTGAAGCCTGGAGACCTCTTCTCGGGATAATACTTTAAAACACAAAATGATCTAGACAGAGCTTGTACAGAGTAACTAGGATGTCACCTTTCCATGTGCAAAAATTAGGCATCTTGCTAATTGAGACAATGTATTAGATAAATGCCTTAGAGACCATGCACAGACATTCCTTTTTGTTTTGCTGTCCCTGTGATAAAGGGGAGGCTCTTGGACTGGTTCCAGAGGCATTTAAAAAGGACCATGGATATCAGCTACTTCATCTTTTCCAAGACTCTCTTGGAGGATCCTGAGAACTTTTTACTCATTATGCCATATCCCTGAGACCACATGGTCTCTGAGAAATGGGTCTTTAGTCCTTGGCCTCTCCACTTGTCCTTTTGTATTCTTGGTGAAATGAAAGAGGAAGGGTTAGCATTTAAATAATGCCTACTGTATTCTAGGCCCTGTGATAAGCACTTAACAAACTATTGATCCTTGTAACAACCCTGGGAGAGAGGTACTCTTATTATTGCCTTTTTACAGAAGAGGAAACTGAAGTAGATAACTTGTGTGACTTGCCCAGGGTTACACAGCTAGGAAGTGTCTGAAACCAGATTTGAACTCAAGTCTTCCTGGTTCTAGGTCCACTGCTCTAACCATCTAGCTCCCCACCTGAAACCACTCTCCACAAAGTGACCATTATCTATTTGCCATCTAAGACCTTTTCCTACCTCTCCAGTCTTCTTACATTTTACTCCCCTCCAGGCATTCTAGGATTCTGGCCATATTCACATGACACCTCATGTCCCATCTCCCATCTTTTGTATTGACTGTCCCCCATGCCTAGAATGCTCTCCTTCCTGTCCTGTTTTTGAAACCCCAAGTTCTCTTTAACACCAGCTTCAAGGAGCTTGCCTTCCACAAGGGCCCTTTCCTTCTTCTCCCAGATTTCAGTGTTCCTCTTCACTGAATTGACCTTGAGGGTCCACTGGATACTTCCCACTTAAAAGTAATTACATTTGTTAGGTATTGAACCAATCAATCAGAACTGAGTGAGAACAGGGTTTGGACCCTCCCTAAACTAATCAAAGCCATTCTCATTCTGTGATTGTGTGAGGGACTTATTCAAATCCTTAGACATTTGTATAAAATAAGGGCCAGACTGAGATGGAGATGAACCCAAAAGGCAGCTCCAAGGCAACCAGCTAAAGGGGAGAGAAAAAGTAGGACCGAGGTATAACGGAGAAAGTATCTACTTTCAGGGAAGGCCATCAGCTCTACAAGGACCTCTCAAGAACTGAAGTCCCAAGGAAAGATCTATACTTTCCTCAGTTTCCCCTCCTGTGCCTATCTATTCATTGACATAATGATATCATCTAAGATTTTTTTTGTCCAAGTGTTCCCAGTAGCCTGAATTTTTATCTCAGTCACAAAGAAATCAGGGATTAGCTATTTTTTGTTTTTCTTTAGCCATTTTCAGTCCTGTCTGACTCTTCATGACCCCATTTGGGGTTTTCTTGGCAAATATACTGGAGTGGTTTGCCATTTACTTCTCCAGCTCATTTTGCAGATGAGAAAACTGAAGCAAATAGGACGAAATGACTTGCCCAGGGTCACCTGGCTAGTAAGTCTCTGAGGTCACATTTAAACTCAGGTCTTCCTGTCACCTACCTACATGGCTAATTAGAGATAGATATGAATATAAATGTAGCACAAAGCCCAGTCTCTGCCTAAATGTTATGACTTTTCCTAACTGGGGGCTCAGGATGAATATGATTGAACTTATAACTTTTTATTTAAAATAAACTCTAAAGCGAAAGAAGGGAATCACCTGGACCTATAAGACCATTATACTGTTCCATGACTTAAAACTCAATAATTATTATAATAGGTTATCATGTTCATTTTGTATTTACTTCTTTGGGAATGGTTGCTTTCTCCCAATAGAATGTAATGTCCTTGAAGTCCTTAATTCTTTCACTTTTGTCCATTTTCCCCCATGAGTTAACACAGTACCTGATATACTGTTGATTCACACAAACTCCTTCATAGCAGGAATTGTTTCAACTGTCTTTGTCTTCCTAGTGCCTAGGATGGTACCTAGCAGGTGCTTAATAAACTCTTGCAATTAAGTTGAATTCCTTCCTTTCCAGGGATTTCTCTTTCTCTCTAGATCTATCCATTCCAGTTGCTACATAAATATGGTGGCCAGATGGGCGCCTTCAAGCCAGCCAGGGAATAATCTAGAAAACATTGATTTTGCTTTGTGAATTCAGAGTCCTCTGTGATGTGACTCAGACCTCCCAAGAAGGTTCCCCTGTATTTCAGTGATTCAGAGGAGCTGCCTCCAGGTCTGGAGTCTCCTGGAGAGCCTACCATTTTGGGGGGAGGGGGACACTGTAGTCTACCTGAAGCCTGCATTGAGTAAAGAGGGAAGATTGTATGCAGCCCAGAAGAGGAAAGGCAGCCACTCCAAATTGATTTTTGCAGGCTGGGAGCCCCTCAGAGTGCCTAGAGAGAGATGACTCAGTGGCCTCCAATAGACTGCGCATCCCTCATAGTCTGCTCAGGCCCCAGGCGGCCCATGCTCCCCATCATCCCTGGGCTTCAGTTTTCATCTTTTAATTGATCGCTGAATAATTAATGAACAGCTCCCTTCCAGGCAATTTACTACTGCAGGCTTGTCTTTGAGTCTGGACCCAGAGGAAGTTGCCTGCCACTTCTTTCAGAGGGTCATTCAATCCCAGAACTGGATCCCTGAGGATTTACTTGCTACAAGGAACAGAATTACAAGAGGCAAGCAATCAAAATATGTCAGGAAAAGAGTTAGACATGAGTTCTGACAACTTGGGTTTGAATCCTGGCCCCACCGCTTACTGGCCATGGGGAATTCCCTTCTTTGTGCCTTATTCTCCTCTTCTGTAAAATGACTTGAGGACATTTGACCCACAGTAGATGTTTAACAGAAGTGTTTGTTTGTAAAGAAATGACATGATCAGAGTGGGACATTTGGAATGTTATTCAGGCAGCCATATAAAGAAGAGATGCATGGAAATTTTCAGTTTCCCCAGAACTTCCCCATCTCCATTCAGATCCTGGGGCACAGGATCATTTATTCAATCAACAAACACTTATAGATCAAAATATTATAGATTTAAAGTTAGAAGGGTCTTTATTAGTCATTTAATGTAATGATGATGTCGACAACAATGACGATGACGATGATGATGAGGAGGAGGAGGAGGAGGAGGATGACGGAGGAGGGGGAGACTAACATTTAATGCACTTCAAAGGTTTTCAAAGCCTTTTACAACTGTCATCTCATCCTATTCTCACAATAACCTTGATAGGTAGGTGCTAATATCATCCCTAGTTTACAGATGAGGAAACTGAGGCTCAGGGAGGAGAAAGGAATTGCCCCATGTCAAATAGCTAGTAAGTGCTTACGGCTCAGGTTGAATTCATTTCTTTTTGATTCCCATTCTAGCACACTAGCAACTGTTCAACACTGCCTCTCATAAAAGTGGCAAAAAATACTTCACTAAAAAGCTAGCAAATGAAGGGTCCTTCATATTTCTAGAGTAAGGGTTTTTTATTTAGCTTTGGTTAACCAGAGAGTGGTGAGACAGCATACATCACCACTAAAGTCAGAGCCCCAGCTAACGTCAATGGTAGCCAGGAAGGTCTGGCTGATGTTCAGCGTTGGAAGACTAAACAACAGTGTTCATGAAATTCACCCTGTTAAAGATTAGCAATCATTCATAATAACAGCTCATTCATTCATATATGGCTTCATGCACTTTTGATTCTCACCAGAACCCTGAGAGGGAGGAAGTACATATGCTATGGGTCCTATTTTCCAGGGCTCTTTTCCATATGCTTCAGAATCTCGGTGGTCACCTGGTTTAACTCACAGGTGAGCAGGGATTTCTGTCTCACTCACTCTGCTCAAGTGGTCACTCAAGCTCTGACTGAAGACCTGAAGTGAGGGGAGTCCCATTCCAATCAATACAGTTCTCATTCTTTATAAGGGTTTCCCCCCCTATACATTGATAGCAAATCTGTATCATAGCATATAAAATTCTGAGCGACAAAGTTCCAGGTATGAAAAATCAATTTATTAATTATGCTACCAAGTAATTAATAAATTGAGGTCAGTGGTATATCTCTGCCTTTTTCTGATCAAAGATGCAAAGGAAGCACTGAACCTAGGGTCTTCCTTCTGACAGAGACCTCCCCTGATTAGTGAAAGGCAGCCCTGATTGGTGGGTACTTAATGAGAAGGTAGGCTAAGAGTTCTCAACTCTTCCTGTTAGTGGGGAGGGATGAAAGCTGAGAACATGGTCCAGTCTTGAGATTCAAGCCACCTCTAACAATCTGGGCAAACGAAACCATTCCATTTGGGATCTGTCTGGTTAAGTTTTTCTTTTGTGAGCCAGGTTACCCTAAACTTTTAAAAGCCAGGATCAAGGATGACCCTTGACAGAGTGGACAAGTTAAGTTTGGCTTCTATTTTTCAGCATAAAGGGGCCTAGACCAGGCTTTGGGAGAGGTTGGAATGGGGATCATATTCTTTTCCTAGAAAGAGAGGTGTCTCTCAAAGCTAAATGAAAAGGGGGGGGTGTTCAGAAAGGAAATATGACATTTTAATATTAATAATCAAGTGATACAGCATTAAAATTAATTTTACTCATTATCTTTGCAAGTTTTACCAGGTACTCCCTGTCCTGAGCTTAGGGGACCAAGAAGAACAAATCTAATTCTTCATCTTCAAGACAGTACTTTAAATACAAGTTATCTCTATCGAACTGTGACTTGTTAAAGACCTTAGCTTAGAAAGTTCAAGGTTCCCCACTTCATTGGGACCCATCTCCAGACATCCTGAACTATATCTGACCACTGGATCCAGATGGCTCCAGAGGAGAAAGTGAGGCTGGTGACTCTGCACAGCCCTGCTTCACTTAAATCCAATTCACTTGGATGTCATGGCATCACTTCCCTGAGGTCAGGAACTAACAATGAGTTTAAATATGAGGACAGCTATCATGTCCCAACCCAAGTCTTCTTTTCTCCAGGCCAACCATCCCTAGCTTCTTTAACTGATTCTTACATGTCATGATCTCAAGGTCTTTCACCATTATAATTGTCCTTTTCTGGACACTACCCAGTTGATCAATTTCTTCCCTAAAAAATGGCACCCACCACTGAACTAAATCTAATTCTCCAGAAGTGATCTGACCAGGCTAGAAATCAACTCAACTGTTATCTCCCTAGTGTTGGAAGTTACAACTCTCAATTTCATCTACAATCCCATCAGCTTTCTTTGTTGCCATGTTACACTACTGCAGTTCACTAAAATCCCAATAGTTAGCCAACAATTCCTCCTAATGCTCCTCCTGACTCCCTGACTTGAAACCACACTAAGTACCCGGAACATCACAACTCCCCCTGCAGTGTTCTCAAAATGAAACATCTAGACTGTAGGCAATGCTCCCTTCTCCCACTGATGAATTACTCCTTGAGCCTCCATTTTGTGGAAGGATCCAGGCAGTCTTTCATTCCCGCTCTTGTCAGTGACCCCTGCAGACTAAATACCTTCATCCTTCACTCTCAGTGGGGTTTGTGTGTTATCTATATCTGTTAGAATATAAGTTTCTTGAGGATAGGAACTATTTTTGCCTGTATTTGTATCCCCAGGGTTTAGCACAGGGCTTGGCACGTAGTAGTGCTTAATAAATCCTTACTAGAGCTCACTTCCCCAGTTCTAGTAGGTTGGGTCCCCAGGTGCACAAATGCCATCTTGGATTCTAGGGGTAATGTGAGTGGCTATATATAACTCCTGCCAATAGCTCAGAAACCTCAACCAGTGTTCTCACAAGGATGACTAGATCAGACTCTTCACAGGGTGCATCATCTCTACATTGATATCCTGAATATCTTAAGGATGGATGCTCAGCTCTGACCTGGGTGAGTGTTACATGATTGTTCTTTTCAATCTAGGATCCAAAGAACCCTTTCATCTTTGATTGATCTCTTCTGGTAGAGAATAGAAACCATCTGTCCTTTTTGACCATCCTTTAGGCTCAACTCAAAATTCCCTCAGGGAAAGACTCCACTTTTGCTTATGGTGATCAATCCGTTAATACTTCCCAGAGTATAATTGGATGTTATATAGATGAGAGCCTGGGGAAAAGAAATAGAGGCAGTCTATGCCCTTAGGGCAATTTCATCATCTCTGTTGGTCTTTTTATTTGCTATTAGATTATTCAAACTGTTCAGCCTCAAGTAGCTTTCTAAAATTATCTAAAATAAAATAAAATAAAGTGATTCCTTTATATTTCAATATCCTAGTCTTTTCCCCCTGGATTTTTGAATCTGTGACCCTCCTTCAGCCTCAGGTTCCTCATCTGTAAAATGAAAGCGCTGGAGTAGAAGGCTGCTGAAGTCCCTTCTGACTCTGAATCTATGGTCCCATGAATCTGTCAATCAAATAGTATTTATCAAGCACTTAATGCCAAAAACCAGAGATACAAAGACAAAAGAAAAAAAAGGAAGCAATCTGTTGTTAAGGAAATTGACATTCTGTGTAGACCACGTGGAAATACAGAGTTTTAAACACAATAAATGTCAAATAAATCCATGGCAGTTAGGCAAGGAGGGCTGGCTGGAAGAGTTTTGGGGAATCGGGAAAGGTGTTTTGTAGAATACAGTGCTTAAGATGGCTTGAAGAAAGTCAGAGATTCTATGAGGCAGTGGAGAGTGAAAAGAAAGTGAAGAGGTCTGAGGGATGGCCACAACAAAGGTGAAAAGTTGGGAGAGATCAAGCCTTGGAAGAGGTGTATTGTACAATACAGATGGAGATAGGGACCAGGCTGTGAAAGGCTTTAAAAGCCAAAAGATGAGTTTGCTTATCCTAGAGACAACAGGGAAGCATTGAGAGTAACACGGTCAGAGCTTCATTTTCAACAAAAATCTCTGCATAGCTCATTTGGTGCATGGGTTGAAAATGAGTGCAATGATTTTATAAGCTCAACCAAGGCTGTCCTCCTATTTGGAATCACATGTCTTTGAGAGGATTCTTTTTCAGCTCTGAGAATCAGTCAAACTGAATTAAGACCAAGAATACAATGAAATCGTGGAAATGCTTTGCAAAAGGTAGATTGGCATAATAACTGGGAGCTATTGAGACTGGGCCAGTGGGAGGGGAGGCTAGATGGCCCCTAAATTTCCTCTTGGTTTGTGATTCTAGGGTGTCTTTAAGGCAATAAAAACAAATTGGTATCTGTTGTCCAGGGAAACTAACAACTGACTTCTGAAGAAAAAGAAAAGAAAATTCTTCTGCCAGCTTTCAATGTCTAATTCCTTTCTGGAACAGTGAAAGGTTTTGGTGAATTAAGGGATTTTTCTATTTTGGTTTGAGGTTAATCTGTTCATCTACTTTTTACATGAGGCTCCAGGAAGTGACAGTAATTTTCCATTTTTCGAGACTTGGTCCTCACTTTTCAGCCTGCTCAGAAGCCACATCTCTAAACCTGGAGTACCTCTTGGTTGCTACAGGCAATCCCCAGACTACTCACAGCTGCAGACAATCCTAGATGTATGGCATACATATATACATATATACATCCAAACATATACATATACATGTGTGTACATATGTTGTTGAAAGGAAAATTCTTCATTTGGGTTTTTCACCCTGGTTAGTGAGGCAAAACTCTAGACAGAGAGTTAGGAGGAGTTTATTATAAGTAGTCAAGGTAGCAACACGTTGCCGTTGGCTGATCACTGAATATCAGCAATGGCTTCAAGGAGGGGCCAGCTTTTATAGGTTACTTTAAGACAATTCAGACAGGACCATCTCAGCAGAAGAGGTTGGACCCTTGGATCTCAGTACCTCCTCCCCAAGGTAGCAAGAATGTGACAATTGGCAGGTGGGGTAGGTGACAAATACACAAAGCTGCAGACTTAGGGTCTCCTTCCCCACCAGAGCTTCTCCCAACGCTGATTAGGAACAATGGGATACTGGGTCAACATAACTTCCAAGAGTGTATACACATGTGTGTGAATATATATGTGTATGCATATCTGCATATATGTGTATGCACACATGTATGTATTGTATATATATATATATATATATATATATATATATATGTATATATACAAGCTACTATTCATCAAAGAATTATTGTGAGGGGACATGAATGACCCTGACCCCGCCCAGCGGGGTCTCAACGGGGTACCGAGAGTGGACACAGCCGAAGGGGGAGCAGAGCTCGGGAAGGCGGCAGCCTGGGAAGACGCAGTGGTCTGGGAACGGGGTCAGAGAGACTACGGAGGCATGGGTGTTGAGCAAGTCTCTGCTTTATTGCATCTACAAGCTGCCTTTCTATCTATAGCTCAGTTAGGAAAGAAGGAGGGGGAGGTGAAAAACAGGTTTCACAATGGTCTGTGCATACAGGGAGGTTGGGGTGGGGGAGGTAAGGGCGGTTCCTCCTGAGACTTAGCTCCCGGCATGACCCCATATTGATAAGTAGAATATATATTAAAATAGGATAAGTACACAGGAGAAGGAAAAAATCATAGAAGATCAGAAAAGGAAGTGATCATACCCCAGAGGAGGGATATGGTAGAGAGGATCAGGGAAGACGACATGGCCAAGGGGGTCTTTGAGCCAGTCTTTGAAGGATGGTAGCATACAGCAGTAGGTTTTGGAGGTAGAGAGCCTAAGTTCGGAAATATTGCCTCTGTGACCTTGGTTAAATCATTTAATTGCTATGGCTCTCAGTTTTCTCAGCTGTCAAATAAAAAGAGTGGAAAATATAATTTCTAAGGTGTAGCAGACGGCCCACGTCCCTACACGGCTCGGTGAAGTGGTTGAAGAAAAGACACACAGGAGGCGGGAAAAAGATAGACCAATTCCATTTACTGATCTGAGGGTTAGGGTTTATATAGACAAGGTACTGCAAGTCTACATGACATTCTGCTAGTCTCCTCTCCCAGTGATTAAATCAGTCTTATCTTAAAGACTGTGAGCCTAGGGGCATCTATTTTACATATCCCTTTGTTTTCTGTAATTCTCTTGTTTGTCTCAAGGAGACAGCAACCTCTGGGGGGCATGGAGAGCTATTCTGGATGAAAATGAGCACAGTCTCCAAGAACAGTTTCCCCGAAGGTCTTTCCTGATCTTGTCAACCACACTCCATCCTGGCCCTCAACACTAAGGATCTTTTCTGGTTGGCATATTGAGAAAAGGGGATAGGGTTTCAGAGGAAGAAACTGTAAGAGGAAGGGAGATCATTCTAGAAGGAAGGAACCATGTGAGCAAAGGTGTGGAGGTGGGAAAGGACATGGTATGTTCAGGGAGTGAGTAGAAGAGGTTGACTTGGGAGGGTAGGAAGTATAACTTACATGAGAAGTTGTGCAATAGAAGACATATATTGTTATATGCATTATACATTATTTTATTATAATAGAAGGTCCTATCAATGAAAGGCTGCTATTTCAGAGAGTAGGGCTTCACAGAACTTTCTCTGCCTATAGGTACTCTGGACCTGGTGCACTGACCCCTGAAAGTCCTCCAACAGTAGTTGACATTTTATGGAACATTTTCTATTTTGCAAAGTGCTTTACATAGTCTCACTCAAACCTCAGAACAACTGTGTGGGGCAAGTGCCACCAGTCTTAGTACCTCTATTTTATTGATGTAGAAACTGAAACTCCCAGTGATGGAGTCATGTTGACATGACCATGACCACAAAGTTAGGAAGCAATATTAGAACCCACCTCTTTACTGACTCCAGGGCCAGCACTCATCCCTTGAATCCCCCTGCTTTACAGAGAAGAGGCACCTGCCTGGAGATGGAGACTTCATCTTTAGACTCTTGGATCCAGATCTCTCCCAAGGCTTTGTCATCATGGCTTTACTATGGAACAAATTCCTTTGAGAAAAAAAATTTTTACTCACTCTTAATGCTTTAGAAAGTAGAATGTCATAGATGATTAATTTAGTCCAGCAACTGTGTTGGAGAAGGAAGAAGAGGAGGAGGAAATGAAAAGCAGAAGGAGGAGGAGAAGAAAGATGAGAAAAGGAGAATATAGGATTCAAAACCAGGTCTTCTATAGTACCTCCTAAGTCTTAATGGAGGGAGGGAGGGAAGGAGGCAGAGAGAGAGAGAGAGAGAGCAAGAGAGAGAGCTATAGATAGAAAGAGCTATCAGAGGCAGGTAGCTATGGCAATGCATAAAATGCTGAGTTTGGGCTTAAGAGGACCTGAATTCAAATCCCAGCTCAGATATTGACTAGCTGTATGACGCTGGGCAAATTACAACCTCTTTCATTCTCAGTTCCCTATTCCCAAAGTTGGCATAATGATAGCACTTATCTTACTGAGTCATTGTAAGGAGAAAAAGAGATAACCTCTGCAAACCATTTTTGCCAACTTTAGAGTACTATGTAAATTCTGGCTATTATTACTACATAGATGTAAACTTCAACATTAATTCCTATCAATGTAGGAGCCAGGAACTTAGACTTTAATACATTAATATCTCCTTTCTTAAACCTGACTGATGAAATGGCAAAGAAATAATAGCCTCTGGAGGAGAGTACTGGCAATTTTGTTATTACCTTGTTAAATTTAATATATAATTTTAAGAAACACACTGTAACAAACTATACAGTCCTATCCTTTTTGTTCTTTGTGTATGGAAATATTTACATTTATTGATGATTA
The DNA here is from genome assembly GCA_028658325.1 of Potorous gilbertii. NCBI lineage: Eukaryota > Metazoa > Chordata > Mammalia > Diprotodontia > Potoroidae > Potorous > Potorous gilbertii. The sequence goes on along the minus strand of CM053770.1, from coordinate 232,005,769 downwards.
AGTTTATAATTTTTTTAAATTTCTAAAAGAAAAAGGGTTTTTTTCTACTTAGCGAATCAAAAAATCAGTCAATCAATACATTTATTGATGACCTTCTGTAGGACTTTTTAAAACTTTTCCTGTGTGGATCCTTTAGCCAGGCTAATGAAGCCTAGGGACTATGTCTCAGAATCATGGGGTTTTTTTTAATCGAAGGAAGTGCTAAATTTCAATTAGACAACAGTGAAAATAAAGATGCAACTTTTCCCCCATCCAATTTTATGTAGCCCCTAAAACCTTTCCATGATCCCTTTAAAGTTTTCCATATAATATAGGTTTAAAACCCCTGGTCTACTGTGTTCAGGGAAATATGAGGTATTATTATGATTTTTTTTATAAAGTAGGAAAGCACCATGGTGTATTGATAAAAGCATTAGTCTTGGAGTTAAAATATCTGAATTTGTGTTCCAGATATAAAAGTTACTAACTGTATGACCTTGGGCAAGTCACTGTGAGTAGAATATAATCTCCTTGAGGGTAGGAACTTTTTGTTGTTTTTGTTTTGCATTCCCAACATCTAGCACCGATCTTGAACAGAAGACGGACACAACGCATAGTGAGTGTCTGCTGAATTGAGCTGAATGGAATTGGACCAGAACTGAAGTGAAGTGAAGTAAGTTATCTGAATTTCAGTATCTTCATTTGTATAAATAAATGTTACAATATAAATATAATATAAGTATATAAATTACATATATAATAAAATAATAATACCATTTTTTCTACCCAACTCATAGGGTTCCTATGAAGAAAATGCTTTGTAAACCTGAAATCACTATATTAATGAATTATTTATATTTCTATCATTTTATCTGGTAAGGTCCTAGGCTCATTGATCTAGGACCAGACTTCAGAAGCCAGTAAGTCCATGGAGAATGAAATGTTACAGTGATAAATAAGACCTAGGAGAAAATCAGATAACCCAACAGATATTGGCCAAGCGCCAATTGGGAAATCTGACTTTTAGGGATTGTAGAACTGATACAGTTGACCACAAGCTCCTTGAGGGAAGGGCTATTTTCATTTTTGTCTTTAAATTTCCCTGCCTAGCATTAGTATCTGGTTCATGTTGTTGGCAACTCTTCATGAACCCCTTTTGTGGTATTCTTGGCAAAGATTCTAGAGTGGTTTGCCATTTCCTTCTCCAGCTCATTTTACAGATAAGGAAACTGAGGCAAACAGAGTTAAGTGACTTGTCCAGGATCACACAGCTAGGAAGTGTCTGAGGCCAGATTTGAGCTTAGGAAGATGAGTCTTCCTGATTCCAGACTCAGTATTCTGTACATTGTGGCACCTAGCACCACCTGGTTCATAAAAAGTGCTCAATTTATGCTTGTTAACTGGAGTGGGAAGTATGCTGTATGTGGAGCCAGAAAACATGGGTTCTGACCCCAACTCTGTCTCTAACTCTCCCTGTGACCTTCATTGGACAAGTCAATTCCCTCTGTAGTCCTTGTCCAAGGAGTGAGGGACCCTGCAGCTCTAAATCTATGATCCTAGGAGCTGGAAGAGAAATCATATCCACTCCTATTTCTATATCTCTTTAAAATTTACAAAGCACTTTCTTCATAATAGCTTTATATGACAGACAGGGCTATATACTATTGGTACCCTTTTACAGATGAAGAAACTCTGGCTCAGAAATAAGTGACCTCCCCATAGTCAAAATGTTGTTAAAAAATTGAATTCTGGGGCCAGCACCACAAGGGAGGGAAAGCTCCTCAGGAGACAGACAACCTGGCCAGGAGGAAAGCTTTGGTTCCACATCCAAACATAAGCTTCTCTGAGCTTCTTTTACTGAAACAGAAGGAAATGTAATTCCTAACTTACAGCTCAAGTAGTTTGTGCCATAGCCTCACCTTGAGCCTTCAGACCCGGAGAGATTCCGGTAATGAATGCTTAAGCAATTATTGAAACCTGGTCACCCTGAATGGTTACCTGCTTTTATTAAATCTCTATTTAGAAGACAGATGTCTCCACTTTGAGCTGTGGTATGTAAAGGGATAAAGGAAACTCAATGATCAAAGACACTGCTGATATTTTTCCATTCTAATTGCCAGGTTTCCTATGCTTCCTGCCCCCCAATTCCATCCTTGGAAGCTTAGGGGCATATTTGCATAGACAGAATGGGAGTCATTTACTCTGCAGCCCTGAAGCTATTCCAAAAGAATGGTTTTATATGAGAGAAGGTGAGAAACCCTTCAGTTTTCCGGTCACTGTAACACTAGCATTGCTGGGCGCAAGTGAATGTCTATTTCTGGCTTTGAAACACAGAAAATTCCCATTAGGGTCTTGTAGGTCAGGGTCACTGTTTGATGCTACCCCCTTGGTCCATACTGAGAGTACAAGCTGAGGCAAATCCTGCTGGGGCAACACTGAAAAGATAGGAACTCTAGGACCAAGACAAGTTGTTATAGGCAAGAAACTGGGCATCAGCTGCTATGGAAATTTGTTGGCCAGCAAAAAGGCCAGAAGACCATTAAGACCTTGGGAATTCTTTCTTTTTCCATCATTTCCCCTATTTCAGTCCAAGACCAGGAGCTGGGCCCTGAATGGTAGCCCAGATATTCCCTTTTGGGAGTTATATAGGCCATATGCCCTACTGAAGGAGGGAGAGGGGGTGTTTGACAGTTTTCTTGTAATTCTTCCACATTTAATAAACCATGTGCCTAAAGAAAGTTGATTGCCTGTGCAATATAAATATAGAGGGCTAAGCTGAGCTAGGAAATTTCCCAGGGGCTCAGCAATCCATAGATTCTATATCCTTAAATATTTCAGAGCAACATTTTATTTTTCAACCTTCTAGCACAAATTCTGGACCAAGTTGAAGAGTGTTTCTCTTTTCTCAGCTTTGGTGGAATTGACTTTCCTACATCTCTACATAGAAAGCATCTTTCACACAAGTGGCAAAGGGACCTTAACAGTCCTGACAAGAGCACTTGGCTGATGGGAGGCAAATGAACACACCACCTGGAGTTCAGATAGAGTCTGCGGCTGATTTATAGAAAGACAGACACCCTGTCTTCCTAGAGACTGATAAGGCAGGACCAGAATTAATACAGGTTACCATTACAAAAGTAGCCTCTAAAGTGATACCTGGCAGATACACACACACACACACACGCGCGCACACACACACACACACACACCTGCCCCATATGTCACATACTTATATACTAAACTTCTACTGTTATCACTGATTAATCCAATTCTGGTATTTTTCCAGTCCTGATAATTCATCCTCAATCTTTTATTAGCATTAGAAGCCCCCTGGGGCAGATACAGTGTGCTGATGGCTGTTGGCTGCTTTATTTGGGGCTTCAGAGAAGCATCAAAAGTCATTTAACTACTTCCTTACAACCTATCAGAGAGAAGGTATTCATTTGCCTCCTGGATACCCCTAATTAGCTAGGGAGCATTTAACGACCCAATCTCACTCAATAGGAAGGAAAACTGTATTTCAGCTCCTCTCAGGGAGGGGTGTCAGTCACCTTTCCCTAAAACCTGCATCCTTCCATCTTCCAGATCAGATACAAGAAAAGATGGAGAAAGATGTGGTCTATGCCTCTGCTCTTGGGTCTGCACAAAATCCCTTAGCAGTTTCTTTCCAATCAGGAAAAGGTTTCTCTGGCAACCAACTCAACTCGCTCAACTCTTTTACATTCTCTGATCTTTTTTGCTCAGGGAGTTAATTTGTATCAAATGATAACCACTCAACTTCTCTCAGCATTGCTTCCTAGGTTCTTGGTGTTATACTCAAATAGAAATGGGGCCCATTTAAGTGGGCATAAAGCCTCACTGCGGCTGCATATTTACTTAGAAAACCACATAAGAACATTATCTATGTTTGATTGTGTTTTTAATTTATTTTAATAAACATTTCTCCCTTCCATTTTAATTGGGTTCAGGCTGCACTAGGGAATATTTCTGGCCACAATGTGGTCAGTGGGTTAGATGTTTGACATCTCTGATTTAAGAATCCGTGTCACTCCAAGATGAATCCTCCCCTTGTGTAATGCTCATTTCAACTCCTAGATGTCTTAGTACGTAGGGGCCCCTTTTTAACAGCCTTGCTAAATTGAGAGATCAGGGAATTATGGAGGCATTGCTTGTATTTCAGCAAGGCATTTCACAGAGATGCTCCCAATATCCATGTAAACTGAATGTGGTAACTGGACTCAACCTGAAACTGACGAAATGACCAGCTCCAAAGATAGATCAATAGATCAGTGTCTGGCTAGAGGGAGGTCCCCAGTGCTCTGGGGCTCCCTTAGTTTTGTCCTGTTCTGTTCAATATTTTAACAAATGACTTGTATAAAGGCACAGATTGGGCATGTTTATCAAATGTGTGAATAGTATGAAGCTGGGGGTCCTTCATGAAATTGCAAATCTTTACTGACCCCCAGCATCCCATGCAAACAAAGGCTCACTTTTTATATTGATATTCTATTGGCAATGAGAAGAATTAAGAATGGATGTCGCACAGAGGGCAATGGAAAGGAACCTGCTGTGTTCTAGGCACTGTGCTAAATAATGGGGATATCGGTAACAGATCCAATGATTCCTACTCTTGACTTAGGTGGCCCTTGGTAAGTGGGGGAACTGCTAGAGATTGCTGCACCTCCTAGAAGCAAAAGGGAGAAACAAGTTGAACATTCCATCCAAATGCCTCAGTGGCAGAGTTGATTTCTTTATTGAAAAATGCCTTCAATCTTAGTCTAGCAATAATAAAAAAACTAACATTTTTATGACTTTTTAAAACTCACCTAGTTTTTCACCTACATTAGCTTGGTAGGAAACCAGGGTGTCTTAGTGGCAGTGGGTGGGGTAATGGTGAGAGTGGTGGATTTGGAATTAGGAGGATCTGGGTTCAAATCCCACATCTGACACTTGCTAGCTATGGGACCCTGGGCAAGTGATATAAATTCTATGAGCCGCAGTTTCCTCACCTGGAAACTGAGAAAGTTGGACCAGATGGCTTTGGAAGTCCTTTTCAACTTTAAATGTATGCTCATAACACCTGGATTCAAATTCTGCTTCTGATACCAACAAGTCGTTTGGTGATGGACAAGTCATTTGACTTCCTGGTCTCATTACTGACTACAAATGAAGGCAAACGATACTTTTAGTACCTGCTTCACAAGGTTCCTGGAAAGTTCAAATGAGAGCATATGTGTACAAAGTTGGCAAAGTTGCCAACTTTAAAGCAATACATAAATATTCATTTTTATTATTGGGAGAGTGCTACTCAGATTTTAAATATAAGGCAACTGAGGCCCAGGATGATTAAATGTCTTGCCCATGGTCATATGGTTGGAAAGTGGAAGGTCCAAGATTCAAGGCTCTGGGATCCAGGGGAAAGACTACTGACTGCAGTCAGAGGACCTGGATTCAAATCTTGCCTCTGGCATTACACCTTCTCAATATCCCTCTGAGGAGATTGGAATAGATGGATCTTCAGGGCTCTTCCTGCACTAGATGTGGGATCCTAATAACTCAGAACTTCTGTCTCCTAACCCAGTTCTATTTCCACTATGACACATGAAAAATATCACTATGTGACAACCAGGTTGACTTTTTCATGATCTAAATTCTACTCTCCTTTTCTGGAAGGATTTAGGAATGGAACAGATTCTCACCTGTCCATGATGGCTTGGGCATGGCCCAGCCTGAAGTCCTGGCATTGAGTTAGAAAATATTTCACCTTCTCTTAGAACCTGATGATTGATTCTATGGTCAACTTTCTCTTTCCCACAGTGGTACAGAACGTCTTTTTTGCCTTAAAGAAGGAAAAAATCCCCACCCAAGGCAGGGCTGCTTCTGAGCCTCAGCCTGTAGACATTTCATTAGAGTAAATAAACCCAGAACTAAAAACTTCCCTTCCTCCTTTGTGACAGGGATCTCATTAGTCAACTACAAAGAGGCTGCTCCAAGGGGATGCTGGGTCTTGCCATCCCTGGGGCAGGAGAGCTCCAATGGATGATACTCACTTCCTCCCAGCATGACGGAGGCCAAGCTTGTTAGAACTTGTTCACCTAGAGCCTGACTTACTCTGCATTTCATGAGAAGTCAAAACTTCAACTATAAGACATGGAAAACCACGCTGAGGTTGGGTGTTGAACTTGTCCAGTGTTAAACTTGAGTGGGGAGATACATTTATGAAAATCTTGGGTGAGAGGCTCTTCTGACACAAAGAGCCTGGATATGATTGGGGGGTAGGGCAGGGATATTCTCAATCTCTAGACTCATTGTCCCAATCCGGCAAAACCCAAGGTGTGGCAAAATTCAGTATACTTAGTCTAACTCCCTTGCAGCAAGTCCATAATTCACAAGATTATATAGAAGGATTCACTGAAAGGAGAACAAATAAAAATCCTAAGATGAATGAGGACACATTAGTCACGAAGACATTTGTAAATGCCTAGGGTCATTTTTAGTTAGAAACATAATTAGGACAAGGCCAATGAAGCGTTGTCTCAGGGTAAGGACACAACATTCCTCCCTCCATTTGGAATTGCTGTGGTCACTGTGTCCCTTGTTCCTTCCCATCCAAGGTATGTCAACACCCAAGGAAAGGAAGTGTGCCTCCCAATCTCCCCAGTCCAAGGCCATCATGCTCCAAATGTCCTGATGTGAAGATGCCCTTCTCCCCAGGTCTGTCTTCCTTCATCACCACAGAGGCATGATTAATAACAATAGCTAACATTTATCTAGTACTTACTATGTGTTAGGCACTGAACTATGAGCTTTATTAATATTATCTCATGTGATCCTCACAATGACTCTGAGAGAAAAGAGTTGTTACTATTCCCATTTTATAGATCAGGAAATTGATGGAGGCTAAGTGACTTGCCCAGGGTCACATAGTCGGTAAATGTCTGAAGCTGGATCTGAACTCAGGTCTTCATGACTCCGGGTCTAATGATCTATCCAGTAGCTGCTCCACTTTAAGGTTTTCCAAGATATGTGTATGTGTATGTGTGTGTGTG
>CM053770.1:231890155-231998241 GCA_028658325.1 Potorous gilbertii | reverse complement strand
ATGAAATCCTATCTGATTCTGATGTTGGGCTGTTTGTCAGGACCATGAGACTGTGGAGTTAGAATATCCTTTTCTAGGTCTTCAAGAGCTGGGGCTGCAGCCCCCCAGACTTCACCTCCCACCCACAGGGGCTGCCTGTCTGCCAGAACTGATCTAGAAGCATCTTCCCAAGGTTCTTGGATCAGGATCCCCGACCATCCTCATCAGGGTTTGAAGGCACATGGTGACCAAAAGCAGAGGGGATGGTTTGACTTTCCTGGTGCATGCTGCATCTTCTCTTCCTTTCAGGGTGCTCTGATGCTTCTGGGAGGCTGGCCAACCCAGTGCAGGCCCTCATGACCTTTCATCTCCATATTTTAGTAAACTCTCAAGCGTTCTCTCAACCTCAAACCTGTCACCACTCCACTCTATCCTTCCCTTAGAGGTCAAAGTGATTTTCCTAAATCATAGTTCTGACCATGACAATCTTCTTCCTCAATAAATTCCAGTGGTTCCATATTCCCTCTAGGATCAAACATAAAATTTGCTTGACATTTTAAGCCTTTCACAGATCTAACCCTTTCCTGCCTCCCTTCACACTTTTCTCAGCTCCTCAAATTCATAGTGGTCAATTTTCTGTTCTTCAAACATGATACTTCACCTCTCACCTCCCCACTTTTGTCCTGGCTGTTCCTCATGCCTGGAATGCTCTTCCTCCTAATTTCCTCCTCTTAGCTTTCCAGGTTTCCTCTACTTGAATCCCACCTTCTGCAGGAGGTATTTCCTGGTCTCCCCCACTAGTTCCTTCCCCCTAAAGTTACTGTTCATCTATTTTAAATATCTTTCATGTACCTAGTTATTTGCCTGGTTTTCTCCATTGGAATATTAAGCTCCATGAGGGCAGGGACTGCTTTTGCTTTTTTTCTCCCTATCCCCAGTGACTACTGACTTAGCTCAGTGCCTAGCAAGAGCTTAATATTTATTATTATTTTTATATTTATAAATAATAATATTTATTATTATTTAACACTTATTAAAACATATTAAACAAGAGCTTAATAAATGCTTTTTGGATGAGGTTTGCAAACCTCAAAGCACTGCCTTCTAAGAATGAGCCTTGGATTTCTGGGAGCTTGGAAGAATTGTCCTCAAGTCATCCAACTGGATAAATTTGAAAGACTCATTATGCATAACTTTGCAGAACCAAGAAGTCAACCTCAGGCCCAGGATCTGGCAGTGTGTATCTCACAGCTTTGGTTTGCTACAGGGGACCAGGTAGTTATGGGTGATCATTGCCACCCCAAAGCCTCGAAGGCATCCTGCATGAAGCAGCTTGAGAAAGTCTAAAGTCTTAGTGGACCTCTACTGATGGTGCATGCTGGGACACCAGGCAGGTCTAGAATTTGGTCCAAGCAGATAGAAATGAAAAGAAAATTGGAAATAAACAGTTCTCCAAACTGCATCCTCCTTTTGCCATGCTTTAGGTACAAAAGTTAAACATTTTTAAAGGATTATTTTCTTAAATGGTCACATTCCATTTTAAAAAATTAATCCTTTATGATTCATTAATTATTAGTTTATTATATATTTGTTAATTAATTTGTTGTATATTAATAAGCATGAGCAGAAACCACAAAAAGAACATATAAAGTGGAGATGGGAGGGGGTGGACAAAATCTTCCCCCAAACCTCTTGGCCTTTGGCCCTTGACCTTTGAGTCACCAAACCATCAACAAAACTAGATTGCTTTTGTCCGTTGACTTCCATACCTGCTCTAAATCTGATTTTCTGGGGCAGTTAGATGGTATAGTGGATAGAGCACTGGTCCTGGAGTGAGGAGGATCTGAGTTCAAATCCAGCCTCAGCTACCTGACATTTACTACATGTCTGACCTTGGGCAAGTGAATTAAATGGGATTGCTTTGCCAAGAAAAAAAGATTCTTCCAAATCTCCCAATCTTTAACTCTCTTTTTCTATCTTCTTCTGTTTCTATATTTGCTTATATCTTTATATGAATCAACATTTATTAAGCAACTACTACATTCTGTGCTAGGCATGTCAAGAAAGAAAGGAAACAGCTCCTTCACTCAAGGGTTGAGTATAAAAATATGTGCATTTATTGGTAGATAAAAATGGAGGATCTACTATGTGCCCAAGACTGCACTAGATGTTGCGTATATAAAGAAAAAGAAAGAAACAGTTGCTACTGTCAAGAAATTTATATTCTATCAGAGGAAACTGTGTGTGTGTGCATGTGTGCATGTATATGTGTGCACACATAAACATAAGACAATTAGATGGCACAGTGGATAGAGCACTGAAAATGGAGTTAGAAAGACTTGAGTTCAAATTCAGCCACAGACCCTTGTGGTCTATGTGACCCTGAGCAAATCACTTAACCATGCCTCCATTCCCAAATCTACAAAATGGGGGTGATAATGGCACCTCCCTCCCAAGATTATTGTGAGGATCAAATGAGATAATTTTGTAAAGCATTTTGCAAATATTGAAGCCTCATGTATTAGCTTTCATTATCATATAAGAATATAGTTATAGTTGGTATAGATTTCCCTCTGCATCACCTCATATACTCTATATCCCCTTCCTTCTCTTTCTCCTTCTATCCTTTCTTCTCTCCCATCTTCCTCCTCTTATTTTTCTCCTCCTCTTCCTCCTTCTTCATCCAACCATGCTGCCTCTTTAGATTAACAAAGGGATAGCCACCTGTGATTTCACTGGGGTACAGAGCTCTCAACTAAAGAAATTCTGCCTTTTCTTCATGAACTAGCCACAATCAGTTAGCAATTGTTGAATTCTTAGATACATGCTTTGTTCCCAACTTTGGACTACTTTTAATGGAACAGCTAGGAAAATGTTTGACAATTGGCTCCCTTTTTTCCTTTTAAAGATGTTTTTCCTTTCTTAAATGATTATTTAACACACTACCTTTGACATGTCTTTTTGGTTACTTGGAATACAGGAATGCCCTGATTAAAGCAAAGCTGATATGAGCTCCTTGGATGTGCCAAAAAAGTAAATTAGGCCATGCCTTTTAAAAACATTTCTCATTTAATTAAAAAAAAAGTTCACCACAGGATTCCTCTAATAACAAGCATTTGAAATGAGGATTGATTTGCATAAATTTAATTCACAAAATACTATGGAAAAACGAGATTTAGAGGGAAAGGATCTCAGTTTGAATCTCAGTGCCATAATTTACTATCTAGATTATCACCTCATACAAGCCATATGGCCTTGCTATGCCTCAGTTTCTCCCTCTGTAAAAAGAATGTGTTGAATGGGATTATATCTAATCAGCTCTAGGTCTATGATGAACAAATGAATCAACAGATGAATGAAGAAAGAAAATGAATGAATGAAGAAAGAATGAAAACTCAATGAACAAATGGAGACAGAATGAATGGATCAATGAACAAGTGAAGAAAATGAATGAGTGAAGAATGAATCAATCAATGAGTGAAGAAAGAAATGATGAAACAATGAATAAGTGAAGAATGAATCAATGAACAAGGGGAAAAGAAAAGAATGAATGAATAAGTGAAGAATGAATCAATCAGTGAGTGAAGAAAGAATGAAGGAATGAAGAAAGAATTGAGTGAAGAAATAGCAAATGAATCAACAAACAAGTGAAGAAAGAAAAATGAATCAATGAACAAGTGAAGAAAGAAAAAATGAATCAATGGATGAATAAAACATGAATCAATGAATCAATGAACAAGTGAAGGAAGAATGATTGAATTAATGAATGAGTGAAGAATAAATCAAAGAATGAATCAATGAAAAACCATTCCATGCTTAATTGCTTAATATGTACAAAATACTGTGTTAAGCCATGATCTTACAATCATATGAAGTCTCCATGAAGGTTTTATTGAAGGCAATGGGAATATTTAGCCTGGAGAAGAGGAAGCACAGAGGATACACCAAAGGTGCCTTCAGATTCAAAAAAGATTATCCTATGCAAGAGAAATTATAGTCATTTTGCATGGCTCTAGACCAGTGGGGTCAAACAGGTGATGCCAACGCATGAGACCCAGGATACTCTCAAGTCTGCTAGAGTCAGATTAATATGTAATTGAGAAATACTTTAATAAAATAGAAATACAATAGAACACAGATAATGTATGTGGTTTTCTAAGTCTACGTATCTCATAGGGATTTTTATTACACTTTAGTGCCCTCTCCCTTTTTCTATTCAAGTTTGATGAAACTAGTCTCTAGACTACAGGAATCCTTTGCCTTTTTTGTCTCATGAATCCCATGGAAAGTCAGTCCTGCGAAGTCCGTAGACCTCTTCTCAGAATCATGTTTTTAAATACGTAAAAGAAAATACAGAGGATATAATTACCAAAATATTTAAAAGACACAATGAAGTTCACAGACCTCAGGTTAAAAAGAAGGAAAACTAGATAGTAGAGTTACTAGAATGATTATTGCAGTTACAAGAAAGAACTTCCTAAAGCTATATCAAATTGCTTACCATCTCAGGGAGGAGAGAGGTGAGGGAGGAAGAAAGAAACTTTGTAACTAGGAATGTTTTAAAGTTAATGCTAAAAATTGTCTTTACATATAGCTGGGGGGGAAATAAAATATTTCTTTTTGGAGGGGGAAGGCAAGGCAATTGGAGTTAAGTGACTTGATCAAGGTCACATAGTAAATATCAAGTACCTGAGGCTAGATTTGAACTCAGGGTTCTCCTGACTTCAGGGCCAGTGTCCTATACACTGCACCACCTCACTGCCCCCAAGGGTAGAAGGAAAGAAGAAAGACAGACAAATTAGAGCGATCTGAAAAAAGAATGGTTTGCCTTATAAGGTACTGAGTTCCATGTTAACTTGAATGTTATTGAAGAGCCTAGGTTGGAGATGTTACAGAAAAGACTCATTTCAACAGAAGTTTGGACTAATGTCTAATATTCCTTCCAGCCTGACCACATGGTAGTAGATTTCCATTAATGGAGGTCATCAAGCCAGGGCTAGATAATCACTCATCAGGGATACTATAGAGGGCATTCTTATAGGGACTAGGTACCTATTGATTTCCTAATTCTGCTTACTTAACTTTTCAACAGTTCACCTGTCTTCATTCTAGGCTTGGAGAGTTCTGGTAGTTAGGAAATTCATCCTTATATTAAGTCAAAATCTGCTTCCTATAACTTAGTTCTTACGCACCCACCCCTTGGCCTTGGTGCTTAGCCCAGAGTAACTATAGTTGTCTCTTCATCCTACTCAATACTCCTGTTTTAATGCAAACAACTGACCCCACCTGTCCCTATAGGTCATACATTCTGAAGTCATCTCTCTAGAAGTGTCAGACTCACTGCTGGCAAAACTCACTCCTCAACTGGATTAAAATGCAATTGGGATAAGTTGAACAAAATAAATAAAAATACAATACAGATAAGGCTAATTTGTGGGACTTTTAAGTCAATATGCAGTCCACAAGGATCTGTTTCTATCTGAGTCTGACAGCTCTGGTTTAGACTGCTCCCTCACGATACAAGTGAGGAAACAGACCTAGAGAGATTATTTGTCTAAGGCAACTAACAACCAGCCAAGCTAGAACTCACCCTAACCCTCCCAATCCCTTTGTCCCACAAACCCCTACTCTTCCCATGCTCCAGGAGACCTTATTCCAGCATTTCCTAGCTCCTCTATTTAGACTACACACTTTGCCTCTTGGATTATTTCATGCTGGTCTATTCCTTTCTGTCCTCTCCCCAGGAGAGGAGATGGAATTTGAGATGAGATGAAATGAGATTTTCGGGCATGGGGGAGCTTGTCTTGTTTCTCTGGTAACTCTGGGGGCACCTCCTGCATATTGATCTGTGCACTGGGCTAATTCCATCAGTGCTGGACTGGTTGCTGTGATCACTGCCCTGTGGGTGGGAAAGGGAAAAGAGAGGCAACTATTTCTGTTTTCCCCCTTCCAACAAAAGAGTGTTCCGTCTTCCTGCTTTCCTTTCTCTTTTTCTTATGTTCTCTCTCTCTCTCCTCTCTCTCTCTCTCCCATCTCTCTGTCTCTCTATCTACACTTCTTTTTCTTCCTCTCTCTCTGTCCCTGTCTCTCTCTGTCTCTGTTTATCTCTTGGTCTCTGTTTCTTTCCTTTCTCTCTCCCCTCCTCTCCAACACCAGCCCCTTACCTATCTCTCTGAATGTCTCCCTGTCTCTCTATCCCTCCCCCTCACACTGGCCATAGTCCTCTCCCTCCAACCCAAGCTGACTTCAGCCCTTCAGTAATCAGAGAGAAGAGACTAGCTGATGCAGCTTATCTGACTAGATATATGAGAGGGGTTCCTGACTCACTTCTGGCTCCGAATGACTTTCCTCAGGTGTCCTGGGCAACTCAGAAAAGGAAAAGAAGCAGCCTAAGCTTTCTAGTTGCCTTCAGATCAACTTCTAATATCAATGCAGTTGAGGTAAATGGGAAAGAAGCCAGGACTTTGGGTTCTAATAGACTATTTGAAGGGAGGATAGGATAGTGGACCTGAGAAAGTGAAAAATGAATGAATAAATGAAAAAGCTTTGATTAAGAGTTTTTTTGTGTCATTTCAGTCATGTCTGAATCTTTGTGACTCCATTTGGAGTTTTCTTGGCAAAGATACTGCTATACAGTAGTTTGCCATTTCCTTCTCCAGTTCATTTCACAGATGAGAAAACTGAGGCAAACAAGGTGAAATGACTTACCCAAGGTCACACAGTCAGTAAGTGTCTGAGGTCAAACTTGAACTCAGGAAGATGAGTCTTCCTTACTCTAGGCCTGGTATTTTCTCCATGACATTAATCTAGTTGCCTCTTTCTAAGAGTTGACTATGTGTTAAATATATAAATATAAGCAAGAAAAAGAGTCCTAAGCTCTCAATGATCATATATTCTTCTGGAGGAGACAGCACATATAAGAGAATGTTGGGGGGAGGGACTGGTTTGAGAAGTCACAGCCATGGTGGGAGAAGTCACAGGGAAATATGTTGGGTCATCCTTTCTGGGAATGGTAGCGTGGATCTGATTATTAATTTGACCAGGAAGATATGCCCTAGGGATGAGAGGTTGAAGAACAATTGAAGTCCAGAAGCTTTCTATTTTAAAATAATTCCTTTTGCATGCTAGGAACTAAACCCAGTTGTTTCTACCTTCTCAATGAGGTACTGCAAAAGGCTCTGTCTCAATTTCAGCACCCTAAGACAAAGGACTGCTTGACCTACCCTGGTTAAGCCTGGGCTCCAAACCCAGTCTTTCTCCTACACTATTCTGCCCCATCAACCTCTCAATTTTAAAGAAAATATAGAATGTCAGTAAAGAGAGAAGCAAGGTGTGGAGTGTGGGGAAGAAGAGTGTTGCAGGCATAAGGGACAGAGTGAGAGAAGGGATGGGAGCGTAAGGTGGGATTTTTTTTTTGGTTGGGGAACTACTTGGGGGAAATATTTGGGGGGCAAATTATCCCCCATCAATCAATCAGTATTAATTAAGAATCTACTATGTGCAGAATCCTGTGTGAGGTCTTATAGATTCGAGAAAAGAGAACCCAAACAATCTAAACATCATTGTATTCCATCAGGAGAGAGAACAATCCTATATATAGGTATACACAAACCACAGAACAGGCAGAGACAAGGTTACCTTTCAAGGGAAGAAGGCTGTGGTAGAGTGGGGAGAAAAGGGCAGGGACTAAGGAAGGTTTGATTTTGATTCTACCCGTGAACCTGAGTAATATTTCATCATTACCGTGACTTAAATAATTTTATGTTCTCTCAGAGCAGAAACAATTGCCCCCGAATGGCAAAAGCTGTGTCGTTTTTCATAGACACACATTAGTGACACATGAAGGACTGTGATTTTGTCATTTACAAAAGAAATGAGATGCTCTATATGCAGGTGATGGAAGAGTTTGACGTCAAGCTCCGTTTGACGTCAGAGGTGTGAATAATCCCTCCAGGGTTGCCAATTGCAGCCTTTGGACTCATCCAATGTGATTCTTAATCCTATGTGATTCTTAAATTCATCCCAGAAAAGTCTGACCAATCAATGTCCTGGGCGGGGTCTCTCCCTGAATTCCTCTGATATCTGAACAATGCCAGAGAACAGAACTAGCTCATTGTTTATTCCTCACCAGAGGGATCTGAACCGTTAATCCTCTTTTTCGATATCTCACGGATTTGCTGACATTCATTGTCTGATTCTCCTTTGTAATTCCTTGCTCCTAACATGCTGCCTGCTTCTCATGCCCACTACCTCTACTGCCCTTCGGATGTTCCTCAAGCTCAATTCTTTGGAGCCTGGAATGTTCTATGACTCATAGCCCTATTACTATACATTACAGAAAAATATATCTAGAAGGTAAAGACCTTAGAGGTTGCTAGTCCACCCCTATCATTTTACAGATGAAAAGAATCAGAATGAGAAAGTAAGGTGACTTAGTATCACAGAATCTGAGAGGGAAAGGACCTCAGAGGTCATCAAATCCAACCTTCTCCTTCTCAATCTTTTTCAGTCATATCTGACTCTTCATGATCCCATTTGGGGGGTTTTCTTGGCAATGATACTACAGTGGTTTGCCATTTTCTTCTCCAGATCATTTTACAGATGAAGAAACTGAGGCAAACAGGGTGAAGTGTGCTGCCCAGGGTCACATAGCTAGTAAGTGCTTAAGGCTGGATTTGAACTGGGGAAAGTGAGTCTTCCTGACTCCAGGTCTAGGATCCTGGCCGGAACTATCTCTCACTCTGAGCCACCAATCAACATCAGACCAGACTGTGATGGTTTTAATTGACCACTTTTGGTTGCCAGGTGATGCTGATGCTATCTGATTCATTAATGCATGTTTGTTGATTGATAAGAGATTAATGAGAAGGGAGATGTAAGAAGGTTACATTAATACAATACGTTCATTGCTGCTTTGGAAACTTCAAACTCATGAGGGGCACAAAAGTGAGGAGGTACTTTCCCTGTTTCTTTACAGAGGTGGAGGCCTATAGGTGTGGAACACTGCACACAAGGTCAGCTTTCATTGAACTATTGGTTGATTTGCTCAACTGTTTATTTCTCTTTATTATAAGGAATAATTCCTTGAAATGAGAGGCTATGTTGAGAAATTAGACGATTACAAATAGCGATATTAATTTACTTTTAAGAATATGTATTGTTGGAGGGCGGAGCCAAGATGGCAGAGCAGAAAGGCATATATACTCTAGCACTTCCCCCACAGCCCATAAAATACCTGTAAAAAAAGACTTTCAACAAATTCTAGAGCAGCAGAAGCCACAGAATGACAGGGTGAAAGAGATTTCCAGTCAAAGGTAACCTGGAAGGATGACAGGAAAGGACTATTCCACGGGATGCTGAGCAGAGTGGAGCCCAGCCCTGGCCGCATGACATGGGGAGAAACAGGACTGGAACAGGCCTCCAAGGCAGAATCCCCAGCAGGGAGGGTCCCAGATCCTTCAACCCACAAATGTCAAAGAAAACTTCAAAGGTCAGTGTGGGAGGGCATTCCCAATTGGGCAAGAGGGGAGCAGGGGTCCTCCCAGCACTGGCCCCAGGTGGTGGCAGATGCGGTGGTGGCAACAGCAGCAGCCGCAGTGGGTGGTGGGAGGCTATGATGGCTACAAAAGCAGCCTGGGTCTATTATTAGAAATGAATGTTGAGAATTGTTATTGCATATAACTGGGAAATAAGAAATACAGGTAATGGGGTATAGAAATCTATCTTGCCCTACAAGAAAAGAGAGAAGACGGGAATAAGGGAAGGGTGGGGTGTGATAGAAAGGAGGGCACATTGAGGGAAAGGGAAATAAGAATGCAAGGTGTTATGGGGTCAGGGGAGAGGAGAGATGGGGAGAAAAATTGGAACTCAAAATTTTGTGGAAATGAATGTCAAAATCTAAAAATAAATAAATAAAACTATTAAAAATTTTAAAAAAGGAAACCTGAAATAGGAAAAAAAAGAATATGTATTGTTATTATTGCCTAGGCCTACAGTTGTGTGGAAACATCTCACAAAAGGAGGATGTGCCTATCATGACACCACCAAAAAAAAAATCTCAGGTTAATTTCTTCTGTGAATCACCCTATCAGTCATCAATGCTTCCAGCTTTCCTGACTTTACTCTTTGTTCAAGGAAATGAGAGGTTGAGTGTTGTCTACAGTCATACAACCATGATGTGTCAGACTTGAAATTCGAACCCAGATCTCCTGACTCCCTGTGCTCTTTCTTCTTAAGACCCAGGACTTATAGTCAAGAAGGTCTAGGTTCAAATCCTATCTCAGATATTTACAAGAAAAAACTGCATGACTGTAGGCGTCAACTAACCTCCCCCATGCCTCAGTTTCCTTATCTGCAAAATAAGGGAGTTAGATTTGGTGACCTCTAAGTTCCCCTTTTAAATCTGTGATCCTAGGAAACTTGGAAGCCAGAGCCTTGAATTCTAGCCTAAGGAAATTGGACTCCTTGAGCTAGAGAGGAGGAAGAGGTGACTTCCCATGATCCTTGGGATTTACTAAAGTTGCCAAGCCAGTATATGCCCGAGGCAGATCTTGAACCCAGGCTTCGCTGACTCCGAGACAAGCCCTCTCACCATTATACCACATTTTGCCTCTTATCTTCACTATTAAAACAACAATAACCTTTAACACAAAGGAAAGAGCAGGACCATCTCCGAGGATGAATGCTCCACATTATCGTTATCTGAATGCATAGCATGGAAAATTTGTCCAATGCTTTGTTAAAATCTAGGTACAATTAAACAGCTTTGCCTTTCTGGTAACTCCACTAAAAAATGTAATGAGATTAGTTTAGCATAACTTGTTCTTCAAGAAATTGTGTTGGCTCTTAGTGATAAGGTCATTCCTTTCTAAAGGCTCCCCAAATTATCCATTTTAGAATTTTTTTTGTAGGGGTCTCATCCAAACTAGCCTCTTAAGAGCGGAATCCCATACACCACCTGCTTTCTCCTGGGATGATTTCTGCCTGTTTCTAGCCCTCCTGTTGTTTAGTCGTTTTTATTCATATCTAACGCTTCATCATCTATTTGATGTTTTCTTGGCAACGATACTGGAGTGGTTTGCCATTGCCTTGTCTAGCTCGTTTTACAGATCAGGAAACTGAGGCAAACAGGGTGAAATGACTTACCTGGGCTCACACAGCTGGTAAGTGATGCCATTTCCTTTTCTAGTTTATTTGACAGATGAAGAAATTGAGGCAAAAAGTGAAGTGACTTGCCAGGATCATCCAGCTAGTAGGTGTCTGAGGCCAGATTTGAGCTCGGGAAAATGAGTCTTCCTGATTCCAGCGTTGGCACTCTATTCACCATCTGGCTGCCCCTTCTTGCCCCTGACTTTAGATATAGAACCCTGAGAACTCTGAGTGCCATTCCCTGAGTTTTCTCAGAAGTCACTGACAGTGGTTCTGAGATTTGCATCCTTAAGAATGATGCAATCCACCTTGGCCAGCAAAGGGGAGCATCATCTCTAATGCAGTTAGGCACTCTCTTCCTGTCCCATCTCCTTTCTACGGCTCCAATGGGTGGTCTACTCATGCCCTACTATTGATTGGATGACCACAGAACCTTTCTTGACTCCTGGCCCCACTGGCAGTCAGTCTGGGAAGCCTGTGAACCCTTTCTTAGAATCATGTTTTTAAATGCATAAAATAAAACATGCAGGAAATCCAAGGAAACCAATTCTATTGAAAGATAGTTCTCTGTTCTTTTTTAAAGTTCACAGATCTCAGTTTAGGAAAGCCTGCTGTAGAGTCTTGCTTTTGTCCCTTTTCGATTTGCCTACAAGATGAGCTTGCCTTCAGAGGGACCAGTGATGGCCTCCGAGTTGTTTTTCATGTGTCGAGAATTACAGACTGGCTGCCTGTGACTTTTACATTCTTTGTTTTTAAAATATAAATCTTAGTACATCTCTCTGCATGTCTCTCGGCAGGTAGCATGTGGGCTCTCCTCTCTCATTTCTTCTCTCGTAGGCTGCTGATCTGGGAAACTGCCAGGGATGGCCCCAACTCCATAGAATGGTTTTGGGGATGTTGTTAACATGTCCCTTACTAAGGGTATACAGCAGGTACACTAAGACCAGGGATTATAGGATCCTAGCTTGAGGACTGGAAGGGAGTTTAGAGGCTATCTAACCTCCTCATTTTGCACTTAAAGAAACTGAGACTCAAAGAGGTTAAATGCAAGTGGTGGGGTATAGTGGATAGCAGCTGGACTTAGTTAGAAAGACTCTTACTAGCTATGTGAGCCTGGGTAAGTGTTCAAAGCTCCCAGTCTCAGTTTTTCCATCTGTAAAATGGACATCACAGCTAGACATGACAGTATATGACTGCAATCCCACAATGAACAGAGGCTGAAGCTGGTGGGGCACTTGAGTTCAGGAGTTCTGAACCACCTGATTAAAGCCTATGAGACATAGCTGATATCAATATCGTGAGCCTCTTGGAGTAAGGGGCCACAAGGCTGGACCAGGTAGGAAAAATGGGGCAGGTCAAAGATTCTCCGCTGATCAGCAGACTAATCCAAGAAAAGCTGCTGATAAAAAAAAGTCAGCATTTATTAAACACCTTCTTTCTCTGTGCAAGGCACAAAAACCAAACACTCCCTACCCTCAGTGGGTTTATATAATAGTTAATCTAATATTGTTTATTGTCTGGGAATCCCAACTCTTGGTAACAACTGTAAGTATTATTATTATATAATATATCGCATTAATACGTAATATTATATTGTAATATATTGTATATAACTATATTTTATGTCATAATGTATAATATCTCAATATTATTAAGTAATAATATATTTTAATTATCATATATTAATATGTAATATATATCATCAATGATGATATATGTGACACAGTGGCAGACCTGACTCATCTTCCTGACTTCAAATCCGGCTTCATATGTTTACTAGCTGTGTGACTCTGGCTAAATTACTTCACCCTGTTTGCCTCAGTTTCCTCATCTGTAAAATGAGCTGAAGAAGGCTCCAGTATCTCAGCCAAGAAAACCCAATAGGGTCACAAAGAGTCAGACATGACTGACTAACAAAGGGTCGTAAGGCATATACACATATGCATTTAATACAAATAATAGGAATAGCTTGACATTAATATAGCATTCCATCTCTTTCAGTACTAAAGTAAAGATATGATTGAAGCAGCTAGGCAGTACACTGAATAGAGCAACAGACTTGAACATGGAGTCAGGAAGACCCGAGTTCAGATCCCGACTCAGACACTTAGCTCTGTGACCCTGGGTGAACCAATAAATGGGCATGCCTGCTTCATAGGGTTAAGTAGAAGAACATAGGAAGCCCTCTGCCAAGCTTAAGGCGGTAGACAAATGCTGATTATGATCCCTGATCTGTTTACGGTCAGAGACAGAAGCACTTTGAATAGTTAAAAGATGAGGACTGGACTTGGGATTTGTTTTGGAATAGGGAACTCCCAGAGGAGGAAACTCTCTCCACCAATGCAAGTTGGCTCCTTCTCTTCAGATCAGTCTTCTAAACTCTAGAGCACTGGGATTTGCCCAGGATCCCATCCTCCTCACCCCACTTCATTTTAGTTCTACAAATTCATCACCAGGCAGGACCTCCTAGCTCCGTACAGAGCCAGAGAATCAACCACTCTTCTTAAAGAGATCAGCAGGTCCACAAAAGAGCATCAGAAATGGATCTGGAAATTGCAGAGATGAGCCAAGTATCCTTATAGGATTTTCAGGGATAACACTGGCAGTATTGATGAACCAGTGCAATGAATCATGCATCTAGATCCCAGGGAAGAAGGGAAGGTGGATGGCATGACCTCATTCCTTTCCTCTGGCTCCCTGGATGAATTCTGGGAGCAGGAGAGTGTTCTCATCCCAACCCAGTTTTACAGAGGTAGGTCTGGAGCCTGATGCTGTGTCAGTGCTGGCCTGGGCTACTGGGCTAGGCTGCCAAATGACACTTGAGGCCTTGTCTGGACAACTCCTCTGGCCTTTATATAACTGTACATCCACAGGCAACCCAGTTAAAGGGCTGGTCTTAGAAGAGAGAGCCCAGGCCAACCTTTGAAAGGGAAACAATGAAGGTGACCTTAAACCTTCTCCTTCCTTCTCTGAAAACACCTCTCTCCTCTCTGGAGTCTCCCTTGTTCCAGGGCAGTATCAGCTCATACAAGGCATTCCATATTCCATCTTGAATTGCCATGAGCAGGCCATGTACAGGCCACCCCTTTTCACTGCCATCTTTAAAATCCCGCGCTCCTTCAAAATTCATTTCAAGTGCAGTCTTCTACATGGAGTCTATCCTGATCCCCTCAGTTACTAAGGCCTTCCTTACTCCAAATTGTTTTATAGGTACATTGCTGTTGTTGAGTTATTTTAGTCATGTCTACCTCTCTGTGACCCCATTTGGAGTTTTCTTGGCAAAGATATTAGAGTGGTTCACCATTTCCTTCTCCAGCTCACTTTACAGCTAAGGAAACTGAGACACACAGGGTCACACAGCTAATGAGTGTCTGGAGTCAGATTTGAACTCAGGTCTTCCTGATTCTAAGCCTTGCACTCCATTCACTGTATCATCTACCTTTCCATATGTGCTATACATGCATATATATGTGTGTATACATATACATGTGTGTGCTTATTCACACAAAGTACCTATTTATCTCTGTGTATGCATATAGATGTGAATATATGTGTGAATATATGTATGTGTGTGCGTATGCACACAGAATACCTACTTATCTCTGTGTATGCATATAGGTGTGTGTATATGTGTGAATATATGTATGTATATGTGGGCATATATATACATGTGGGCGTGTATCTATACGCATACATGTATGTGTGCATATAGATACACACATGTATATATGTATTGTATGTGTGTGCGTGTGTACATATACGTATATTGTATACATATATACATGTAGATGTGTATGTGTGTATATGTATGTGTGTATATATATATATATATATATATATATAAATATATATACACACATACACACATTTTCCCCCCAAATCAAATAGAAACTACTAGAAAACTAGTAGTATTTCCTTTTTCTTCTTGTATTCTCAGCCTAACACAGTGCCTACTACCTAGGAGTCACTTAATAAGTGATTGATGAATTGAATTTGACACTCTCAAGGTCTCTCTCAAGAACTTTGGATTTGACTGTGCAACATGGGCAACGCTGGCACAGGCCCACTCAGCATGGCATGCCCACATCAGGAAGGGTGCTGTGCTCTATGAGCAAAGCAGAATTGAGAGATGGCATAAAGTAAACACAGGATGCGCAAATTTGGGATAACGCCCCAAGTATTCATACGGACGCCCAACCTGTAGTAAAGCACTCCGAGCTCGTATTGGTCTGATCAGCCACAGTCAGGCACATTGAAATTTCACTTTACAATGGTGATGTCATTTGGATCATCTTTGAAGATGAAGGGCAACAATCAACCAACCAATGAATTGAATCAGTGACCCATTTCAACACCAAATCCAGAATGTTAAAAAAGAAAGAAATTTTAGGGGATCAAGAAGTAAACAGTTTAACCTTATCAAATCTCTTATAAATACTCTCTTATGTTCACCTTATTATGTTTCTCCTGATTCTTGTAAGTCAGATTTTCTGTTCAGTTCTGGTTTTTTCCTCAAGAATATTTGAAAGTCCTTCGGAATCCATTTTTTATCCATTTTTTTTCCCTTGCAGGATTATACTCAATTTTTTTGAGCAGGTTATTTTTGGTTGCAAACTCAGCTCCTTTGGTCTTTGGAATATTATATTCCATGCTGTTTGGTCTTTTTGTGTAGCAGCTGCTAAATCTCATGTTATCCTGACTGTAACTCCACAATATTTAAATTGTTTCTTTCTAGCTGCTTGTAATATTTTTCTCCTGGACCTGGGAGCTTTGAAACAGTTATAATATTCCTGTGGGTTTTCATTTTGGATTCTCTTTCAGGCAGTGATGCATGAATTTTTTCAATTTCTATTTTCCCTTCTAGTCCTAGAGCTTCAGTGCAATTTTCCTTAATACTTTCTTGAAGTACAGCATCTGGATTTTTTTTTAAATCATAACTTTCAGGAAGCCCAACAATTTTTATATAATCTCTCCTTGATTGATTTTCCAGGTCAGTTGTTTTTCTAATGAGATATTTCACCTTCTTTTCTATTTTTCCATTCTTTTAATTTTGCTTTATTATTTTTTGATGTCTTATAAAGTCTTTAGTTTCCCCTTGCTCAATTTTGATTTTTAAGGAGTTATTTTCTTTGGTAAGTTTTTAGATCTCTTTTTCCAAATGGTTGATTTTCTTTTCATAATTTTCTTGGTTTTTTTATATTATTCATTTCTTTTCTCAGTTTTTCCTCAATCCCTAATTTGATTTTTAACATCCTTTTTAAAGCTCTTCCGAAAACCTTTTTGGGGCTTGTGGCCATTTTACATTTTTCTTTGAAGTTTTACAAGCTTCTTCTGAATCTGAACCCTGATCTCTATCACTATAATAGCTATCCATGGTCTGGGATTCTTTCTCTGTTTACTGATTTTTCTGACAGTCTATTTCTTGGCTGTTAACCTTATGTTACAGTCAGGGTCTGCTCCTAGGGCTTGGGGGAATAACACAAAAAGCTTAAGGTTTTTCCACGCTGTTGTTTTCTGAAGTCTATCTGGGGGCATTAGACCTCTTGATTCTTCCAATGTTCTGTGATCCAAGGCCAGGTGTGGTCCCTGCTCTTCTGGTTCAGACCTTGGTCTACGAATGAGGTCAGGTACTCCTCTTCACCACTGAGCCTTGACCAGAGTCCCCAGACCCATTGCCACCCCAAACACTCTCGTTTCCTATAGTCCCTCAGGCAGCTACAGGCACCAGTGTGCCCCTCTGACCCAGAACTGAAATCAGGGCTGCGGCTGTCCTGGGAGTGACTCCAGCCAGCAGGACCCTGCCCCTCTGGGTGACACCTTTCACCTGCAGCCACAAGCCTGTGCCCCACCTTGGGCACCTTCTTCCCAATGTTCCCCTCATCAGCAGTCCAACCCCCACACTGTCCTTGGGGTGAGAGTTCCTAATGGTGAGGCTACACTCACCCAGCTGCCCCTGGGGCTGGTTGTTTGTTGATTCAGTCAAATCTGCCTGGAGGCATCTGCACTTCAGTCAGGCCCAGCTTCTACCCAGAGCTCCCACCTGTCTGTCCTCCCAGGAGTTCTTGGGACACTTTACCCTGATTTGTCATTTTTCTGCCTCTCTAAAGTTCACTTAGAAGCATATTTTAAGTCATTTGGGTGTGTGTGTGTGTGTGTGTGTGTGTGTGTGTGTGTGTGTGTGTGTGTGTGAAGTATTTGGGAGAGCCATCTTATTATGTCATCTTCCCACAACTCTCTCCAAATAAGAGATTTTTTAAAATTAAATTTTAATAAAATTTAAAATTTTTTAAATTAAATTAAATTTAAAAGCTAAATTTTACTATTTTTTAAATGAAAGGGAGCTCAATCCAACCCTTTCACTTTATAAGCAAGGCATCTAGGGAGGGAAAGAGCCTAGTACTTAGTGAGTGCCTAATAATGTTTGCTATATTTAATGGAAGTGACTTGCCCCAGGTCACAGAGTAAATCTAGAGGCAGCCATGGTTCCATATTAAGAACTTTAAACATTCATTTTGGAATTCAAAGACCTGGATTCAAATTCTAGTCCTGCCTTTTATCAACTGTGTGATGCTGATCAAGTCACACATCCCTAGCCTCAGTTTCTTATCTTTAAAACGCTAATTATAATACTATAATATAATATGACCCACCTGATACTGTTGCTATGAGTCAGTCCTTTATGTAAACTTTATATTATTAAAGAAAGAAAAACAACTTCATGGGAGAGAGTCATGAATGTACAGTGATCATCAGATTTGTAGTGAGAAGGGAGGAATCTGGAACAAGTCAATTCATGTCTCTGGGCCTCAGTTTCCCCATCTCTAAAATGAGAAGGAAGGACTAGATGGTCCCCAGTGTCCCTTTCAGACCCTCTATGATCACTTCCTTCTCTAAATCCCTGATCTCAAGAGTGGTAGTATAAAAGAAACAACAGTATATTTAGCATCCAAAGAATGGAGTTCAATTAAATTTAATTCAGTTCAATAAAAGCACCTACAACATATCAGGCACTGTGCTAAGCACTGAGCATACAAAAAGAGGCAAAAGACATTCCTTCAAGGAGTTAACATTCTAATGGGGGAGACATAATGCAAACAAATAAATGCAAAGCAAGCTATGCACAGAATAAATAAGAAATAAGAGAGGGAAAGCACTGAACTTAAGCAGTGTTTGGGAAGGTTTCTTGTGGGAACTTACGCCAGTCCCTGAATTTCTCTGAGACCTAACACTAGCCAGAAACCTCTCTCACAGAGCCACCAAGAGGCTAAAAATGAGATATTATAGACAGTCCCACGCTCAGGCTTTCACAACAAGAGGTTCAGTGTGTCAGTACTTAGATTCTCTAAGGGTCAGGACTATGTCAAGGACTTGTGGCCTCACCCTAGCCACATCACCTAGACAGGCAGGTTCTTCCAGCCTCTCCTCCCAAGTATCTTCAATGATCCTTGCAAAACAAAGGGTAAAGTAGCTTGGACAGTGGTGTTCCTTCTGTCCCCCCTGCCCCTCTGTCACTGGGCAGAGGCAGGATTCCTTGCCATGAAGTCATTCATCCAATAAATGTTAACACAGAACCTGCCATGAGACCTTCCACCTGAGGCCTCATCATAGTGGGAGGCAGTTGGCTTTCTGATGTCTTGATTCACAGCCCTGGCAGGTCCCACTAGGCCAGAAAGACTTCCAGTACAGGCCTGACTGGGGTGTGCTGGAGCCAACTCAATCTTTCCCCAGAGCCAGTGGTTAAATTTTCAGTATGAGCATTTGCACCTCAGAAATAAGCAAACTATGAATCCAGATTGATTTACAGTTTTGTAAATTGTCTAGACTTAAGAAAATAATATAGAAAACATCAATGATGCAGATGAAATTTAAAAGTTTTTCATGCCAAACCATCTGTGGCATAAATCCCACTTGGTCATAATGTAATATATTGCTGTCATCTTTTAGCTAGTATCTTATTTAGGATTTTGGCATTCATATTTATTAATGAAATCCCCCTATAATTTTCTTTTTATGTTTTTACTCTTCCTGGTATAGGTATCAGTATCATATTTGTTTTATAAAGGGAGTTTGGTATAATCCCTTTATTTATTATTCCAAATAATTTATTTGATATCAGAATAAATTGATATTTAAATGTTTGATAGAATTCACTTGTAAATCCATCTGGTCCTGCAGCTTTTATCTTAGGAAACTCATTTAGCGTCTACTCAATTTCTTTTTTCTAAAATAGGTCTATTTAGATATTCTATTTCCTCTTCTGCTAATCTAGGCAATTTCTATTTTTGTAAATATTCTTCCATTTCATTTAAATTGATGGGCTTAAGAATCAGAACAAAAGGGGAAAATCACAAGAAAACACTGACAAAAAAGCATTTCGCTTAAGTTGTTAAATTTATTGCTTATATATAGGCAAAATAACTCCTTATGATTGCTTTAATTTCATCTTCATTTGGTGATATATTGACCCTTTTCAGTTTTAATACTAGTGACTTGGTTTTTCTCTCTTTTTTTAAATTAAATTAACTAATTGTTTATCCAGTTTGTTTTTTCATAAAACCAACTCCTAGTTTTATTTATTAATTTGTAGATTTTTTACTCTCAACTTTATTAATCTTATCTTTAATTTTTAGGATGTCCAGCTTAGTGTTTAATCCATTTACATTAAATATAATAATTTTGATGACATTAATTTAAAAGTTTTTATACAAATAAAGCAATTCTTGCCAGTCTCTATCCTTTAGCTGTTCAAGGTGCTTCTGTCTCTGACCGTAAGTGATCAGGAATCATAATTATCCCTGTAGCTAGCATTTGTCTACTGCCTTGAGGTATTTGAAGGGCTTCCCATGTTTTTGTGCTTAACCCTATGAAGTTGTTGTGTCCATCTATTGATTCACCCAGGGTGCAGAGTTAAGAGTCTGAGTCAGGATTTGAAATCTGATCTTCCTGACTTCATGTCCAAGTCTATCGCTCCACCTCGCTGTCTCAATTATGTCTTCAGAACTGAAAGAGACCTCAGATCATTTCATCTTGAAATGCTATATTAATGTATCCCTATTACTTGTATTAATCCTTGGCTATTCAGTCATTTTCCAGTCATTTCAGACACTTTGTGACCTCTTTTGGGATTTTCTTGGCTAAGATACTAGAGTGGTTTGCCATTTCCTTCTCCAACTCACTTTACAGATGAGGAAACTGAGATAAACAGGGTTAGTGACTTGCCCAGGGTCACACAACTAGGAAGTATCTGAGGCCAGATTTGAACTCAGGAGTGATATTCAAAATCATCCATGGAATGCTATTTCAAGTTGCTTTGGGATGCAAAGTGAGGCCAGTTCCTTTCTCTGCCTCTCCCAGAAGATACCACATGCTGTCCTTTCAGCAACAACATCATTTTGTTCTGGTTTAATTTATAGAAAGGATGTCACCATTGATCTGAATCAGGTCCTCTAGGAATCTACGGTTAGTTACAGGATCTCACACTTCAAATACCAGGAGTTAAATCCACATTTATAGAAAGTCCTCTTCACTTCCTTTACTGTTTGCCCCTCCACTGTGTCTGGAGAA
The DNA here is from genome assembly GCA_028658325.1 of Potorous gilbertii. Classification (NCBI taxonomy): domain Eukaryota; kingdom Metazoa; phylum Chordata; class Mammalia; order Diprotodontia; family Potoroidae; genus Potorous; species Potorous gilbertii. The sequence continues at coordinate 231,977,550 of CM053770.1, read as the reverse complement.
GCAGAGTGAGGACCAGGACTGAGGGCCACCTACTTTCCATGGGTGACCTTGATCAAAGACTTCATTGCCAAAGGGCCAAGTCTCAAGGGGGCAGCATGGTGTCGTAGCAGAGTGCTAGACTTGCTGGGTTCAAATCTTGCCTCGGTCTCCTCCTCTGTAAAATGGAGACAATATTAACAATGAGTGAATCAACTCACCTCTCTCAGTCCCAGTTTCCTCTTCTGTAAAAGGAGGGATTTACACTAGAAACTTCTCAATTTCCATCCAGCACCAAATCTATGAGCCTAGAATTCCACTTGTATAATCTTGGTAAGACATTTTCCCCATAAGTTAAATGGGAAGGTCAGACTAAATGGTCTCTACAATCCCTTTCAGGTCCAGATCTATGACCCTGTGATCCCTCTTGTGTGGCTTTAGGTAAAACACTTCAAGTGTCTGTGCCTCAATTTCCCTATCTGTTAAATGAGGGATTTGGACTGTATGACCTCTAAGGTCCCTGCTGGGTCTAAATCTATGATCCTGACTTCTCTGGCCTTTGGTTTCCTTATTTGTTAAATATGGACATCACACTAAATGGTCTCTTCCCGTGTACTAAGCCTATGACCCTATGATGCTATTACATAGATAAGCTGGCCCTCAGAAAGCAGACTCGAATGCCAGGATAGTATTTCCAGCATTGTAGAAATGGATAGAGCTTATTCTTTGTTTCTGTAGCATTTGAGAACCCAAAACCAGTTTCATGCTGTGATGAAACATGGGAGAAATACTATGTTCTTGGCACATGGTAAGTGCTTAATAAATGCTGGCTGCTTGATTTACTGAAGAATCAGCCTGTCTTTTTAATATCCAAAGGATATAAGGGTTAAAAGAATGGTCCTCTGTTTCAAAGAGAAACTTGGGGCCATTAAAATCAGTGCACAATTTTCCAGAGGCATCCATTCATCCTGCCCTTTTTTGTTCCTGGACCTAGTTCATTGTCCACTTTCAGCAGCTCAGTTGCTTCTGATGCCTCATTGTGGAATGGAGATGAGCCTGGGTGGGAGAAGGCTGGACCAACAGAACTCTGGGAGATTCCAACATTCCTGTATGATCCAGGGAATCATCTCCAGGCATCCTGATGAATATCTGGTCACTGGATTCAGATGGCTCTGGAGGAGAAGTGAGTCTGGGGACCTGCACAGCCCTCCCTCACTCAAAACAAAGTCAAGTGCAAGTCATGTCATCATTCCCTGATGGCACGGTCTTGTTTGGCAACGAAGGATGAACATACAATGATCCAGGGAACAAACTATGTTTGATTTCTGGTAACTCACCGAGTTAGGCAAGGAGATACTTCTACCTGTAGTCTGGCCCCTTCCCATCTGATGACTTCTTTGGCCATGGCACTTCATAGAATTCAAACATTCTAATGAAATTCTAGCCCATTCCTTTTCACTGGTCAGGAGTAAGGAACAGAGGAACTAGAGATGAAATTAAGGTGATTTCAGTTTTAATTAAAGAAATTATTAAAATTGACCAAAGATGATAATAAATGATATTTATAAATGGGGTTATGGTTCATGGTTCACTAAATGCTTTCCTTACATCATCTTATTTGATGCTGACAATAGTTTCGCAGGGTCAACATCAATTAACCCCTCGCTTCCACTGCCTTCCCTCTTTTAATTATTCCCTGTTTATCCTGTATAGAGCTTGCTTTGTATTGATTTGTTTGTGTATTTTCTCCCTTATTAGACTATAAACTCCTTGAGGCTGTCTTTTTCTTTTTGCAATCCCAGTATTACATATAACACCTGGTACATAGTGTGCACTTTATAAATGCTTGTTACATTGAACTGAAATGTCAACCTTATTTAAATGGATGAGTTTATTAGTTATTTGTAATCAAGCCCCTGAGCTAACAAGGTATAGGATAGGTTTTATTTAACCTGTATTTGAATCCCTAAAGGGCTGAGAAAATTCTCCCTTTTGGTCTGCCCCAAGTCCCCCCAGAAACTTACATATGGTCTTTACAGTATCTACCTGGGTGAGCCCCCTCATTGGAAAGAAATTGGGATTGACAGAAGTCAAACCACCCTTCTTTGGAGGTCCTATACAGTTCTCTAGATATATAGTATAATCATGGTAAGGTTCCCCCCATAAGTAGTAAGGGATTTCTAAGAAACCTGGTAGTTTCTAGGAATTCAAATAGTAGCCCCTTCCTTCTGCTGGACCAGCTTTCCCTGGGATGCGCATGGTACATGCAACTATATTGCTGCCCTGGATGAGCCCCATTAAAGTACAGGATTTGGGTTCCTTCTATATATTCTGTCTCTTTGCTGTACTCATTCTCCTTTCTCTTGGAAAAACCTAGAAGGTACAGTCAGTGAGCCAACTGAGGCTGAATATCTGTAACCCACCTTCTCTTGCTTGGGATCCATTCTCCCCTTCCTTCTCCTCTGAGCAATGAGGAGGGTGCATAGACAATCCTTTCTCCAAATCATGTCTGCACTAGGTCTGGTACCTCTCTGAGCCTGATCTCCTCCTTGTTAAGACCAAGCCCTGCGGTACAGCTTATATGAAGTGAGCCACTATCTCATCACCAAAGGTCTCACCAGTGCACAGAGACTTCAAGAGGTCACCTTGTGCAGAGCTCTCATTTCATGGGGAAACTGAGGCCCAGAGATAAGTAAGCTTCCTTCACTGGGAAGGAATAGGGATATATGGTCCACATCTTTCATAGAGGGGGTGGCAAGAGTTGGTCCTTTGACAAGCAGACCCATTCACTATTATTATAGCTGCCTCTGTAATTTCATCTAAGGTCAGGTAATGAGTGAGGAAGGTGGCTTAATTACTTACCAGGACAATTCACTGGAGAAGGAAATAATCTTCCCCCCAGAAGCACCCCCTTCTTGAACTTCTTATCAGTACTATCTCAACTACCTGTCCTAAGAGAGAATACAGTGGAGGGAGAGAGGTTGGAAGCATAATTAATATACATGCACACTTTAATTATCTGGCTAAATCACATTATGGAAATAGCCTTTGTCTGAAAAAGATGAGGTGGTTTTTTTTTTTCTTTTGAGAACATAAAGGAATCAGTAAGCCGTAAGTAGTTTCTCTCAAGGATGTGTACGAAAGCTTTATCAAAGGCCATGACATCCTTCTCTCCCCTCTTCTCCTCTAGTTGTAAGGAATCCCCCACAACTGCCTGCTTTGGCTTTGGAGGGCAAAACCCAACGAGGACTTGGAAAGTCAGAAAATAATGACAAGAGACTCTCTATGAATAGATTTAGAGATGGAAGAAACAGCAGAGGCCACATACCCCAACTCTTTCATTTTACAGATGGGAAAACTAAGGCTCAGAGAGATTATAGGATTATAGAATCATAGATGTAGACTTGGAAGAGACTTTAGACACCATCTTGTCCAACCCTCTCATTTTGCTGATGGGGAAACTGAAACCCAGGGAGGTGATAGTCTTCACTTTAAAGGCAGAAGGGACTTAGAGCCATCGGAGCAAGTCCCTTATTTTGTAAATAAGCAAACTGAGGAACAGAGGAAGTGACTTGCCTAATCCCCAAAGCTCCTTAATACCAGAATTTTCCCTCTGATGAGTATCTCCAATTTATCCTGAATAGATCCTCTTTGTACATGGTTGTTGGCATGTTGTGTCCTCCATTAGGTTGTGAGCTCCATGACAGAAACTGAATTGTATCAGCTGAGTGCTCTGAAAACTTTAAAGCTAGGTGGTGCCGTAGGTAGTAGCCATGGACTTAAAATTAGATGATTCATCTTCATGAGTTCAAATCTGGCCTCAGACACTTATTAGCTGTGTGACCCTGGACAAGTCACCTAACCCTGTCTGCCTCAGTTTCCTCCTGTGTAAAATGAGTTTCAGAAGGAAATGGGACTCCAGTATCTTTTCCAAGAAAACCCCAAATGGGGTCACAAAGAGTTGGACACAACTGAAAAACAACCAAACAACAAAATGAGTAGTAGACATTATTAGCACTGAAATTTTCCCACACCCAAATCTTTCTATAATTGAGTTTATCATGAAGAGACATTACACACTTCAAGCACACAAAAGGCCACCAAGAGATGACTTGGCTCCCATTTTGATTCCTTTTATTCCTTTAAGAATTGAACACTTTCCTTCTTTTCATTTTCCAAGGCAGTGCCTTTGAACCACCCTTCAAGGATGTCTGAGAGAAAGTCACCTTTTCAGGGACATATGGTTGCTTTGATGAGAAGGCATTCTTTGAAAAGCAAGAGAAAAAAGAAGCGATTTTCCCTTTGCGTCTGAGAATCACAAGGTAAGGTAATGCAATTTAATTCAATTCACCACATAGGTATTAGGTACCCAATTATGATGACTGGGTTGGACAAGAGTGTAGGGAGGAGTGATGTGATTGACTGGAAAGGCTGGTGAGAACCAGACTGTGGAGGACTTTGAAGATGAGGTTAAGGGATTTGAGCTTTATTTCTGTAGGTAAGCATGAGGCATTGAAGGTTTGTAGACGGAGGAGTGATATAATCCGAGACTCCTAAAATAGGAAGATTCATCCAAAATAACTGTAACTGTAAGAACAGTGGTGAGGGACGGAGGCAGGACAATGGTGATGATGATTACAGTAAAAATAACAGAAGGTGTAGTGCTTCAAAGTGGGTCAAGCAGTTCCAGGAGTGGGGGCCTGTGGCCTCATCCCATCCTAGACTTCATTTCATATGATCGCACAAGGATCTTCTAGGGGAGGTGCTATTATCACACCCATTTGACAGATGAGGAAACTGAAATCTATGAGAAGATAAGTGACTTGCCCAAGTTCACACAATGCCTGTGACATTAGTTAGGAGAATATAGCAAGAGATCAGACAAGAAATAATGAGGACCTAATCTAGGGTAGTATGTGGAGAAATGGATTTAGGATCAAATTCAAATATCTCTGGATAGTGTTAAAAGTCCTTGACAACCTGGCTGGAACCCATCCTTCTAACCTTATTATATATCACTTCACACACTCTATAATTTGGTCAAACTGGCTTTTTTGTTGATTGCACTTCCTGTGCTTCCCCCAATGCCTTCCTTTTAAAGTTCCTAGGTTACTTAAGGAAAGAAATAAGCATTTACTAAATACCTACTATGTGTCAGGCACTGTGCTAAGGGCTTTACAAATATTACATCATTTGCTCCTCACAACAACCCTGTAAGGTAAGTGATATTTGCCGTTCGGTTGCTTGTCAGTCATGTCTGGCTCTTCATGACCAAACTGGGGGTTTTATTGGCAAAGAAACTGGAGCTGTTTGCCATTTCCTTCTCCAGCTCATTTTATAGATTAGGAAACTGAGGCAAATGGGGTGAAATGATTTGCCCAAGGTCACACAGCTAGTAAATGTCTGAGGCCAGATTTGAACTCAGGAAGATGAGTCTTCCTGACTCTAGACTGGCACTCTATCACCTAGCTGCTCATTTATAGCTGAGGAAACTCAGACAAACAGGGGTTAAATGACTTGCCCAGGGTCACATACCTAACAAGTATCTGAGGTGGGATTTGGACTCAGATCAAGTGCATTGTTTTATCCACCATTCTCCCTAGCTTCATCAAATACACACACACGTATATATGTATGTGTGTATATATGTGCATATAATGTATGTATATGTATCATATGTATCATGTATATATAACATACATATAATATATATGTATACATACATCTCTGTGTCTCTCAATCTGTATTTCTCTCCCTCCCTCTCTTTCTCTCTCAGCCTTAGAGACCATCAAGTCTAATTCTCTTATTTTGCAAATGTGAAAACTAAGTTCCAGAAAGACCAAATGACTTTCTAAGGGTCACAGCTAGTGATAGGATTTGAACCGGTCTGCTTTTTTCCAAGCTAATACAATGTTTGTTTCTTGAGCATAGGATTATTTCATTTTTGTCTTGGTCTTTCCAGCACCTGGCACAGAGCAGGGGCATACTTGATAAGTCCTTTGTTCATTGATTGATTGATTGATTGAATCCATGGTAGCTGACAACTAACAGGGGATGTGGGGATGAAGGGGGATGAAAGTGTCAGAGGCATCTAGGTGAGTGGGAGAATTTCAATGTCATTAGTAGAAACAGGGAAATTGATGACAGGAACAGGTTAAGGAGGAAAAGATGCTGAGGGAGGTTTGGGACCATGAAAATTTGGAGAATGAAACTAACATTTCCCCTGGAGGGAACTTGAAGTGCTGAGTATCAGCTGTTTCATTACAGGGAGAAATGAAGAAGAAAGAAAACAACGTCCCTGTCATTTACTTCCTTCCCAGACGAAACCCCTGATAACCACGTTCTGTGGCCAGTGAACTTTCAACTGCCCATCTGAAGGCTGCTTCCTTCCTCGGGGAATTCTACCCCGTTCACCCTCTGGTCCCATGGATTGTTGGTATGTACTTGGCTTCTATCAGATCCCTCTTTCATGACAGAGACAAGTCCCTGGAGAGCTGTGCTTTCTCTGATGCCTGAGAAAGAGAACTTGAGAATCAGGACAAGGAGGGCATTTTGGGGAAACTAAAGACTTCCTCAGAGAAACCCAAGGCAAAATGTTAGCAGAGGGCAGCAAATCAACAAAGGTGATCATTAGCAGTGAGGAGATGCCAGTCTCCCAGGTCAGCCCCACACTGACAAAAAGCAGGGAATTAACCAGAAGGTTACAAATTGCCAATTTATCCCGCTCTCCTCTAGCCTCTTGCGTAGCTAGAACTGGGTGCCCTCAGCAACGTCTGTGGGCATGGAAACAACAGCAGAGAGTCAGCTAGACACAAATGCCACCTATTCAGAAAAACTCGGCTTCTAATTATGAGGGCAGGGGAGACAAGATGCTGCAGAAGAAGAAGGAGGCACTCTCTGGCCTCTGGCCTATTCATCATTTCAATGGTGTGGTCACTGGTCTAGCGGGAACATTTCTGAAGGATGCTCGAATGTTAGTATGGGATGGCACCCATCACTTAGGGGTAAGGGCAGAAAATACATAGAAATTTGGTGCATTCCATTACTGTGATTTCTTTTCTTAATTCTGTCAGCCTTAGAAACCTCAGCAGCTTTTGTGCTACGTGTCTCTTCCATGGGATAATTTATTGTCTTCAAGTATTATAAAAGAAAGAACACCAATTAACCAAGAGGTTAATTGGGTTTCCAGGCTAACCACTCAGTTTCAACTCTTAGAGTTGAAAGTTTTTCTAAATACATATTAGTTCACTTTTCTACCTTAGACTCAAAAGTTTTCTTTTTAAAGCAGGGATTATGTCATATTTTTTTTTAAAGTCTTATTGTGTTTTATATCTGAGACATTTCTGGGTATCCGTCTCTCTTCAACAGAACCTTCTCTTTTCACAAAGAACACAGTTCAGCAAAACCAGTTGGTACAATGACTATTTTTGATGGTACAAGAAGACACCAACATCTGGGGGGGGGGGCGGTACTTGGAAAAGTCACTCACATAAGGTCAAGTGTGAGCTGAATCTTGAAGGAAAACTTGAAGAATGAGGAACATAAGTGTTGCAGGCATTGGGACTGAAGAGGAACTTGCAGGCAGCCTGTTCCATTTTGGATAACTGATTATTGGGACATTTTTCCTGCAATTTTCCCTCACTATTCCTACTTCTGCCATCTGGGACCAAGCAGAGCAAATCTATTCCTTCACTTGTGCTAATCTTTCAAATACTTGGCACTGGGGCAGCGAGGTGATAAAATGATTAGACCACTTGGTGTGAAATCAGGAAGATTCATCCTCAGAAGTTCAGATTTGGTCCCAGATACTTACTAGCTATATGACCCTGGTCAAGTCGCTTAACCCTGTTTGCCTCAGTTCCTCAAATGTACAATGAACTGGAGAAGGAAATGGCAAACTACTCCAGTGTCTTTGCCAAGAAAACCCCTAATGGGATCACAAAGAGTTGGACATGACTGAAACAACCCAACAGCAACACTGTCATTGAGTCCAACATGTTAATTTACAGATGGGGAAACAGAGGCTTAGAGGAAGGAAAGACTATCACTATGAAAGTGGATTACCTGCTGGGCCCCCAGTATCGAGAGGGCTATGCCCTGTATAGGACAAAGAGATGACTGTCAGAATCTGGAAAGAGTAAAGCAGTGGTCAGAATTCAAGGTCAAAGGTTCCAAAGCACAAAAGCTACAAAGTCAGAAGGTAGAGAATCCCTCTACCAGAGCACTGTGGTATACTGAAGGCAGAGCAGGATTTGGAGGAGGGCAGAAGCAAGAGGTCAAGAGAAACAGAGAAAACTTGGAAAAGCTGGGAACTTGCATCCTTTTATAGAGATCTAATCCAGGCTTGCCTTCCCTTTCTACCCCTCAAAGGGGCAATACTGGTACAGTTAGAAGGGTGAGGTTGGGGGTTGGATTGGCATGGGAGGAGGGAATTGAAGGACAATTTAAACTAGTGTGAAAGACAAAGTACCTGAATCAAACAGGATTGCACTGGGGAAGTGTTTCTACCCACAGGGAGGCTACAGACAGGCTACGTATTTATGCAGTAGAATGCATGGTGGTAAAGAAACGTTTATATAATATATATGTACTGTGATTTTCTGTGTTGGTGTTCTATCTTCTTTCTAAACTATAAAGGACTTGGGAGCAGGATTGTGCCTTGTCCAAACCCCTCACATCCTCCATCACCCAGAATGGCACTCTGCACACAATAGATACTCAATAAATGCTTGAATTGTGGTGATGTTCAGACTGGTTCTTATACTCCTCTCATTCTCTGTTGTCTTGGGAATCATTGACCAGGTATGCAGCTTTTGCTGAGCCTAAACACAGACTCATGCATCAGAGGCCACTAACTATAGTGTTCAGACCTCAAGGCAGTCAACAGCATCGCAACATGAGATGTTCTAGGGAGACACAGTTGGAACATACACTCTACTGGTCCTCCTATCCCAAAATGGAAGATTACTAACAAAGTATACACACACACACACACACACACGACCTTGAATGACCTTCCCTTTTAGGATCATGAGTTTCACGTTTCAGAAGACCTGGGTTTCCATTTCACCTCTGACACTGTACATATGACCAAGACATTTCATTTTCTTGGATTTTCTTCCCTCTTCAATGACCTCCCAATTGTAATATATCCTTTCTCCTTCTCCTCCTCCCTTACTCTCCAAACCCCTGGGTGTTCCAAGCTAAGCTACACACCTCCCTTGATGTAAGTTCAAATGCTGCAAATAAAGGCCTATTGCTTAGAAACCCTCTAAGTCCCCAAAAAGCATGTACAACAGGCCCAAGTCTGGTAGACCAATGAAAAGGATCATGAGAGTTTAGATTGAGCTGGAGGAGACGTTCCAAAAGGTCCTTGGGTCCAGACCTCTCATTTTACAGGTGAGGAAATGGAGATTCCTAAAGGTAAAATGATTCATCAAGGTCACACAGTTGATTAATGCCTAAGGTAGAATTTGAATCCAGTTTTTCCTGATTCCAAGTCTAGTGCTTTGTCCACCATCTTTCTTAGGATATTACAACAGTCCAGACTATTATTGACTGATCTAGGGTGGCAGGACCAGAAGAAAGGGAATGGATTCAAGTGATATCCAAGGAGATAAAATCAGTAGGTAGCTGATGGATATGGGGGTATTGGAGAGGGAAGAGTCAGAGATGATAGGAGAAGAGAATAAGTACTTACTTAGTTCCTACTGTCAGACACCATGATAAACTTTACAAATATTATCTCAGATAATCATCTAGAGATGATTAGTCATTGAGCGGATGGGAGGAAAGGAGGTCCAGGGTGTTGGAAGGAAAAACAGAATGCTAAAGAACACTTAGAAACCCTTACAGACTTCAGATGCTTTGAAAAAAAAAAACTTGTGTCCTTGGAAATGAAAGTCCTTACTGCTAGCTGATCACTGGACCATACAGATCATTGGAAGTTGCTACCTCCTGTGAAGCATAATTTATTTTTCCTCATGTACAAGGGTGGTATGGATGCACATTAGTGGGCCACATGCTTTGAAGTGTTTTTTTCAGGAGTAGGCATGGTCCAGCCACACCCACTCAATTGGTTCTTCTTATACTAGTCAGGATTAGCAGTTCCTCCAGAACAATGTAAACACCTGGACTCCTGACCCAAAGAATTCTGGATTCTAATCTCTCTACAAAGTGCCTTCCTAACAAGAACTCTGTACCAACTACTACCAGTGACCAAAGGGGTGAGGAAGAGAGAGAGGCCCCAAATGGAGCCAAGATAGTTTTATGTGCTCATTGGACTTAGCCAGACTCACAAAGGTATAAGAGTTATCTAGGAATCATGTTATAAAGTTCTTAAGTAGGGAAGTAGTGGTAACAACTCCTATTTCTACAATGCTTTAAGATCCATAAGGAACTTCTCTCACCAATAACCCTAGGTAAGTAGGGTTATTACACTACTGCTAAGAGAATTTTTTCCTCCCTTTTCCTTTTTTTCTTTTTTTTTAATTTTCTTTATTTATAACTGACAAGAATTTATTTTTCTTGAAATGAGAGCATGATCAGACCAACATGCCTTGGGGGCATTTCCTGCTCTCTTGTGAGTCAGGTTAATGGCCCAGCTCCTTTGATAACACACAAAAGGACCCCTCTGGCAACTTGTGTAAGTTCCTTTGAGCTAACTTTCATGCTTCTGAACAGAAGGTTCCCCATCTTCTCTCACAGCCAAATTAAGGCTTCTGAATGCCATTCAACTATCCCCATTCCTGGGCAAAGATAATGTGACCCTCCTTCATGGTCAGCACCTCTAACCTCATCTATTTGAGATTAGGGAAAACTATTTCTTTATATTTCCTTTTCCCCAGCCTGATGACTAATGTCAAATCACCCTGAGGCTTAAAGAAGCCTTAAGAAGCAAAGAAACAAAGAGAAAAAGAAAAAACCAAAAAGCAACTAACTGCTACTATCAGTCACCCTGATGCTACAACAAAGACCGATTTCCCTTTCGTACAATATTTAGCTGCGACACAGTCCCTGTAGACTTACAGGAACAGAAGTGAAGTAAACAGATCTGGGAAAAAACAAACAAAAACCCAACCATTCATTAAGCCCCTACTGAGTGCTAGGCATGGTGCTAAGCATTTGAAAAATATCTCCTTTGATCCCCACAATGACTTTGAAAGGTAGGTGCTTTTATTATTATTTATTATTCCTGTTTTTTAGTTGAGGAAATTGAGGTAGATAGTGGTGAAGGGCATTGCACACAACTAGTGTCAGAGGCAAGATCTGAACTCAGGTCTTCCTGACTCCAGGCCTGCAATATTCAAAGACGGTAGCACTCAGATAGATTCAAGGCATGGATTAATCCTGATTCCAGCTCCTTTTGATAGGGAGGTGGTAGACTATAGGCACTGAGGGTGAATTTCTCTAGCTCTTCTCCTTTGTAAGGGCTGTAAAAATGATAATAGCTATAATAAAAAACAGGATTTATATCGTACTTTAAGGTTGGAAAACATACATGACCTTATTTCAACCTCACAGTCACTCAGTAAGAAAGCTGCTATTGTCATCCTCATTTTATAGATCTGGAAACTGAGGTTGAAATGTTGTGCCACGTGCCCAAGGTCAAAGCAGGATTCAAACTCAGGTCTTCCTGAATCCAGGTCTAGCACTCTATCCGTTATACCACTAGCTCCCTGTCATCAAGAAGGAAAACAAAAGAAACAAAAAAATCCCAATAGGTCAAGGTGGATGTCAAAGCCAGGTGTTCTAAGGGTGCTGCAGCAGGGCAGAGGCCCAGGACTCCCTAGAGTCCTAAGGTAGTACTTGGGGATCTGGAGAAGTGGACTGCTGAAGCAGGGTGCACGGTAAGGACTGGACTTTTCATTTCATTGTTACTAGGAATGCCCAAATAAGGAAATTCCCTCAGTGTACCTTCTCTTGTCAAGTTGCTTGGAGCAATTAAAATTAATTAATTGCTTGCCCAGGGTCACAGAGTCAGGATGTGTCAGGAGCAGGTCTTCAATTCATATCTCCCTGGCTCTGAAGCCACCTCCTGATCCTCTTTCATTCAGATAGTAGGTGCTCCAGAAATACTTGTGAATCCACTGAGATAGTCTTCAAAGAATCAGTGTGCCAGATAACTAACTGCACAGAATGTGAAAGAGCAGGCATTCTTTGTTAATCATTCATTGAAGGCTGCTTCCCTAAGCTCAGCTCTCTTGTAATTCTTTGCAGCATTGAAAACCATTCCTTAGCAAAAGCCAAAATAGTAATTTTCTGTGGAGTGGATAATCATATGCTGCAGTAACTACATAGTTACAGGCTGGAAATGGGCAAAAAAATTTTTTTCATTGTCCTCTTTTGAGTGTGCAAAAATGTATGGATTTTAGGTAACTGTGTCTATGGGGAGAAAAAGAGAAAGGGAGATGAAGGGTGAATGAGATAGATATGAATGGGTAGATGGACAGACACATAGATTAGTTAGATAGATAGATATGAATGGATAAATAGACACATAGATATGGATGGATGGACAGATATGGATAGACAGACAGATAGATTTGGATGGATGAATAGATAGATATAAAGATAGAACAGATAGATATTAATGGATGGACAAACAGATAGATAGATGGTAGATTTGGAGGAAGATGGACAGAACTGTATAGATGGATAGATGATATATATGATAAAGACAAAGATAACAGAGTCAATGGTGAAATGGATGAGAGATTGATACACATACATACACACATCTATATAATCCTCTAACTCCACAGATGGAAAACATTCTTGCCTGTTGACTATGCCATCCACACACCTACATACTTATGAAAGAAGGGGAAAGGATTCAGTGGAAAAATAACTGACATGTCCATAAAGCTTTCAAGTTTGCTAGATACCCAACACACATTACCCTATTTAGGGTTCACAGAAAGCCTGAGAAGGAGGTCTTCTAGTTATAACCACGTTCATTTTACAGATAGAAAGGACTGTAAGGCTCAGAAAAGTTCCGTAATTTACTCATGACCAACAGAGCTTGTACGTGTTGGGGCAGGTTTCCAGCTCAGATTATCTCCAGTCCTATGCATGACATTCTATCCAGTATTCACAGGATCATAGATTTCTTGCTGAGACAGATCTTCTGGGTCATCTAGTCCAACCCTGTCATTTTATAGAAGAGGAATCTGAGTCCCAGAGAAGTTGAGTGACTTGCCTAAAGTCACACACATGGGAAATAGTAGGGTTTGAACTCAGGTTTTCTGACTCCAAATACTGTTCTTTCCAGTATACTGTGCTGCCTCTCCACATGAACGAATGTTAGGGTCTGATCATCTCTGTTTTCCAAATATCCAACACTATCCACCTTCTGAATCTTTGCTCACCCTATTCCTTGTGCTTTCTCTTAGTTTCTTTGTCGGTTCAGTCCCTACCCATCCTTAATAGCCCAAATCAATGCCATCTCCACTAGGAGGTTAGGGTTAGGGTTACTTGTCATTAGTAATTACCACCTCCTCCATCCTCATCCCTCCTAGATTTCACAGAGAACTTTCTTGTTTGCTCTCTGAAATGCTCATGCCCATATATTACTGGGTTTCTATTTATCTGCATTTATGTCCTATCTTCATAGTAGAGCATCATATCCCATAAGGGCAGAGCCTGTCTCTTATCCACGTGGTATCTCTCTGGTGCCTAGCATAAAGCTTTAGATATAGTAGGCATTTTAAATAAATGTTTAAATTGGATGTGGGATGTGGAGAGACAACATAAAATAATAATCTAAATTACAAATGAATAGCATAGTACATAGTTGTGAATTATAATATATGTAACATATGTGTGTAAATATATACATATACATTATATTATCTTGTATCATATTATAATGGTATATTAATTATATATTATCTTATTTTGTTGTATTATATTGTTATGTTATATCACATCATATCATAGTATAGTATGTTATGTTATATTATGTTATGTTATATCATATTGTATTATATTATATTATATTAATTATATTAGCAGTCAGGCAGCACAATGGAAAGAGAACTAGGCCTGGAATCAGGAAGACTCATCTTCATGAGAACACATCTGGCCTCAGACAAAATCCCAAATGGGGTCACAAGGAGTCAGACACAACTAAAAATGACTGAATAACAAAAATATAGCATATGAATCTATAATGTTGATAGTATATGAGTTAAATTCTAATGATAGAATTTCAGGTACCATAAGAAGTAGTGAGTGTAAAAGCAGAATTTCAGATAGTGTTAATGGAATTTTAGACACTACAGCTGTAAAGGTGGGATTTCAGGTTTTGTGACAGGTAGTGGTGGCAAAGATGGAATTTTAGGCACTTTGGTATATGGAATTTTAGTTATTTCAACAAGTGACAGTACTAATGGTGGAATTTCTGGCACTGTGGTAGGTTTCAGTGATGGCATTGCAGATTCTGTGACAAGTTGTAAGGGAGATGCTTTGGGTCAAGGGCTGCCTGGCTCCCCTCAGTTCACAACAGATAGCCAACTGCTTCCTCTGTCTTCTGACAACTGACTCTCCTGCCTCTGCTCTCCCCACAAAGAATTTCGCCTCTTAGCCAAGAGGACCTGTAACTGTTAGTATTTATGTTTGTAGGTCAGGTCTCCTGGAATAAATAAAGGAGATAAAGAATTCTCATTAACCCAAGCCAATTACTGATGTCCAGGGCCAACTGCACACAAGAATTTTGTGCTAATAGCGTCCCAGAAATACTGATGAAGTATATAAACATGTAAATAGCTGTAAGGAGGGGAAGAAAGGGGAATCAATACCCTGGTGTGAGATGGCCTCAGAGGCAAAGAAGGGGCAGCCAGGACCCAGAGGACTGCAGACACCAAGCCAGCTGCGCCCCGTTTTTCTAGAGTCTTTTCAAATATTCCCAAGGCCCAGCCGGTTTACTCTCTTTTATGTCCAATAAAGCCCAGCTGACAAAGGAAGCAGTGTCCTTCTCATAGCATGAGCACATATGCTTCCAGGCAAAGCACTGCCTTCACTAGATCTCACTGTCCTTTTAATAAAATGCTTCAGTCCTTCAAGGATTTGTTATCTCTGTTCCCTCCACTGACTCAGATTGCAACATCTCCACAACTTGGAATGTGGTATTTGAGGGTTGCTGTGGCTTAGCACACAGTAGTGTCTGTCTGGCACACAGTAGGTACTTAATAAATGCTTATTAGCTGATGACTGACTGAAAGGGTGTTGGTGTCAGAGAATTTGGTGTCAACTCCTAGCTGCTGTGTGACCTTAGACAAACTATGTGATGCCTCTGGGGCTCAGTTTCCTGATCTGTGAAATGAGAGGATTGAATTAGATGGCTTTTGAGGTTTCTTCCAGCTCCAGATTGAGGGTCCTATGACCTCTTTTGGCCTTAATTTTCTCATCTGTAAGGGGACTGGACTAGAAGGCTTCTAAGGAAGGCCTCTTTCTCTTCTACAGCGCTGGTCGTAAGTCCTCTGGGCCTCAGTTTTCTCATTTGTGAAATGAGGGAGTTGGACTAGGGGATGCTTGGTGGCTAAAATGAGCACTTCTGAACTGAGTTAGTGGGTCTTTGGGTCATCACCAGGGGATCAGTCACATGACTTGAACTCAAGGTCTTTCTAGTTCAGTAGCACTGGATAGACCAGGTCTTTTTCCAGCAGAGACCTCAAATTAGTTTAACCACCCTTGGCTCCAAAAAAGAGATATAGGAAGAAGCTTCCCCCATCTTCTGTGCTGTGGATATAGGCAATTGCATACAATGTTAGCCTTTTTCTGATATGAACTTCCCTTTATCTCCCCTGCTTTTGAAATTCGTTTTTATAAGGAATGTCTCTCTTTAGAGGTAAAGGGAGGGATGCATTGGGAAATGTAGGTGATGGAAAAGCAAGAAAAATCACCAAAATAATAAATAATGACATAAGCCTTATTTTCAGAAAGATGTTTGGGTTCAAAAAAGTATCACACATGTCAAAGACAATTCAGCTTGTTCTACTGCTACTATTCAATTCTGACCCAGCTCAATGTGCATCTACAGGTTCTGTCCATGCTGTGTGTTCATGGGTCCTGTCTGTGAACTGTTCATTCAACTGCATCACTGTCTGGATGACAGATATTTTTCAACCACTTGGTGTTTCCTGTGTGGATACTAATGAACTTTTCATGATTTCTATTGCCATCAGCTCTTATGTAGAGTTGAGTTAAGTATTGAGTATTATGTATTGAGTTAAGTTCTGTCTTATATCTAACATATCATTACATCTAACTCTCAACTCATGGAGTTAAGGCTTGAATCAGTCTTTCTAACTCCCCTCCTCTCCCTCTTTGAGAGAGATTCCAAAATAAATAAGACATTATTTCTCCCAATGACAAACATAACCCAAACCCAGGTAACTATGAAATAAAAATAACACCGTAATTCCAACAGAAAGATGTCAACAAAGTACTATGAATTCCAAGGCAGGAAAGATCATTTCTGACTGGGAAATTGGAGTATGACACTAATGTCTTAAAGGTAGCCTAGATTTCAAAAAGATACAGCTTCCCAATAGGAAAAAATGTACAGCCAGGAAAAAAACAGGACATAGAACATAGAACTGAAAGGGACCTCAAAAACCATTAAATCCAGTCCTCTTATGTTACAGGTAAAGAAGCTGAAGCCCAAAGAGGGGAAGGAACTTGCCCACAAACACTGGATAGTGAATAGTCTATTTTGACTAAGCTTAGAGTATGTGAATGAATAAAGATGCATTTATTAAACTTGCACAATGGGTCTTGCTCTTTTCTAAGTGCTGGAAACACAAATGGAAAAATGAGAGAGTCTCTGTTTTCAAGAAGTGCAAACTCTTAATTGGCAGACATAACACATCTCTAGAGAGGGTTCAACCCCAGGGCAGATGGCAAGGCTCAGAATCCTCAGGATGCATTGGCAGATTAGACAATAATGCCCAGGACCTTGGACAGGGGGTGGATCTGAAGAGGATAGTGGGGACAAGGCAAGGTGCTGTCAGATTCTGACAAGCCCTGAATGCTAGATCAAAGAACCTGGGGTTTGTTTATATGCCACAGGGAGTCATGGAAGGGTGATATGACCAGCATGGTGCCTTAGGAAAATTGCTCTGACAGCAGACGAAAGATGAATGAGCACAGAGATGCTAGAAACAGGGAGATCCGCTAGGAGATTTCTTCAATAATCCAGGCAGGAGGTAATGAGAGCCAGGATCTGGGCAATAGAGTGGGATTGGAAGAGAATGAATCAATGTGATAGTACTAACACATATGAAATATTCACAAGGGTGAGATATTGACAGAACTGGAAATAATTGTGTCCAAAGTGATGCCTTCCTGTACTTGTGATTTAAACAGAAGCAAAATTCTGGCTTCCATTTTTAATTCATGGTTATAAGAACATATAGAAGTCAATGGCATGACCATGATGATCTTGGCATCAGATATTAATCAATTAATCAACTAACAAGCATTCATGAAGCACTATATTACAATGTTCCAGACAGAGGTCAAACAACCCTCACCATCAGCTAATTGATATTCTACCCTCAAGAAGCTCATTCTTCTTATAATTGTTCAGTTGTTTCAGTCATATCTGACTCTTTGGGAGACTCTATTTGGAGTTTTCTTGGCAAAGATAATGGAGTGATTTGTCATTTCCTTCTCCAATTCATTTTACAGATGAAGAAACCAACTCAAGCAGATTCCCATCAAATTAACATGTAGAAACCAAGATCAGTAAGTGACTCCCCTGATCCTCTGTTTCCTCATCTATAAATGGGAATAATACTATTTGCACTGCCTTCAATATAGGGTTGTTTGAAAATCTAGAAACATTAGGGAAATGTGGGCTACTAGGTTGGGAGAGTTGTAGTTTCAATGATTTAGGGAACTCTCAGGTAAGGAAAATCCCTTCACACATACAAATCATCAATTTATAATCTTAAATAAAAGTACCAAGAGTAGAGAGGGATGAAGGGAACTATTCTAAGGATGATTTTTATTCCATTTGAAACACAAGTTGGGTGACAAATAGATAGGACAGTACAAAAAGCAGGGCTGAAGTCAGAGCCCTAGATAACAGAATCTTGATTCTGCTAATGGCTAGCTATATGACCTCAAGTAAATCAGTCTCTCAGGCCTCAGTTTCCTCATCTGTAAAATGAAAGGATTTGAGCAGATGGCTTTGAAGTTCCTTTCTAATTCTACATCCTATTATTCCATGATGCTATGAGATCACTTTCTGAAACAGTGATCCCTTAGGGGAAATGTCACTTCTGGAGGTGGAGTGATCAGGAGAAAAAAGGTAGGTTTACAGAATTCAAAGCTGGCTAAATCTCAGTTGACCAATCAGTTCACAGGAGTATCTCAGAAAGCTGAAAAGCAAATAAGAATTCTAAAAAGAATAAGAAATTGGGCCAAGTCCCCATGGCAGAGCACAAAGAAGTAACATGGGGCTGGAGAAACCAGACCAGAAAGCCAATGTAAGAACATGGTTGTTCCACTTTTTCACAAGATCAATGACGGTAAGAAATCGTTTGTAGCTCTTATCCCCTGGTAGGGAGAGAGGAATTTAAAGAGAGGAGGCATGAATTTGTCAAGGGTTTGCTTCCTTCCACCTCTATGAGGCTGTGATGCCGGTTAGGCATGCATTTCTTAAGTCAACAAGCATTTACAGAGCACCTACTACTTATAGGCATAGCACTAAGCCTTGGGGATCCAAGGAAAGGCCCTCAAGGAGCTTGGCCTTGTTTTAGTAAGGAAGACAACATGTAAATCACTGGGAATGTTTATAACTTTCCCAAAAAATATCAACTGAGTTAAGATAACATGTGTCATCTAAACTGTCTTATACCCTCACACGTGCCTAGTACACGGAGTCCCCTGGCTTCTTATCCCCAGCATTTCCCTTCAAATAAGAAAGGAAGAGATCTCAGAAAATAGATCTTATTCTGGTTAAGTGGTATGAAACCAAATCTGTCTAATAGCCTCTTGTTGAAGCTCTTTCTGCTTTGGGCTGGGAGGGGGGAGGGGGGATTGGAGGAAACTAGATTGTGGCCCATGATTTCTCTCCAACTAGGGCTCTGCACAGAGCTAGAGGCTGGCCAGTTCCCAGCTCTGTTTCATACTCTCGTTCGTTCATACTCTCTCCCTCTCTCTCTCTCTCCCTCCCTCTCTCTCTCTCTCTCTCTCTCTCTCTCTCTCTCTCTCTCTCTCTCTCTCTGTTTCTCTTTGTCTCTCTGTCTCTTTGTCTCTGTCTCTCTCTGTACTCGTCCATCTTTTCCTCCCCACCCCCACCCCCCCACCCCCGGCCCTGTGGCTCTGTGTCTGTCTCTCACTACCCCTCACACTTTCCAAGTTACCTTCACTCTGTCCCTTACACACAAGTAATCAATCCTTCTTGCTTTGAATGGGCTTTCCCTCAATATTAATTGTTCTGTCGCTGTAAGCCAAAACTCAATCACTTGGACCTTAAAAACTAGCTGCCTGTTTTTCTTTCTTTCTTTCTTTTTCTCTTTCCTTCCTTCTTTCCTCCCTCCCTCCCCTTCTCTTCCTTCATCCTTTCTTACTTCTTTTCTTTCTTTCATTTTAAAAATTCTGAACTTCAGCACCAAAAAAGCTGTCATTTCTAAACACAGCTGTGTACAAAAGCATGATTCTGCACAAAGCTCTGCACCTCTATTTCATACCAAAGGTCCCACTCTGGGTGTCCCAGGGGAGCCCTCCACTCTTGCTACCTCCAGACACAAAACCTTGTAGATTCCCCAAGTACTACCTCTAGTCTTTCTGGGGCACACGGATTATTTCCCCATGTCCCTGCCGCTGAATGGGACTCATTATTGGCTGTGGCTGAATGAGTATCCTAATAGCCTTCTGGTATGGAGAGTGGGCAGAGGTGTAGAGCTGAAAGGGACCTCAGGGACCCTCTCGCCCCCTCATTTTACAAATGAGCCCCACAGAGGTAAAATGACTTGCCCACTAAGGGGGACCACAATGCACTGTGCCAGGCCTGGAGGCAGATAGTTCAAATCCAGTTCCAGATGCTTACGGAGTGACCCATTTAACCACTGTCTGCCTCAGTTTCCCCACCTGTATAATAGAAACAATAATACCACCTATCTCCCAGGCTCTTTGTGAGAATCAAATGAGATAATAATTGTGAAGGCTATAAAATAGAAATAATAACATGAGCTCACCAGGTTTTTGTGAGATTCAAATGAGATATGAGACATAAGACATTCTGTAACCCTTAAAAGTCATTTAAATGTCAGCTGTGGTTCCTACGAAGCAGAGTCTAAAACAGAAGCCAGATCATGACAAAGCCCACCACAAAGTCCTCTGTTTAAGGTTTCTTCCCCTGGGGTCCACTGTGGGTAGATTTCCCCCAAATTCGGATGAGAAAAACAGTACCCTTACGTCTTTATTTTCACTAACATTTGGCTTACTTGGCAATCTTCTGTATTTTATTTTATGCATTTAAAATCCTGACTCTGAGGATGGATCCATGAGCAGAGGAATCCGGGGCACAGAGAGGAAGAATGCTTGCATTCGCTGGTGAGTAGGAGGTGAGATCCAGGCTTGGCCGAAGCACCATGACTGACCAGCTCTGGGCTCGATCACACCTCTTAGATCCCTAGGCTCAGGTCACTTTGAAGCACCTATAGGTGAAAAGGCCATCTGGCTCCATCCAAGTGAGCCCTTCTTCTCCCCTCCTCCTAAGGGCAAACATTAAGCAGCAGCTGTATGCTTCCACTGAGTTACTGCCTTATGCATGTCATCTCACTTCATCCTCACAACAGTTCTGTGATGAACAAAGTCCAGTCATTTCTATTTTCCAGATGAGGGGAGTGAGGCTCGGACAAGTAAAGTTGGGATTAGAACCCTGAATTAGAGGACCCGGGGTCTGAATCTCAATGCTGCTCTTTACTACCTGTGTGTCCATGGACAAGACAATATCCCTGGGTCTCATTTCCTCATCTATGAAATAAAGAGGTTGAACTAAAGTGCCCTTTAAAGTTCTTTCTAGTTCTAAATCTATGAAGCTATGGCCATGGGAGCTTCCTGGCCAGGAACAGAGGCAGGGTGAAATCAGTCCATCAGCCTACATCTATTAAGCACCTACTATGTGCTAGATGTGGTTCTAGCCCCTGGAGATACAAAGACAAGAGTGAAACACTTCCCACCTTCAAGGACCTTACATTCTGTAGGGGAAAGCAATATATAGATATTTGTTCTGCATTAATTCTTTAAATGTTTCTACATAGCGAGGATATAGAAATAAATACATATGTACTCCTTTAGAGAAAGAATTAGGCAGCTAGGTGGTGACAAAACACTGAGCCTGGAATCAGGAAGACTCCTCTCCCTCGGTTCAAATCTAGCTTCAGACACTTCCTGGCTGTGTGATCCTGGGCAAGTCATTTAACTCTGCCTCACTTTCCTCATCTGAAAAATGAGCTGGAGAAGGAAATGGCAAACTACTCCATTATCTCTGCCAAGAAAACCCTAAATGGGGTCACAAAGAGTCAGATACAAGTGAACAAATAGAATAAATATGTGAGATTTTAGGAAGGAAAGGCTTTGTGTGCAAGATAGTCCTCTCTTCTCAAACAACTGGAAGGACAAAGACCTCTGCTCAGAACAGATTATCTGGACCTGAGGGAGCTCTAACTAAGATTTCTCTCCTCAGCCTAATTTCACTTACTCTTTGGAACCTGAAATCCCCTACCTAGATATAGTCTGTGCACTGATCCATGCTCACACCTGAAGCTCCACACTCATGATGAGTAGGCAGGGCTGGAGTATTGTTAGAACTGTCTGGTATAAAGGCAGAAGTGGAGGAGGATTACAGCAAACACCGCTGAGGAGGTGACTGAACAAAGTGATGAAGAAAATGTTCCTAAAATAAGTTAAACTTAAAAATGTGTCTCGGAGAGCTGGTTATTAAATATTATAAGCATATCCTTGCCTATAAGCCTTGCCTAAACTCTCTGAGAGGACACTTGGCTTATGTAGAGCTGGTTTAGGTCAGAGGCAAAGCTTGAACACAGATCTTCCTGGGATCCAGGCTGACACTAACCACTATACCAACTGCCTCGGATATCCAGAATGGGAGAGGCAATAATACCTATTGTGTTCTGCCCTGCCTTTTGGAAAGGCAAAGAGAAAAATACTTAGATGTGTACTCAAGAGTACCTAGAGCCAAGGTCCAGCTCTGTCATTGATTTCCTGGGTGACTGAGTCAGCCTGGCCTCAGTTTCCCCCTTTGTAAAATGAGGGGGACTCAATGGCTTCTCCCACCTCGAGGTCTATGATCTGATAATTAGAGGGTTGTTGCTGTTAGATTATCTGCTTCTGCACACGTCACTTTCTGATAAGATTACTGATCTAATCATCCAACCATCAGATGTTTGAAAATTCTAAAGTGCTGAGCAGTTACCAGCCTGGGTCTATAAAGAGCCAGTTCTGTCAGGCTATTCCACGGCAGAGTGGTGGGTAAGACAGATAGAAAGATAGATAAAATCAGAGTCCGTGTAGGAGGAAAATTTGGTGTTTATAAACATAGTTTATATTTGTGGCTCACAAAGCACTTCCATCCACGTGTTACCTGTCTTCCTCCTAAAACTCTGTGGCACTGAAGAAGCAGAGACTATAAAAGGGAGTATGAGGTACTAGATAGAGCTGGCCTTGAAGCCAGGAGGATTTGGGATTCAGTCCTACCTGCTAACTGAGTGACTCTGGGCAAGACACCTAACTTCTCCCTGCTCTAGGAAACTCTCTAAGATTGAGTTGCTGACCTGTATTGGTAAAGGGGTTTTCCTCACATGAGATTTCCCCACTCCAGTGAAATCACAGGTCCAGTTCCTATTCTTTAGTAGGAAAGGAAACACAAGCCTAGAGAGGTTAAATGACTGGCTAAAGGTCACAGATTTAGTGAGTGACCATGAGTGGGACCTGAACCCAGTTCCACTATTTTCAAGTCCAAGATTCTTTTCCCTAGAATTTGTAAAAAAAAAAAAAAAAAAAAAAAAAAATCTATCTGTTATATTCTAAATTCCATATCTGCTATAGACTTGGCTTCCTGATTATGTTTTTCTTAATATAATATTTAAATGCACTTACATTCTCTGGTCATTCAATGGCTGGAGGGGGAAAGGGAAGGAGGTTGGGGAAGAGGGAGAAAACTAACTTTGGTAGGGAAAACCAAACCAGCCTGGGAATGACAATGAGCCAAGGGATTTGCCAGGCCCACTGACGCCTGAGAGTTGACCCTGCCTCTCATTTCCTCAGCCATCTTCCATCTGTTTTCCATCTTGCCTTTGGAATCAATTTCTCAGGTGATTCTAATTATACACCACCTCTTGTGTCATATTATGCTTTTGATTTATCTATCTCATATGCTCGCTCTTTCTTTCATGGCTTTCTGTATTTCCCTGGGCATCCCACCTCAATTCCTTCCTTCCTCAGATGTAGTTATTTCTCAAAGGTGTTCAGATTTGTGGGTTTCCTTGTAATGGACCTTGCTGCTCATTTAAATCTCCTTGTATGATTTATCCAACACTTAGCACCGTTGCCACATTTTGCTTTGCAGAGGTCTCTTTTCAGGAAGAGAATGAAAGAGGGAGGGAGGGAAGAAAGGAGAGTGTTGCCTCATAATCATGTGAAGGCAGTTTAGGATAGGGGAAAGACCACTGATGCTAAAAGCAGAGGATGTACCCAAATCCTGGTTTCCAAATCATTCATTCCCTGAACGACCTTCAGCAAATCATTTTCTCTCTCTTGAATTCTATGCTTTTGTTTTCTCCATTGTTGTGAGTTTGTGATCCCATTTGGGATTTTCTTGGCAAAAATACTGGAGTGGTTTGCCATTTCCTTCTCCAGCTTATTTTACAGATGAGGAAACTGAGGCAAACAGGGTGAAGTGACTTGCCCAGGGTCGCTCAACTAGTAAGTGTCTGAGGTCGGATTTGAACTCATGAAAATAAGTCTTTTTGACTTCAGACCCAGCATTCTGTGCATTATGGCGCCACCTAGCTGCACCCCAAATTATACGCATATTAAGCCAAAAGTCTGCCTTTCTGCCCCTTCTGATGATGGTTCCTAATTCTGTCCTCTGGGACTAAACAGAACTGATCCACTCTTTCAACCACCCAATAGCCTTTTAGATACTTAAAAGTAATTACCATGTTCCTCCTAAGTCTTCTCTAGCCTTCAGTTCTCTTGTAACCAGGCCTGGGGCATTTCGTGAATTGCTCCAGATGGAAAGGGAGTTGAGATTCCTCTTTAGTGGAGAGGACACTTCTCCAGCACCAATGCACCTATGTACCAGCCTAAGGGGTACACTTGGTACCTGAGCTCCATGGGAGAGAGCCACATGGGTTCTGACACTCTTGGGAAGAGGGAAACTTTCAAAGACTTTTGATGCAGTAGAAATGCAGGGGAAGCCAGCTCCTCAACACAGCCCTGATTCCCAGCTTTCCTCCCTGGCAATGTTTGATACTTTCCCCTTGGCTGAAGCTGGAGCTGCTCTCTCCTTTTGAAATGAGCTCTCATCTCATTTCTAGCCAAGAGCCCATTCATTCCTATGTACTTTCTGGTACATCGTAATATATAGAATCTCTCCAATTTCTGTTTGTCATTTATGCTTATTTAAGTAGGTTTACTCACTATTACTGTTGGTGAAAGTCTTTTATGTAACCAGAGTTTGGTAGTTGTAAGCTGAGGACTTCCCTCCTCCTTAAGAGTGACCAGGGAAGCAGTTTTTGATTCAAACACATAAAAATCATACCCTAAGACGAGATAATTGAGGAGGAGGAGAAATATAATCCTAACCTTCAGCCATGAGCTTTCTCCTGTTCCCCTGAAGGTGGACATTGGGATCTCAAGGCAGAAGGATGGACCCGAATCGTCTTCTCCTACCTTGGCCCCTGCCTGGCTTCATTTAGGCCTTAACTCTTTCTATGTGCTAGTTAAAAAACAAGCTGGGATAGAAGCCTCTTGCTTCGCTTCTTATCAGCCTTTCTGAGTCTTTTATAAAACCTCCTTTGAGTCTGGTAATGGCCAGAACAGACCCTGACCTAAATGCAGAGCTTTACATTGCACCTTATTAAATTTATTAGATTCAACCCATTACTAGAGCATTAAAAAGACTTGTTTGGATCCCAGTTCAGCTATAGGGCAGGATGTTAGTTCTCTTTTCCAGCTTTGTGTCATTTGCAAATGTGATAAGCTGGCAAAATGGGGGCAATGGCCCTTCCCCATCCAAGAATCCAATGAAGTAATGTTCACAAAGGTCACTGTAAACCATAATGCGTTATATGAACATAAGGTAGATGCCTAAGGGTGTATGTGTGTCCCTCTGTAAATACTTGCCCTGCGATGGTTCCCAGATGGATGAAGCCGTTTTATAGCGACCAGGAGTTCTTAACCCTTCTTGCGTCATGGACCTCTTTGGCAGTCTGGGGAAGTCTATGGACCCCTCCTCAGAATCATGTTGTTTAAAGAATTGAAAGAAATGCTATATTTCAATGACAGGTTAGTGAACATGAAAATTTCATTTTTGTTCTCATCCAAGTTCACATATCTTCTGAAATGACCCCCGAAGAATCCTTGCTATCAATGAATGAGGATTCTGTTGGTAAATGGAGGAGAATAGGGCAGGGTGAGATGGAAAGATAGAAGCGGGCACAGATGGTGCCCATTCACTAGAGAGAGAAATTCCTGCGGCATGTTCCCACCTTGCTAGCTCTGCTCCAAAGTGCTGAAAGGAGGGTCAGTGTTTCTATACCCTAGTATTTAGATCATTGGAGTCAGGGCTGGTACCCATAGGATCTAGAGAACACTGGCTGAGAGTAAGCCATCCAGTTGGACAGGGCTGGTGCTGGTCCAGAGCTTCCACATGGTGGGCATCAGGCCTAGAGGAAGAAGAAATGATAAGAACTGTGGTCAGGTGCATCCCAGTAAGGCAGAACTGAAAGGGAGCTCCCTCCCCAGGCCTAGACAGGCCCACCCAACATCAGGCTTACCACATTCTAAGCAATTTTAAACCAGGGAGGAAGGAGACCAGTTCATCTCATCCAGAAGTACAGAAACTATCCTTGCCCCAAAGCAACAAAACATGAGACATTAGTGGATTGGGGACTGACCTTGGTGCTGAGTTTGAGTCCTATCGTGGACTTGTACAGGCTGATCAACCACAAGTAAGATATTTCCCTTCTCAGGTCCCCAGGAAAATCTGTAGGACTGAGTCACTGATCAGCATTAATGAAGGAGGTTTTCAGTCAGTCAATAAGCATTTATCAAATGCTTACTATTTTCCAAACCCTGTGCTAAGTATTGAGAATACAAAGAAGGCAATAGCAACCCCTGTCCTCAAGGAGCTCACTCCAGTGGGAGAGACATGTACATGGATAGGTGTAGACTGTAAAACTTTGATCTTTTAGTTACTATATACAAAGTGCTTTGGAGGCACCAACGGTGTAGAATATTGTATACATTGTCATGTCAGACTCAGGGGATGTGTTGCTTATTTGATGAGTTATTTTTTCTTTTTCTTTAATTCTTTCTCACAAAATCTGTTTTGCTGAGTCAGGGAAGGGGAGAGGTAGATTTGGAAATGAAGGGGATATAAAAGTGATAAATAAATTTAAAAAAAATAAATTCTAAATCAATAAATAATATTGTTTGAATGTTCACAACAACCCCATGATGTCAGCCCTACAGGCTCATCAATTTATCCTGATTGTGAGAGTGAAGGAATTATCTTAAGAAAGTCACCAGATTTGCCCATCGTCATAGCTAGTGTCAGACAAGATTCGATATCACATCTTTGCTGATTCCAAGTCCAGAGTTTCCCCATGACTTGGTATTCCTCTTCTGTCACATCAGTCAATCGATTGACAAGCATTTGGGACACCATGTGCCAGTTACTGTGTTAAGTCCTGGGGATAACACAGCAAAGACCATCTCTGTCTTCTAGAAGCTTTCAGCATGGTGTAGAAGACAGGGCACTGGACCTACAGTCAGGAGGATCACCTCAGATGCTTCCTGTGTGATCCTGGGCACATCATTTAACTGGTCTAGGTCTCAGTTTTCTCGTCTTTAAAATGAGCACGTTAGACTCCATGATCTCCAAGGTCCCCAACAATGATCCTATGACCCCTCTGGGCCTCAGTTTCCTCATCATTAAAACTAGAAGATTGGATTCCATGGTCTGTCTCTAACGCCCTTAGCTAGAATGCTATGACTTCTCTGGGTCTTGGTTTCCTCATTTATAAAACAAGGAAGTTGGACTCCACGGTCTCTAAAGGCCTTAGCTAGGATGCTATGACTTCTCTGGGCCTCAGTTTCCCCATATGTAAAACGAGGAGTTTGGATTCCAAAGCTTTAGATGCATGATTTTATGACCCCGTGGTGTATAGCTAGCTGATGTATAGCCAAAGACAGATCCTTCTAAGGACTTTCACTTGTAATGGTGATGCCTACCACTAAATATTTCCAAACCCTACCTCCCTTTCCTCTCATAATGAAACTGCTCTAGTATGAAATACTGGGGGTCATCAAATGAACCCCTAGCCTGAGAGAACTGAGAAAGCATTGACTCATCAAATTCTGGCTCTTACTGGAATAAAGCCTGCCCAGGGCATGCTGGGGACCCCGCTTCCATTGAACCAAAAAGGTCATTGTGGCCCCAGCCACAGTGATCTCATGTTGGGCTGATGTCATGTGATCCATTTACCTGCAAACCAGGGGATGGAAGGAGATGAACCTGAGACTGCTGCTGTGGGCAGTGGGGGAGGGGAATGATGCTCATCCAGCTTGGTTCCTTCATCCAAGGTACTTGTTCAAATGTCACAGTGATTCATGACCCTCCTTTTAGTCCCAGGCAGCTCCCAGACTGGTGTGTTGGAGTCAGGAACGCTCAAAGCATTGTTCTTGAGATATCAGCTACAAGGTCTGAACTCCTCGGGAGAAAAAAAAATGCTTACTTTAAAGATGAGAAAAAATCACATTCTCATCTTTGTGTCTGAGGCCTCCAAAATCTCTCCAGCTCAGAATTCTAAAGGGCAGACCAGGGCCCTCCTCTCCTTCTTGGCTCAGATCCCACCTCAGATAATTAGTAGCTGTGGGATGAGGGGCTGAGCCTATTTCCATCTCTGAGCCTCAGTTTACCTTTCAGCTCTATGTTCCACTTTTCTGACCTATAAAATGAAGGGATTGGATTCAAGAGCTTTGGAGTTCTCCTCCAGCTATAGATGTCAGAGCCTGTAACAACATAATGCCTCCAGCTCCATCATTGATTCATTTTATAGACTACTCAGACAAGTCATTTAACCTCTTGGATGTCATCATTTGTTAGTAGAAAGCTCCCCCATCCTCCCTCCCATCTTTGTCAATGAGAGAAGGAGGAAGGGAAGGAGAGAGGGACAGAGACAAAGAGAGACAGAGACAGAGACAAAGAAAGACAGAGACAGAGAGAAAGACAGAGACAGAGACAGAAAGAGACAGAGAGAAGAAAGAAGAAGAAAAGGAGAAGGAGGAGGGAGATACAGAGAGATGGAGATGGAGGGAAAGAGACCCAAAGAGAGACAGAGACAAAGAGAAATAGAGAGAGACAGAGACAGAGAGACTTACTTGAGCACTTTATAGATCTATTTCTAGTCATATGGATATTTCTTGCACACAATCCTTCCATGGTAACAGGAGAGACAGCAAAGACATATATAAGTATGTCCATTTGATATATTTGATAGCTAGCTAGCTAGCTAGATGGATGGATGAATATAGACAGACGTAGTAAATAGAGAATGAACAGTAATAGTTATAAAGTCACAAGGTAGGATAAGAAACAAGGCAGTAGCTGTTGCAGAGATTAGGATAAAGACCCAGGGGTGTGTCTGATTCTTTTAACCATTCACAAGATATTTGCTGTATGGTGTCATCTGCTTTCATCCAATGACCCAAAGCCTCTGTGGTCCTTTTAAATTATTAAAAACTTAGTCAAATCTAGTTTTTTTTGTTATTGATTGATGCAATTAAAATTCCTGGACTTTGTATGATTGTATCCACTAGGACACACGCCCACCTTTAAACAGGTATCTTTGGGAGCTCTCACCATCTCTGTCAAAAGCAGAGCAGCTGATAGATTCTCTCCTTGTCTTAATGATAATCTCATCCTTCAAAAGCTGGAGGAAAAAAGGAAGGGAGCAGCTATTCTGGACCTGATTTTCATCAGCCAGGAAGAGCTGATTGCTGAAGTACAAATTATAAGACACTTTGGAGCAAATGACTTGGAATTTGTGACATCTAATGTTCAGGTAATAGATTTTGAATAGTTTAGAGGAGAATTAGGGCCCCCAAATTAGCCCAAAACCCCATGGCCCCAAAATTCTGCAAGTAAAGTTACCCAGAAGGGATGGGAAGGTCTCACAATTGAAGTTAGAAAGAGCAATGATGAAGAAAAGAGGGATGTCTAATGAAACTGATGTGAATTCACAGGAAATTCACTGACTTCAATTTGTTCAAAGATAAATGTAGCACCCCCTTTGGGGCTACTTTTTATTCCCACCTGAACCTTCCACAGCAGTTTGAGCCCCCAGAGATAACTGATTATTTCTCCCCTTAGAGTCCTAGGGGCAACCCTGAGGGTTGGAGTGGTTTTTCAATAGTATTATTCCTCATGAGCCCCCTCCTGGTAATCTCCCCATTATCAAATAGCCAAAATTAACTAGCTTTTAGAAGGAGGTATTTATTAAGTCAGTATAGCAGGAATACCTGATACAAAAGCATCACCCTAAAAGCATAGAAAACATCCTTCCACAAGTAAATACAAAGGAGTCCAAGAGAAACTGAATTTAAGCTTAGGACATGTAGCAAAAGGGTAGCTCATGGGTCCTGGTGGGATAGATGGACTCTTCTGCCTTCTTAGACTTTTCATAAAGTTCCGCTGAAGTGTGTGTAACTCTGTGCTGGGCCTGAGGGGAGAAATTGAAGTTGCCTTTTCTTGGCATGTCTAAGATGGCTGCTGTTGGACATGTTGCCCTCATTAGCCTCATCAGCCCTCAGCACCATGGACACTGCTACAGATGCTGACCGCATCTTCTGACCTTTCAAAGTTTACCTTGTCCATCACTGTTGGCTGAGGGGAGAATGGGGTGGAGAAAGAGTTTCTCTTCTCCCTCTACCCAAGTTATTTCCTCAAAGGAGCTTGGCTAGAGATGTTCCTAATAGGCTGGTCAACTATTAGAAGGTAGGGTCCTGATCAGGCATACTGTTTTATCCAAGCCCCACAAAACGTAATCAATTCTCTTCAGTCAGTCACAAGACCTTTCCTGTGAGATATCTGCTTTAATCAAATTCATACCTAGTTTACACCTTTGAAGGAGTGATTGATTGATTGATTGATGGATTCATTATTATTACCCAGTAAAGATATCAGAGGACATGGGGCATCTTGTCAGTTACGTTCATTGGGTTAAGGGGTATGGTATTTAATGAAGATGGAAGCAATGACCCATAATGGAGGAGGAATACAAAAGTATGAATCTGTAATAATGGTGTCAGGAGCACTAAAATTCAGGATGAGCTAAAGTGAAGACAAGAAAAAAAGTATTTTGCGATAACCTTGTCAAGAGGAGTAGTAAGAAAGAAATAGGATGACCGCTCAGGATGGATGGGCCACTGACACCGGGTGACAGAGAGAAAGCAGAACTATCTCAGCTCCTATTTTACTGTGGCTTTGTCTGCCAAAGAAAATGATCTTTGGACTGGACAGGATATAACAAAAATGGTTAATGAAACCCAAGATAATTAGGGAAACAGCAAGAGAGCATCTGATGCCCTGAGAAGTTTCCATTATCAATCCTGGAAGAACATTCCAGGGAACTGAATAGACTGGCAGATGTGAATGATGATCACTTACTACTGTTCAATGCCTATCAAAAGACTAAAGAGAAAAAAGGAGCCATAAGACCAGAAAAGGACAAATGTTGTTCCAATTTTCAAAAAGGGAAGAAAATGCCGTCTGAAAGCTAAGGCTGGGCTTTTTAACTTGACTTCAATTTCTGGTACATTTCTAGAAGGCATCATTAAAGAGATAGCTGAAAACAGCTAGAAGGGGAATCAATGATCACAGAGACAATATGACTTCATTTAGGATAGATTATAATGCCAAACTCACTTCACTCCTTTTGTGACAGGGTTATCAGACTGGCATCCGGGGAGGGGGGAAGAATCTACAGATAGTGTTTTTAAAAACATTTATTCTGAACTTAAATCCTCAAAAATGAGAATTTCTATCTTAATGCTATTTTAAAATATTATATATTACATTAAAATTATAATTTAAAAAGTATAAAATATTAATAATGCTACATAATAATAAAATAAACCATACTATAATAAAAGCAAAATTTTACATGTCACTTTCAAAACTATCCTGTTTGTCTGTACTTCCTTTTGAAGTTCCTTTTGTTCTCTTCTGGGCATTCAAAAAATGTTTTCAAAGATAAAGAAAGAAAAAGACCTTCAAAGCAAATAAGCATGGTCAAGCAAAAGCATGAAGGAACAGTTAACTTAGGTTTTACCAAGCATTTGAGAAAATCTCTCATGCTCTCCTTAGAAACAAGAGGAAAAGATAATATCTTAGTGAAGTGAGTTCAGAAGTATCTGAACTAAACTTTACTTTTTAGTAAAGTTCAATTGGCCAAGTCTCCCAGTCCTCACAACAACATTGGGAAATAAGTGATGTTGTTATCCTGATTTTATAGTTGAGGAAACTGATGCAGACAGGAGTGAAGTGACTTGCCCAGGGTCATGCAGCTAACACAGGTCAGAGCTGAGAGTCAAACCTGGGTCTCTGATCACAGGTCTAGTTTTCTGGACCACCCTGGCTTTCTATTTTAACTTATAGAGGAATTACCCACACTAATTCAATGACGGATTTGGGGAGGTATTGAAATTTGAAATTTGAGGGGTGGGGGCATTCCTCAACAGTGTTTTTCTAATTCCTTTACTGTGTAGTCAATCTGTGGCATTGGTGGTTCTATTAGCAGCTGGAAAAAAATAATACTAGAAGAACATTAGTGGAAGAAATTTCGTTCCTGGAAGTTCCCTATGTTAATGAAATCACAGGTCCAGCCTACTGTTGTCCCATCTCACAAAAAGGAAAGAAATGTACTACCAGAGTTTAGGCTCCTCTAACTGGCTTACTGACACACAATAAATTCTTTTTCATTCATTTATTCATTCATTATTTTCCACTACCATCCCCTTTAGCAACTTGCTGGGGTATACAGTTAAATGTTTAATAACAGGCTCTCTGAAAAAATAATATATGTAGTGCAGACTTTTATGTTTCATCTGCATTATTAACATTTTTCTCCATGACTTCCTTAAGTCTAGACAATAAACAAAATAATAAATCAAACCCTGATCTGTGGGTTTGCAGATTTTGGAAGCACAAATGCTCACCCTGAAAATTTAACAATTGGCTCTCAAGGGTGGGCTGCAGCTGTCTCCAAGACACTCCTGGCTCTTTGCCACCCCCATAAGACCTCATTCCTTCTTCCTCCTCTCAAAATGTTTATTAGCCTTGTAGCCCTGGGTGTCACTTAGCTCTCTCAAGCCTCAGTTTTTCCCTCTATAAAATGGTGATATAATAGCACCTCCCCCCAGGGTTGCTGTGACGTACCAAATGAGATACTATCTACAAAACACTCGACAAACAACTTAAAGCATTATATAAATGTGAATTTATCATTGTTGTCATCGAAATCTGTCCTCAGATTTTTTTGAATCAGTCATTTGTCAATTTTGTTGCCTTTACCATACCTAGGACAGGACACCCAAATGGAGCTTTGCCTCAAGGCACCAAAATTTAGCGGGGGGTGAGAATAATTATTTGCAATTTATTATTTTGTTGGATTTTTGGCAACACTACTTCTTCAGCAGCATAAAAACAACTGAGCTTAGCACCTACTAAGAAGGAACAATTACTTAAACTAAAAATCTACCAGATGGTTCACCCTCTCACACCAGGTTTGGCTCCAAATCATCTCCCTCTTCCTCCCAGGTGGCAGCCTCCCCAGCAGGTGTCTCATGGTTTCCTAATGATTCTGTCTTCTCCACGTTGTCCCCACCATCCCTCCCCCTCAAAGCACTGGTGTCATTGTCCTGTCCCACTACAGGAGGCTAGTACCTCAAGGACTACTACATTCAATTGAATTTGTCTTAATTATTTCTTGTATTGTGTTTATATCATGAATTACAAAGTTTATTGATGAGCCTATTTTACACTATTTTAGGGGGACATCAAAATTCCTAGGTATGTCTCTAGGATATCTCCAGGATATTTTTATTGTTCAACTTCTCTCTACCTGGGAATAAAAGCTTTATTCTTAGTCAAAGAGCTTTCAATCCTCAGCAAAATGGGGGAGACATGGGATCATAGGGCCATGGAATCATCAATTTAGAACAAGAAGAGACCACAGAGGTCTAGGCCAGGAATTCTTAGCATGTTTTTGTGTCACAGATACCTTAGACAGTACAGTAAAAACCTACAAGCTCCTTCTCAGAATCATGTTTTTAAAAGCACAAAAATTCATAGGATCCCAAAGGAAACCAGTCTGGAGAAAGGAAGACTTTAATCATGTGCAATCGAATGGCAGGTCTAATAGCTAGAGTAGTTTCAACATGGCAATGAGCATAAATAGTGTTTTGAGATATCCACAACAGCCAGAATGTGATAGGAAAATGTGGGTTCTTTCTGTTGGTGACAAAAAGCACAGGGGCTCTTAATATCCCCAAGGTTGTTCCCTGTTTTTGTAATTGGAGGAAATGCTGAATTTCAGTTAGAGGTTGGAGCAAAGGAAGATGTGATTTTTCTTCTTCCCCCTCTAAGTTCATGGACCCCCAAGCTAAAAACTCCTGATTTAGTCCAACTGACTGATTGTACAATAGATGAGGAAAATCAAAGTCCAAGAGGTCAATGGTTTGCCAAGGCCAAGACTGCCTTTGAATAATACATTCATCTGGAATCACTTGTGTGTTTTTTGGGTGGGGGGGTGGCCTATATCCTTTTCAGACCCAATGTCAGGTTTCTTTCAGAGCCTGGCATATGAATACATGATGATCATGCACAAGAAAACCCAGTGACTTTTAACCAGTTGTTTTTTATTGTGTTTTTCAAAACCGTGTATGAATGAAGGGTGACCTGAAATAGCACACTATTACTACTATCTTTTCCTCTGTGCAGCTGTCAGTCAAATCAGTCAGACTTCAAAAGTTCACAGTTCAAAGGACAACCAGTTGGCAGAAGGTAAATCTGATCTTTTCCTTGAGTAAATTCCTAGAAAGAGTAGTCAACACTCCCTGCTGCTTCTTCCTCATCACCCATGTACAGCCTGATTTCCTCTTTTGTGATTGTTGTTGGACCTCCATTTTCAATAAGGACCCATGACCTTGTGGGGTGATGTCTTGACTTGCTCTTAAATTGGATTTAAGTGAGGCTGAGTTGCACAAAGTCATCATCCTCACTCTCTCTTCCAGAGTCAACAAAGACTAGTAGCAAGAATGGCCCAGGATACAGTGGATGCCCTTGGCATCTTTGATGTCTGACCAAGGTCTAAGCTCTCCGCTTCAGTCACCTTTATGTCAATGGAACAAATTGTTCTCTTCTGCCTATTCCATCGGGGAAAGTTTTCACATGCTTGGGGTTCCTCTTTTACCACTTGACTGAAACTTAGTCCTCACCCTTGACCTATCTGAAACACAGGAAACTTGGCCATCGTTCTCTTGCCTTGATGTCTTGGTGCCAGGTCCTTACTGAGTATAAATTGTTTTATTCTTTGTATTTCTTTTCTCAGTGATCAGTCCAGTGCCTCTCAATGAGTAGGCATTTAACGAATGCTTACTTATTCTCCTCTTAGCTCTCTGACCACTTCTCCTGTTTGCTCACTGCCCTCACCCTTTCTCAAATCTCTCATCACTGTTTGTCACAGCTGCCACTCTTATGATGTTCTGATAGATGGATTATAAACAGATAATTGAAAGAAAAAAGAAAAATAGATGACAAATGGATAGATGGTTGATAGATAGAATCAATAGATGATGGACAGATAAGGGATAGATAGGTGATTGATAGAAAGCCAATAGAATCAACAGATGATGGACAGATAAAGGATAGATAGGTAATTGATAGAAAGTAAATAGAATCAATCAACTAGGCTGATAGAAAAATAGAAAGATAATCAGTTATATTGCCAGAGAGAGATGGATAGAGCATTTAGTATTACTTACTAGGGTACCTTGCTAAGCACTGATAATACAGCTATAAAGGGAAAAGACAGTACCTAACCTCAGGAATTACTGACATTCTAGTGGGAGAAGACAATATGTATCAGGGATCTGGAAAGGAGGAAGGATTAGAGTTCCTATGTGGGAGCCTCTCTTGAAGATATCCAGGAAGTGAGAAAGGAGTCTTCATCCTAGTAAGATACAGTGTATGTTCCCCAATTGATAAATGGTCAAAGGATATGAACAGGGTGTTTTCAGAGGAAGAAATTAAAGCTATCTGTAGTCAAATGAAAAAATGTTCTAAATCACTATTGATTAGAGAGAGGCAAATCAAAAAAACTCTGAGGTACCACATCACACCTATCAGATTGGGTAACATGGCAAAACAGAAAGATGCCAAATGTTGGAGAAGATATGAGAGAGTTGGAACACTAATTCATTATTGGTGGAGCTATGAACTGATCCAATCATTCTGGAGAGCAATTTGGAACTATGCCCAAAGAGTATGCCCAAAATTGGGCATACTCTTTGACCCAGCAATATCACTTCTAGGACTATATTCCAAAGAGATCATAAAAATGAGAAAGGGTTCCACATGTACAAAAATATTTATAGTAGCTCTCTTTGAAGTGACCAAGAACTGGAAATCAAGGGGATGGCCATAAACTGAGGAATGACTGAACAAGCTGTGGTATATGAATGTGATGGAATACTGTTGTGCTACAAGAAATGATTAACAGGAAGACTTCAGAGAAGCCTGGAAGAACTTACATGAACTGATGCTGAGTTAAAGGAGCGCAACCAGGTGAACATTGTACACAGTAACAACCACAGTGTACGAGGACTTTTTCTGATAGACTTAGCCTTTCAGAGCAACACAGGGACCTAAAACATTCCCAAAGGACTCCCGAGGCAAAATGTCATCTACATCCAGAGAAAGAACTATGGAATTGGAACGCAGAATGAAACAAAATATTTTCTCTTGTGTTATCTTTTTGTTTTGTTTGGGGTTTTTTCCTTGGTCTCTCCCATTCATTTTAATTCTTCTACACAACATGACTATATGAAAAGTGTATAATAAGAATACATGTGTAGAACTCGTATAAGATTGCATGACATCTCGAGGAGGGAGTGGGGAGGGAAGGAGAGAAAATCTAAGACTTATGGAAGTGATTGTAGAAAACTGAAAACAAATTAATTTTAAAAAAAGATACAGTCTGTAGCTTGTCCTTCGTTCTCGAAGATACAGTTTTACCTTTCGCTGGTGGTTCTAGGGGTGGATCCCAAGTGTCTGGTAGGGAGGAGGTGAATTACAGTATTCATCTGCATTGTAGTTGTTAGAGTATCTGTCCAATCTCCCTTGAGGGACAGGACCATGGCTTAACTGAACTTTTTGTCACATGGAATAGGGCATTGTATTCAGTGGGCACTTAATGAATGTATCTTGAATGAATGAATGGCAAATAGCTATGTTGCTCACAAGTCTATTTTCATGCTCAGGAAATATGTTTACCTGATTTTAAATATACTTTGGCATTACATCTCTTATGGTCCATTGAAAATCCTAATTCTCAGGGATGAATTCAAGGCTACTGTCTGTACCCACAGAGACTCATTTGGATGCAGAATACAGCCTAGTTTCAAAGCCAAGGCAAAGTCTGAAAGACATTTTCTCTGCAATGCCTCACACAAGGTGGGTATCCTGAGATTAGCCCTTCAGAATGCCGGAGCTTAGGAAGTGGCAAACAAGCGGAACAAATGCTTGCTCAACATTTTTTTCCAGGGCCCCTAATTTATTCTGCAGGCTGTGGTATTAATAACTCTGTAGAGCAGAGTGGGATAGGGTTATCTGTCAAAATAAATATGGGCTTAGAAGGTGTGGTTCAATTACTTTTCAGTCACATGCAACTCTCCATGACCCCATTTGGGGTTTTCTTGGCAAAGATCCTGGAGTGGTTCGCCATTTCCTTCTCCAGTTCATTTTACAGATGAGGAAACTGAGGCAGAGTCAAATGACTTGCCCAGGGTCACACAGCTAGTAAGTGTCTGAGGCCGAGTTCAAACTCAGGTCTTCCTAACTCCAGGCTTGGAACTCTATCCACTGAACCACCTAGATGCTTTTACTGGTACAGGATCAAGAACAAGTAATATTTA
The DNA here is from genome assembly GCA_028658325.1 of Potorous gilbertii. NCBI lineage: Eukaryota > Metazoa > Chordata > Mammalia > Diprotodontia > Potoroidae > Potorous > Potorous gilbertii. The sequence continues at coordinate 231,940,113 of CM053770.1, read as the reverse complement.
TTGATTACTTATTGTCTCCTAGGCACTGAGCTAAACATTGGGAATTCAAATACAAGCAGAAAGAAAGACAGTCTTCGCCTTGGAGGGGAGGCAAGAGGGGTTCAGAAAGATGAAGGTACCCAGTATGGAAAAAGCTCAGAAATTCTCAGGAGTGCAGCCTGGAAAAGAATGAAAAGTGGATTAATAGAACAGAAAAATTCAATTCAGTAGATCTTTAAATGCCTGATATGGGCAGAGCTCTCCAGCCTACATACAACTTACATTGACTTCTTGTCCCGGGTAAATCTTGTTTGTTTTTCCACTGAGACCCCACAGAGGATTCACACAATGTTCTAGGGGCATTTCCGTCATCTTTTGGTGGTTTGGGGGGATTGGCTCCAGAGCCTCCAGCTCTTCGTCCTTTCCTTCTGCACCCTGTCCTGCCTACCTTGTTGGCTAACTGAATTATTTCCTCAAGGGTCTTTCTGATCCCAATTCTTCTGCGAGTCATCTCTGCAAACATGCTACAGTCTGCTGGCACATACTCGCCACTGAACCACTCAGATGGCTCCAAAGGAGAAAGTGAGGCTGGTAACTTTGCACAGCCCTGCCTCACTTAAATCCAATTCACCTGCAAGTCAAAACATCTCCTTCCTGATATCCCTCTTCAAGAAGGAAGGACCAACCCCTCCTACAAATTGTAGGTGTTTGTGTTGCTTAAATCGGAAACTACAGCCACTAGGAAAGAGATTTGTTGTAACTAGAGCTCCAAAGTACAGTTATATTTATTGTTTTGAGATTCATCTTGAGTCATTCTTTAAAAATCGAATCTAATTTTGAAATTCAATTTAATAATTAAATGTCTAATTTTCTTTCTTCTTGATGCAAAATTAAAATTGCAGAAATCTTTTAAAAAATGAAAAAGCACCATGTAGGGAAGGGAACAAAGGGAGGGTAGAAAAGATAACTATAAGCATCTCAAAGGAAAAAAAAAGAAATTCTTTAATAGACACCACCCAAATTCATATTAGAATTTTTTTAAAGGTCTCCTTTAGTGGATGTGCAGTTCTACCAAAAGCAAAATTGTTACTAGATCTCAAATTAGATGGGCTCGTAAAGATCATTAAATCCAAACCGCTCATTTTACAGTCGAGGAGACTTCCTTGGGATCACCCAAAGCTCTTGAAACTGAAGAATTTTTAAATCTGGAGACATGAATTTGAGTTCAAAGTCCTGCTTAGCTGTCTACTACCTCTGGCCTTGGGACAGTCATTTCCCCCTCCATGGGCCTCAGTTTCCCTCTCTGTAAAATGAGGGGGTGGGACTTGATAGCTACTATGGTCCTTCACTCCTGACTGCCCTACCTGATCCTTCCACCCCATCTCTGGCACTCCAACAGCCCCATTCCTCATTGTTCTGGCCTAGCATTCATTACAGCCTGTGTTTGCTTTCACCTCCAATTCTGATTTTCTGGCTCCTTTCCCATATGACAAACTAGCATCAACCACCCTACTTGGACAAGCTCTGCCTTAGACCTCCTCAAATCATGTGGCAGTGACTGACAATGAAATTTCCTACCACCTCACAGCAGGATATAACTCTACAACCAAATCTGGTCCTGGTGGCAGAATCAGGATGAAAGCTAATTCTCCTAAGCTCCTGGGCCAGAGTTCTCTTTCTGCTCCTGGATCAGCTGATAAGCAAATTCTTCTCATTAGTGCTGTCTTTGGCTTTTTGGGGCTTCCAAAATGCTGATGCTTCCACATTTTGGAATGAGGAACAAAGAACAAGGTATAGATTGCGAATTATTTATTGCCCAAGAGTGGAAGTGGAGAGAGGGAGTTTCTAGGAACTTTAATGAAACCACAAAGAGTAAAATTACAAGTAGAAAAGGTTCTATGTCAGTATAGCATTATCTAACTCAACAAAGGTATTTTGGCCATTTGGTTTAAGCAATTGGACCAACATATTTCCCATCCATCCATGATATTTTATAAGAATAGTCCAACGTCTTCTAAAGCTATGGAACTATTTACTAATTCCAGGATTTGGAGTGCTATTTGTGGATAAAAATTTATTCAAATGTGCAACTTATGAGCTCCTCCCAATGATAAACATGCTTCAAAACAGATAACAATAGCTAACATTTATATAATGTGTTTTGATTTGGAGAGCCCTTTACATATTCTATTTCATTTCATCCTCATCACAACTCCGCATTTTAGTTGATACTATTATCCCCATTTTATACGTGGGGAAACTGAGGTTGAGGGAGTTTAAGTGACTTGTTCAGAATCACAAAGACAGGATCTGAGGCAGGATCCAAAATAAAGTCTTCCTGACTCCAAGCCTAGTGTTTTATCCAGCTGTCAATGGAATGTTCAATCAAAACATGAAGCAAAGTTAATCACAAAGGAAATGAATTAGATAATGTGCTCAGTGTCTGGAGTCAGAAATTTGCCCTGCCTTCCCACACCAAACTCCAGAAGACACCTGGTGAGTTACAGTCCCATGAATTAGCCAGATGTCCCAACCATTCAAAAAAAGGACACAACCTCTAATCAAGATGTAAAGACACTGTAGAGTAGCAGTGGCAAATGAGCTCTGCTCAACCACCTTCCTCCAAGTCTCAGGAAGCAACTAGTCTATGTCATCTCTTTTGGCAGTAGGGCTCTGACCCAAAGGACCAGGCCAGCTCCACCTTCCCCATTTCTTATCCTCAGTCTCCAGCTTGAACTCTCTACATCACACCTGCCCCTCTCAAACTACCAGCTTCCCCTCTCAAACTCTCCACTTCCTTTCTCACCATGAATAGCTTTTTTGTTTTTTGCTATTCTCCCATATCTTGCTTCCTCACTTAAAACATCAATCACCTTTTTAAAAATGAGTACTCTGGAAGCTGCTAATGCCAAAGACAGGCTTCTAGAGGGATGTGGTTCCCAAACTTGTCATGGAATCTGCCCCCTCGACCTACACATGTAATAAACAAGTGGTGTGACATCTGGTTGCTTAAAAGGGCACAACTGACAATATCATACAGATGTGAAAGGAAAAAATGTGTCTTATTTCCTCTAAAATCTATAAGATTTTAGTACTTGTCCACTGATTGATAGCTAACCCAAGATCACCATCTTGACACTGCAGAATTGTGTGGTTTCCCATACTGCCCTCCCCTCCCTGAACTTCTGTAGCATCCTAAAAGGAATTTTCTCATTGGTTTTGTAGTTGTATGAAGTTTTAAGTTTGTGTGTGCCATATTGATAGTCGATATGTGCTGGACCTGGAGTCAGGAAGACCTGAGCGAATCCTGCCTCAGACATTTACTAGGACCCAGTCAACTACAGTTTCCTCATCTGTAAAATAGGGATGATAATGGCATATACTTCAAAGGGTGGTTGCAGGGATCAAATGAGATAATTTTAAAGTCTTTGCCTATCTTAAAGTACTACGTAAATGTTATGATAATTGAAACAAACAAAAAACTCTGGGAGGTAACTAATAAGAAGATACAAGAGAAAAAAAGCTGATTTTCTTTTCCCTCTGGTTGAAAACAAAGTAAAATTTCACACAGCTACAGAATCAATGAGGAAATAAATAAGGAGGATGTTGTGGAGACTGATGGGAAAGTATCCAAACCACAGAATTCTGCAGTATCAAGATGACAGCTTTGAAATTAGCAATTAGTCAGTTGATGGGCATTTATTAAGCTCCTCCTCTGCTCCGAAGGAATGTGTGTTACACACTGGTTTTATTTTCAAGGGGGCATCACTGGCTTAAAAGATACTGTGTGGGATACTGATAATAAATCAACTGGTTGACATTTATACAGTACCGCATGGCATATGTACCATGTTTGCATCCCAATAACCCTCTGAGGAGGCTGATAAAGGTGTGAGTATTACTTCATAGATAAGGAAACTAAGGCCCAGAGAGATCTAAGCCATTTTGCCCAAGGAATCAAAGAACCTGGGTTTCATGGCTCTGCCATGGAACTACCTGTGGAACTCAGGGCAAAAGCTGCCTGGGCCTCCATTTCATTCTCTTAAGTGATGAGCTTGGATGTGTCACGATATTAGGAGACACCCTGTTTTCCAGAGCTAAGGTCCAGCAAGCAGGATGTGCTCTGAACTTGGCACAATAACAGTCCTTTGTGCTTACCCTCTGGCAAAAATCACATAATTATTGTATTGCTTTGACCAGCACCAGGTGTTCTCTGAGCTCAGACAAGTACCCACGTTCTGGTTATGAAGCCCTACTATGAATCAAACTTTTATGATTGCTGTAATGCCTCATTGTCGGGGCTACAGCTCCCTGGGCAGCCACTGGTGTAAGTATTGAGATTTGGCCAAACCAAAGCAGCTCCCTCCATTGGGGGCTGGGCCCTGGCACATGGATCTAGATCCACTCCCTGCTTACAAGTCATTTCCCTTGCCTTGAAATTAAACTTCTGTTTAACTCCTGACTCTCCTGTCTCTGGCCTGCTCTGTTTGGCCCGGGCCATCCAAAAGTTAAAGGCCAGTTCGGTCCGGCTGACCGAATGATTTTGAAGGTCCTGCAAGCTCTCAGTCACTCATCCTCTATGACACAACTATAGTTTACATATAGTAAATGACAGTAAAATATAGTAAATACAGAGTTTAAGGTAATTTGAGGGTAGTGGAAAGAGCCCCAGAATGGTAGTGATGACATAGGGAGTTGTTACAGGATCAAATACAAACTCTTCATAACCTAATTCCAGCTTTTCCAGATTTATTTCATATGACTTCCCTTTTGGCAGCTAAGTGGCCCAAAGGATAGACCTGGAGTCAGAAATCTGTTGTTCAGTTATTTTTCAATCATGTCTGACTCTTCATGACTCCATTTGGGATTTTCTTTGCAATGACACTGGAGTGACTTGCCATTTCTTTCTATTACAGATGAGGAAACTGAGGCAAACAGGGTGAAGTGATTTGCCCAGAGTCACACAGCTAGCAAGTGTCTGGGGCTGGATTTGGACTCAGGAAAAATCAGTCTTCCTGACTCTAGGCATGGAGCTTTATCCACTATGCCACTGAATCAGAAAGACCTGAGTATAAATCCAACCTCAGACTTACTTACTGAATGGTGCTGGGCAGGTCATTTAACCTCTACCTCAGTTTCTTCAACTGTCAAATAGAGATAATAGTAGCCTCTATCTCTTAGGATAGGGGTAGAGAACCTGAAGCCTCAAGGTCATATGTGGCCCTCTAGGTCCTCAAGTGCAGCCCTCTGACTGAATCCAAACTATATGTGACCTTGAAGCTGCATGTTTCCCACCCCTGTCCTAGGGTGGTCATGAGAATAAATGAGATAATATTTGTAAAGTGTTTCACACAGTGCCAGGCACATAGTAGGTATTTGATTTTTAAAAATATATATAGATAGCACTTACTAAGCCAAAATTCAGCCCAAATGCCACCTCCTACGAGAAGCTTCCTAGATTCCCCTAATTGTAACTGGTCCCTCCTCTTCAAATTATCTTGTACTGATTTTGACTTATCTAGTCACTCTCCCTAGGATAATCTAGGCTCTGTGAGGCCAGGATAGGCTTTTCTTATGGTGTTTATATCTATCCCCAATCCCTTGGTCATAGTTGACAGTTACTAAATCTCTGTTGAGTGGTTGGTTGCAGAGTCCCTGTGATCTATTCATTCATATTTTCAAAGCTAGCTTTTCTGTGGCACTGTGTATATGATATGGGGGAGGGGGGAAGAGAAGGGTAGGGTGAGTGGCTGAGCGATTAAGGCAGGGAGCAGGGGACTGGAAAGATCTGCTTAAGCAGATCTCCCCATCCAGGTGTGCCTTGTTGGCAAAAGCCAGATATGAAAAGTTGAGTTTAAATTATTTTTAAAATTGAATCCTATTTTGAATGAGCTGAGGGAGTTTGCTGGGAATCCTTTCATTAAATAAAATAAACGTTTTATATCTGATCCAGTATAATCACTCCTTGATTTATCTGTTTCATACATTCAGGCCATCAGTTAATGGAGTTTTTTTATATATTGACTGTTACTAGGTCATTTTTTTCTCTTGTTCTCCGAGGCTTGTAGGCACCTTGATAAATACTTCTCATAGCAGCATCTTGATACCTCATTTCCATTTCCAAAATCAGCATTTTATACTTTTCCTTTCCTAGGGGCAATCTCTGCCTCTTTCCATGGTAAAGAAGATAGAATTGTCTGTCATCTTACCCTGTAAGGTGTTTCTGAAGAGCACAGGGTAATATTTATTTTGTATATATGCATATGAGAAAGATAGAAGCAGAGGGAAGTAGAGAGACAGAGAGATAGCAACAAAGAAACTTAAAGAACAGAAACATGGAGAAAATCAGAGAGCTGAAAGAAACTGCAAGAATCACTCAATTATTCAGCAAGTATTTATTAAGCATCTCTTCTCTATGACAAGCATGCTGCTAGTCACTGGAAATACAAAGACAAAGAGAGGGTCTTGCTCTTCAAAGGGCTTATATTCTACTGGGGAGACAGCAGGAACATACACACATATATATGTGTATATGGATTATATGCGAAATTAATAACAAGTGGTTTGGAGAGGGAGGCAATGTGTGGGTCATCTATGTCTTTCTAGCAGGCCCATCTGCAGATGTCTATGGCAGCCACAGACAGGGATGATGCTAAAATGACCTTAGAGGTCCTTGGGGAAGGATGGGGTAGGAGGAGATATTTAACATGGGGTCCACTGACCCCCAATAAAGGCCACTCATAGATTACAGGGAGTCTAAGAACTTGGATGGGAAAATAAAATTACATTTTCATTTCAGTATAAATGGATTCCTTCATGATCCTTTAGACTTTCTGCCTATAAGAACATGATTCTGGAAATGAGTCCATGGGCTTCCCTTGAGAGCCACATGAGTCCAAGACACACCCAAAATGGATAAGAACTGCCCCCCTCATCTAAGGCAGTCCTTCCTTTTACAAAGGTCACAAGGCAGGACGAGATCCCAGGGCTCCTACTAGCCAGTCAAGGGGTCTCCATCTTTATGACTGAAACTCTCAAGGTATTATCAGAGGAATACTGGACCGGGAGGCAAGAGGCCTAGGTTCTAAGCCCCATCTCTACCACCGAGGAGCTAGCTTAGTTTAACGTAGTGCTTGGCACATAATAGGTGCTTTACAAATGTTTATCGATTGTGGTGAAGGTGCTTCCCCGTTCTGTTGCCTCACTGTTCCTCACCTGTTAGAGAAAAGGGCTGAGAAGGTCACCTTCCTGGCCCCTTCTAGCCCTTACTAAACCCTTCAGTTCTTATGATCGGCTCTGCAACAGGGTGGAATAACCCAGTGAGTTGCCTACGTGGCCTCTCTGGTCCTCAGTTTCCTCATAGGTAAAATGAGAGCACTTGTCCCTTCCAACTTTCAATGGGTGTTTTTACCTATGGCCTTTCTAAGCTTCGACAAATCACTTCCAGCCTCTCTGGGACTCAGTTCCCTCCTCAGTTAAGTAAAGGGACTGGACTAAATGACCTTAGAACCCCTCTTTTTCCACTTGGAAAAACCTAAGACCATGAATCTGAAACTAATTCTTAGAGCCCCATCTATTGGTCAAGTGTATTATAGCAGCATGAGCTCTCAGTGGGCTACATTATTCCTGTCTAAAAAAAACTTCAAGCTTTTGAATGGAGGGGTGGGGGGAACAGGATTGGGGGCACGGAGAGAAGCAAAAAGGAAAGAAAGCAAGAAAGGAAGAGATTAAGGAAGAGGGAGGGAGGGAAGGAAGGAAGGAAAGAAAAAGAGGAAAAGAGGGAAAAATAGCTTATAGGGGTCTTTTTATTTTAGAATTAAAAGAAAAGACGCCTCTCTCTGAATTCATGTGCATTTCACTGAAAATCACCTTGGAAAAAAGAGAAAGACCTTCAGATGGACGTCTCAGGATGCTGAAAAGGAAAAGCCGAGCTGTAGGTTAGAATCACATGGGGAAATCTAACATTCAGTTTCAGCTCCAGGCATTACCCCGCTAACCCAATATGGATGTGTTCTCAAAAATTGTAAGCAAATCAAAATTCTGAGACTAAAAACATTTCAAGTGTATTAGGGGTCTCATCACCCAAAGGAAGCCATTTGTAAATCAATCAACACGCATTTATTAAGTTTTTACTGTGTGTCAGCCATGTAGGAGATACAAAAACAAAAAAACCAGCAAGAAGTAACTTAGAGTCAATCTGAGAAGAACTGTACACAAAGAAGAAATGAAAGCAGCACAAATCAGAGATACTAGCACTTGAGGATGTCAGGAAAGGGCCTCTGGAAGGAGGTGGCCCTTGAACTGAGCTCTGAAGGAAAGTGGGGATGCTGGGGGGAAGGGGAGGAGGAAACCTGTTCTAGACATGGCATGTGCAGAGGCAGCAGATGTGAGATGGAAGGTCTAGTGTGAAGATGATGCCTCGGTCCCCAGAGCGTGTAAAGGGGAGGAAGGCATCGTGAGGTTGGACAGGCAGCACCCATCAAAATGAAGGGAATGGCCCTTCAGTTTGTAAATTCAGGTTTGGGGACATAGTACTTTAAAGCTGGAACCCACCTGGTCTCACTTACAATGAGAGAGTTGTGTGTTCTGAGCAGTTAAACATGACAGCTTGTAATTCACACCAGATCCAATGAATGGCTGGAATGTTTGCATACAGACCCAAAGACTCCAAGTATTCTGAGCCGAAGATGGGCAGGTTCTGCGGAATGCGTGAGGAGTTATTTACGAGGTGCTGGATGAGCTGCCCGAGGTCATTAAGGGGGGTTTGTAGCCAATTGAGACAGCTCACAAGTTGCCCTCCCGCCTGTTCTATCTTGGCCTTGTCACATGTTTGTCTCAGCAGACACTTCCTGTGGGTATTTCAGTCTAATCAACCAATCAATCACCTTGCTATTTAGCAGAATTTAGAAGGCCCCATCTGGGGATTGTGGGTGGGAGTAGGTTACTAAACAAGAAGGCCAAAGAAAAATCATAATTGGTATTTATATAGACCTTAAGGATTTGCAAAATGTTTACACATATGACCCAGTGAGGTAAGTATTATCCCATTTTATAGATAAGGAATCAGACTCAAAGAGGGTAAATAATTTGCAAAGATCTTGGAGACAATAAGTTGCAGTCAGGATTTAAATCCATGTCCCCTCATTCCAGATACAAAAATTTTTCCACTGTCCCACCTGATTTCCCACTTTCTAACACAACACAACACAATCAGCAAATGTATATGAAATGTCTGCTATGCTGAGAAAGCATGAAAAGGAAAACTGAGCACTCCAGAAGCAATGCTTCTGAATTTTGGTGCTAGAGAAGACATATGATACCCTTGGACAGCGAGGAGATCACATCAGTCAATACTTAAAGAAATTAATGCAGACTATTCACTGGAAGGTCAAATACTGAAGCTTAGATACTTTGGTCACATAATGAGAAAACAAGACTCATTGCAAAAGACCCTGATGTTGGGAAAGATTGAAGGCAAAAGAAAAAGGCGACAGCAGAGGATGAGATGGAGAGATAGTATCACAGAAGTGAAAAACATGAGCTTGGCCAGACTTTGGGAGATAGTGGAGGAGTAGAAAGGCCTGGTGAACCATGGTCCTGAAGAGTCAGATGACACTGAACAACAATGCACTGAGAAATGGAAGACAGAAGTAACAAAGACAGCTCCTGTACTCTTGGGTTTTACAGTCTCATAAAAATTTATGATATCCAGAGGACCATTACACATGACATGGGCATGAGAGTGTCAAAACAAAGCTCTATGTGAGATCTGAGGAGGAAGGTCACTGTCACCAGGGGAACTGGAGAAGGATTTCCCTGGAAGAGCTGATTTCTTTCTTTCTAAAATGAGGGCTTTGGACTAAGTAGCCTCTAAGGATTTTTTTCACTCAGCCCATCATTTTTTTTTATTCTACAAAAGACAGAGTTGACAGATTTATAGATGACATAAAATTAGGAAGATAACAGCCATACCATTTCTGAACCACTTTAAGATTTGCAAAGCACTTTACAAGTCCCTCATTTTCTTCTTACAAAGGCCATGGCATATAAGAGCTGTGCTGTATGACACAGTGAATCGAAAAAGATCTGATAGACTAGAATACTAGATCAGATAATTGTGATTAAATATAAGAGGAATAAATGTAAAGTCTTACACTTTGGTTCAAAAACTCAACTTCACAAATATAAGATGAAATCTGAGGGGAGAGCCATATGGTAAAGCCAGAAGAGTTGAGTGACTTTGGGTAAATCACTTAACTTCCCAATACACCTTGCCTCCAATCCCCTCCTCTTCCCCCACCAGCTCTCTAAGATCATAAACAACAGAATAAGTGCTAATAATATGCATTTCTCAAAAAGGTCCCCTTAATGAGGAACTCCCTATACCAAAAAATTAGTGATGGGCTTCTCCAGTCTTAGAAAATCTAGGAAAAAGATGGGGGTGGGAATGTGGTTCCTGTACTACAAGCCTGCTCAATACAGGGGAGTGCTAGAACCAACTCATATTGGGAAGTCCATTGTTGAATTTTCAGCACGAGCACTTATACCTTGTTGATTGGCAGAAGTTACCAATAAAGATTTGATATATTAATTTGTTGCTTGCCTAAACTTAAGAAAGGGTGGGAAAAAATGCTTACAATGTTGACTAAAATGAAGATTGTGTACTGCATACAATTTTGGGGAGGAGAGAGCCAGTTATTAAACAGTTATGAGTCTACCCCTAAATAAGCTTCTGGAAGAGGCTGCATTGACTGTCATGGTTTCTGGGAATAAGAAGGTGACTGTCCCACCAGCCTCTGCCTAGCTCAGAATATAACCAAGGTCTTGGGTCACTTCTGGGTGTCTCACACTTTAGGAAGGTTAATGAGGAAGATGACGGGGGAGGGGAAGGATTCTAAACTCATACTGTATGAGGACCAGCTGACTGCACTGAGGGTGTTTATCCTGAGAAGAGATAATGGGGGAGGACAGGAGAGAAGAGCCATTTTCATCTTTTTAAAAGGAGGCTGTGGGAGAAAGACCAGAATCATCCTGTTGGGCCCCAGAGGTCAAAGTTGGGAGCAACAGGAGGGAGTGAGAAAGACCCTAAATTTAGGCTTGAAGTTGGAAGTTTGCTACCCAGGAGATCTGCCCCTGAGAGGAATGGGTCCCCTCCAGCAAAGGACTGATACACAGTGGATGAGGTTTTTTTCTCAAGTGTGAGCCAGCCTCCACAGCTTCTGCGAACCCTTCCAACTTGGAGATTCTGTAATTCTACCTCCAGCACACACATGGAAGAAGTCAGGCTGAGAGCAGTGAAACCTGGCCATGCCAGTTTTCTTGACATCCCAAGCAGATGCAACCTTATTCGGGTGCCCTTTTTGGGGTCTGTTTCCTTATCTATTAAATGATGGGTTGGTACTACAGGGCAAAGGTCCTAGACTGTGACCTATCACCAGCCAGTCAAGAGATCTTGGGCAAGTCACTTCCTCAGTTCCTTCAACTGTAAAACAGGAAAGCTGAACTGGTATTTCTAAGATCCTTCCTAGTTTGAACATTTTGATTCCCTCACAGGATGAGCCATATTAAGCAATTCATAATCATTTATTAAGCCCCTACTGTATTCCAGGTATGGTGCTAGGCACTAGAGATACCAAAGCTGAAATGAAACAGCCCCTAGCACCAAGTAGTTCACATTGCAAGGCAACAACATGGATGCGTACAGGTTTATGTTTTTAAAACACAAATTGCACAGATGTAGAGCTGAGATTGATCTCAGAAGCCATCTAGTCCCACTCTCTTATTTTACAGAAGGAGAAACTGAGGCCCAGCAAATTTATCCAATGTCACACTGGTGGTGATGATTAGAAGTAAAGTTTGGATCCATGTTCTCTTAATCTTCCACCAATTAATAAGAAGCAATTAAAAAAAAACTAGTTCCTTTCAATTGCAAAATTAAGCTCTGGAAGATATCTTAAAATCTATTTAAAACTCTGCAAAATAACCTCAGGTTGTTGTTGGTTAAAATGTTTCAATCAAACCTTTACTTTGTGGTTTTTTCCTTATCTCATGATTAGAGATAGAGAGTTGTGGTAGTCAGCTTGGCAGAGAGAGAAGGAGATAGAAAGCGAAAGAACAAGACACAGACACAGAAACTAATAGACGGACAGAGATAAGAGACTTGGAAGCAAAAACAGTTATTATGAGACAATCAGAGAACATTCAGAGATGGAGAGAGAGAGAGACAGAGAGAGAGACAGAGACGGACAGAGAGACAGAAAGACAGAGAAAGAGAGACAGAAAGACAGAGACAGAGATAGAAAGACAGAGATGCAGAGAGAGAGACAGAGGCAGAGAGAGACAGAGAGAGGAAAAGAGACTCAGGCTTGGAGTCAGGAAGACATCCATTCTGGTCCTGCCTTAGATGCATCAGCCAAAGGAAAGTCTCAGTACGGATCTGCATCAGTACAGATTCCCTAATTAAACTTGGGTACAGAGTTCCCCACTAAAATCACAGGTGTGTATACCTATCTGTGTGTGCACACAATACATGTATGTACACATACATGTTATGTGTGTATTTAGGTAGTTTATAAATGCAAGACAATTCCCGAGCACAATGTCTTCTTTTTCCATTTTGATTCATCTTGCGATGAGAGAAGGGAAAAGGTCCAGTGACTAAATCCAGGGGACTTGGAGGTTGGGAGCTGTCTTTGTCAGTTGCTTTCCTCTGATCTAGCTCTGAAATTCCCTTGAGGGACAACTGCCAGTTGTACTGAGTTATGTCCAAGTGACTGGCTGCTTGTCAGGTGAACAAACAATCCTCCAGGGATCTGACTGTAGCCAACAGGTTATGCCTTCGGAACCGGTGAGTACAACCCGTGAGAACACACGGGAACATGTGGGAACATGACCTTGTAATCAAGTCAAGCTGAGGACAGAGCCCTGCATGGAACTGAGGTAAATTTAGTCATCGAATTTATGACCTGCTTGACGCCACTGTTTTTGTTGACTCGTGGGGGAAGTAGGAGGAACAGGCAGAGACACCTCATTCAGGATTTAAGGCAGGTAGTCTGCTGAGCAGGGGAATCATTTTCCCCAGGAAATTGAGGGACTTTGACAGTGGATCAGCCAGAGGGCAAGACTTTTTTTTCTTTAATGGGCCTTTAACCAAAGAATCATTTCAGAGTAGGCCATGTGAACAGAAAGAGGTAAGACTTCCAAATGCTAAAAATAAAAATATCAGCCTTTGGGAGCCGTTCAGCATAATAGAATTCTTTTTAGAGGGCATCTTGGGTTTATTTTTTAATGGCAAAGGGAAAAATCTCAGGAACGATTTCAAAATTTAAAAAGATAGAAAGGCCATCCTAGAGCTAATGAGCAATAAGAACCAAAATGAAAGGGAAGAAGGTTCATCAGTTTCTCTCGCGCTCTTGATAGAGCTTTGGCACAAACTCAATTGGTGAAAAATCTACAGTGTTTAGTATTCCATATCTGCAGTATTCAATATGAAAGATTAAGAGACAAAAACAGAGTCTGAGACAGAACTGACAGAGACTAAGGCAGAGAGAGACAGAGATAGAGACACAGAGAGTTGACCTCAGAGCTAGGAAGACCTCCATTCCAGTCCTGCCTCTCATATTCAATATTCATGTAACTGACTAGTCATTGTCAAATAGGGTAAAGAACCATGTGGAATAACAATGATGAGGTCAGGTTGACTTCCAGGAACTCATTTTCTGACATGTGGCTGATCTAGTGGAGGGAGAAGAAGGGCATTTGTAAAAACATCTGAAACTTATCTCTACCAGTCAAAGATTTCATTTTTGTTGCTCTGGTTTGCATTTGAATATAGTCTGGATGAGGCACTCATTTGCACAGTCAAGGAAAAGAGAACAGGGACACAGTCATATTCTCAGCTTAGTGCAAATGTGGAGATCTATCAAAAATACAGCTATAGATCCTGACATCAGCTGTCCAATTACTACCCCAAGCTATACAGGAATTCTCTACCAATAGGGCCCCAGAAATTACTCCTGGGGGCAAGAATGTATACAAATAGCCTGGACATCTTCCACTTTAGATGTGCTCCAAATTTTATACTCATTCTTCACACCCATCAGATGGCCTAAGGACCCATATGGTGTGGTGAGAAAAGAGCCCCTCCCTTCCAGGGTTCACATGAGAAAATATTTGTGAAGTGCATTGTTACTGTGGTTGAGTGATGTGACCCCCTTTGGGGTTTTCTTGGCAAAAATACTGGAGAGATTGGCCATTTCCTTCTTCAGCTCATTTTACACATGAGGAAACTGAGGCAAACTGGGCAAAATGACTTGCCCAGGGGCATATGGCTAGTAAGTGTCGAAGGCTGGATTTGAAATAGGGATAAACTCAGATGAGTCCTCCTGACTCCAGGACACACACCAAAGTTCTTAGTGTTTAATAAGTAATAAAATTCTTCCTTTTTTCCTTTCTTCCTTCCTTCCTTCCTTCCTATCTTCCTTCCTTATTTCCATGTGGATGTTGGCAGAATTGTCCCTCAGAAGAGGTCAGGGAAGGACATGTTTTCACAGGTTCCCTACTCCTTCTGGAGATGATCACACCAGTAATTAGCCTCGCTAATTACTAGTATAACAAGAAAACCTGTCTTCAGGTGAGATAGACACTGGTTTGGTTTTTGCCAATGTGTACCCATTGATAAAATCCTACTACTTTCTTGAAAAGCAAAATTCCTCAAAACATAGCTGCTTGCCTAGAAGAAATTTATCTTCCCTCACCTAAACATATGCACACACAGCTCTTCTCACACTAGCAGGGACACCCTCTGTTTACATATCCCCTGGAAAAGAGGTTTTTTTGATGAGAATGAAATCATTTTTCCACTTCATAAAAAATGTGTTTAAAGGAGTCAGATGGCTAGTCTGTGGACCCATATGTTTACAATATATGAAAAGCAGGCACAGTGATGTACTGTTGATGGAGATGCAAACTGATGAGTAGGTACAAACATTCTGGATAAAAATTTGGAATTCTGTGAGAAGAGTTACTCAACTTCACACCCTTTGAACCAGAAATATCTCTGCAGGGCAGTTTTTTTTTCTTTTTAAAATTTTCATTTTATCAGAGTAGGAGCTTCTCAGTGAAGAGTTCTCTGCCCCAAGGAGGAGTTGAACCTTCTACAAATATGCTTAGAAAGTTTCCTGGGGACACTGAGAGGTTTAATGACTTACTTTCCTGGGATCCTAAGGTCTGTGTTTTTCAGAAACTGGATTTGAACCAGGGTTGTCTGACTACAAGGTCAAATCTCTATTATGGAACCTCTGTTCCATGTACCCTACAGAAATAAATCCCCTATGTATGTTAAAACATGTTCACTGATGTGCTTTTGTGATGATGAAATGTGAAAAAATTGTAATATATAAATATAATGAAATATTACCATTCTGTAAGAGCCAAGGAAGATGAAGATTTCAACAAATGAGATGATTTGTATGAACAGACCCAGAGAGAAAGAAGCAGGACCAGCAGAACAATATATACAATGACTAATAGTGCAAATGTTTATCAAAAGCTATAATACAGGAGGCAGAATCAGGACGGCACAGTAGAAGCAGAAACTTGCTAGAGCTCTCCCCCTAAGCCCAGCCAAATGCCTGTAAAAAATGACGATAAACAAATTCTGGAGCTACACAACTCACAGAATGATGGAGTGAAGCAAATCTCCAGCCCAAGACAGCCATCTATCACAATGGTGGGAACAGAGTGCAGTCCAGCATGGGATGCACCAGCACAGATGGGGATGTGAGCAGGCCTTGGGAGGACTGATTCTCTGGCACCTGTGGTGGTTTCCAGACTTCACAACTCCAAAGTGAAGAGAGAAATTGGATGGTTAAAAATCTGTTTGAATTGTGTGAGACAGTAGGGTGGTCCGGCCCCAGTCCCAGGATGGCCAAGGGGGTGGAAGAGCATGTGGCACTTGCAGCAAAGGCAGTGACAGTGACTGTTTCTGGAGCTCTAGGCCCACAGATTGTGGGGGGATTGAGCTGCTGACAGTATACCCCTCCACCCCCACTGGAAGTAGAGTCAAGCAGAACCTTGAGTAAGAGTTCAAAAGTCAAGTAAATGGTTGAGGAAAAGAGCAACAATCAAAAAAAGAATCAGACAATAGACTCTTACTTTGGTGACAAGGAAGGCCAAAATATACAAACAGAAGACAACAAAGTCAAATCTCCTACATCCAAAGTCTCCAAGAAAAATATGAAATTAGTCTCAGGCCACTGAAGAGCTCAAGAAGGATTTTGGAAATCAAGTAAGAGAAATAGAACAAAAATTAGGAAGAGAAGTGAGAATGATGCATGAAAATCATGAAAAATAAATCAACTGCTTGCTAAAGGGGACTCAAAAATGCTGAAGAAAATAACACCTTAAAAAATAGACTAACCCAAATGACAAAAGAAATCCAAAAAGCCAATGAGGAGAAGAATGCCTTAGAAAGCAAAATTGGTCAGATGGAAAAGGAGGTCTAAAAGTTCACTGAAGAAAATAATTCCTTAAAGATTAGAATGGAGCAGATGGAAGTTAATGACTTTATGAGAAATCAAAAAATTATGAAACAAAACCAAAGGAATGAAAAAATAGCAGCCAATGTGAAATATCTCATTGGAAAAACAACTCACCTGGAAAATAGATTCAGGAAAAATAATTTTAAAATTATTGGACTACCTGAAAACTATGATCAAAAAAAGAGCTTAAACATCATCTTTCAAGAAATTATCAAGGGAAACTTCCCCAATATTCTAGAACCAGAGGGTAAAATAGATGCTGAAAGAATCCACCAATTGCCTCCTGAAAGAGATCTCAAAAGGAAAACTCCTAAGAATATTGTAGCCAAATTCCAGAGCTCCCAGATCAAGGAGAAAATATCACAAACAGCCATAAAGAAACAATTTGAATATTGTGGAAATACAATCAGGATAACACAAGATCTGGCAGCTTCTACATTAAGGGATCAGAGGGCTTGGAATATGAGATTCCAGAAGTCAAAGGAGTTAGAATTAAAACCAAGGATCACCTACCCAGCAAAACTGAGTATAATACTTCAGGGGAGAAAATTGTCATTCAATGAAATAGAGGACTTTCAAGCATTCTTGATGAGAAGAATGACCAGACCTGAATAGAAAATTTGACTTTTAAACACAAGAATCAAGAGAAGCATGAAAACGTAAACAGGAAAGAGAAATTATAACAGATTTACTAAAGTTGAACTGTTTACATTCCTCCATGGAAAGATCATGTTTGTAACTCTTGAGCCTTTTCTCAGTATTAGGGTAGTTGAAGGGATTGTATACATATAGACAGAGGGTACAGAGTGAGTTGAATAGGTAGGGATGATATCTAAAAAAATAAAATTAAGGGATGAGAGAGGAATATATTGCGAGGAGAAAGGGAGAAATAGAATGGGGCAAATTATCTCACATATAAGAGGCAAGAAAAAGCTTTTTCAATGAATGGGAAGAGGGGGAAAGTGAGAGGGAAAGAGGACCCTTACTCTCATCAGATTTGACTTAAGAAGGGAATAACATGCTCACTCGATTTGGTATGAAAATCTATCCTACATTACAGGAAAGTAGGGAGAAAGGGGGATAAGCGGGGAGGTGAGGTGGGGGAAATGATAGAAGGGAGGGCAAATGGGAGGAGGAGGTAATTAGAAATAAACACTTTTGAGAAGTGACAGGGTCAAAAGAGAGAATAGAATAAATGGGGGACAGGATAGAATGGAGGAAAATATAGTCTTTCACATCATGACTGTTATGGAAGTATTCTGCATGGCTACACATGTATAACCTATATTGAATTGCTTGCCTTCTAAGTGGGAATGGGTGGAAATGGAGGAAGGGAAAAAAGTTGGAACTCAAAGTTTTAAAAACGAGTGTTAAAAATTGCTTTTATATGCAACTGGGAAATAAGACATACAGGCAATGGGACATAGAAATCTATCTTGCCCTACAAGAAAATAGAGGGGAAGGGGATAAGAAAAGGGAGGGGTGTGATAGAAGGAAGAGCAGACTGGGGGAAGGGAAAAGTGGAATGCATGATGTCTTGGAGTAGGTGGAGGGTAGAGAGGGGGAGAAAATTCAGAACTCAAAATCTTGTGGAAGTGAATGTTGAAAACTAAAAATTAATAATTAAAAAAGTATACTATATTAAGATGGTTTTTGTTTTGCATTACATATGTATTTATAAAAAAAAAATTCAACAGCTCCAAAGGACAATGGAAGATCAATATAAATGACAGTAAATACAACAAATGCTGAGTCCAAAGCTTAGATTATAATGAACACCAAGTGATGTGGACAGTGGCAAACATAGCAGCTGTCTTGGTCAGTTTTGTTTGAATGTTTTTTCTCTGTAATGAAAGGAGTCTCAGAGTGGGGAGTGAGATGGGGAGAGGTAAGGGCATAAAGAAAAATATCAGTGATGCAAAAAACATAAAGACATTGTCAAAAATTGAGAGAAGGGAGACTGAAGAGGGAAAAGGAGAGAAAGGAAAAGGGAGAAGAGAAAGGAGAGGAAAGGAAGAGAAAAGAAAGGGAAAGAGAGAAGAGGTTAGGAGAAGGGAGAGGAGGGAAGAGGAGAGAAGGAAAAGGAGAGAAGAGGAAAGGGGAAGGGAGAGGGGGAGAGAAGAGAGAAGGAGGAGATTCAGCCTTCAAGGCAGGAAAACTCAGGTCCAAGACCTATGTTTGCTACATACTGAGTGTGTGACTCTGGCCAAGACATTACTCTCTTTAGGATCTCGACAACTTTCTAAGCCCAGGGATTTTTAGCTCTTTTGTGTATTATGGACACCTTTGACAGTCTGATGAAGCCTATGGGCCCTTTTTCAGAATATTGTCTTTAAATAATTGAATGAAATATGAATTTATTAGAAATTAATGAAAATGAAGATGCAATTTTTCCCATCCAAGTTCACAGGCCCCCTGAAATCTATTCATGGACCCCAGTTTAAGAAACTCTGCTCTAAATCTGTTGCTGAGGATGTGCTGCCTGCATTGTTAGAAGGAGTTTCCTCACATGTGAGTTCTCTACCCCAGTGAAATAGTTGCTATCCCTTTCCCCTGTAGATTTAGGAAGCAGACAGATCCTTGACATGGAGCTTTCTAATGATTTTCTGGGTCTAGGTAGTCCATACTCATTACCACAACAAGGGTGATACTTTATGGAACATGAAATAAAAGACAGAGAATTAATTATATCCTGAAGTAAGCCAGAAGGGTTGTGCATGCATGCCTGTAAATGCTTTCATCTTCCTAATACATGCTTTTCCTCCAGAAGCATCCTCCTTTACTCTGCCCCTAAAACACTTCTCTAAGGCATTTAAATAGTTATAAGTTTGCCCTTCAGGAAAAGTAACAAAGACTCCCAGCAAACGTGTTAGAGGGATGATTTTCTCCCTTTGGGGGTTTAAAACAGACCTCATCACAACTGGAGCATGTCACACAAAGGCCACGTTGTCCACACTGCCCACAGGAAGTGAGACAGAGCTGCTTTCATATCCAGAAATGAATCTGAACATGGAGATGGTGCATCTAGTGACGACGGCATCTCCAAAGGGCCATTGAGTTTGGGGAGCAGGGAAAAGCCTGTTTCTCACTCAACTGGAGTAAGCATGCTACTGATTCACGGTGGCCCATTTCAGGTGCTAGTAGAAGAAGACTCCCCCAGAGTTCCTCTCCACATCATCATCCCTCCTCTTGGGCACCTTTTCCTCTCCTGTTCCCAATGCCTTTTTCAAAGCATCTGCCTGGTGTTCTCTGGCCCAGAGTTCTTTGAGGATGCTCTCTGCTTTGTCTTTCTTTCTTCAAAGAGGTTACAGAAATATTTATAATGCTGGAGGCTCTTGATGTCCTACTGCTCCAAGCTGCCTAGAGCAAAAATAAAATGGGTAGGCTATCTTTAATCCAAAGAACCCACATATGAAGTTGGTGTTTACACATTGGCTCATCAAGGTTTCTATCTCCATTTCTCAGTGATGCAGAATTCTGTCCAATTGTTCTGGAAAAAGATTCGAGACCATCCATTCTTTTGAGGGTCTATCTTTTGTTTAAACAAGATGTCTTCAATTCCATTCCAGCAATATTAAGTTAGGGAAATAATACATTTCCTCAAGGAGCTTACATTCTCCTAATTAACATTATTAATTGTGAATAATGGGAGGATGTACATGGAAAAGGGGAAAGGGAATAAATATTTATCTAGCACCTACTACATGCTAAGCACTTTACAATTATTAGCTCATTTGATTCTCACATAACTGTAAAAGGTGGGTGCTGTGATTATCCCCGTTGTACAGCTGAAGAAACTGAGACTGACAGAGTAACTTGCCTAGGATCACATAACTAGTAAGGAGATGACATAAGAACTTAGGTCTTCCTGACTCTAGACCCAGCACTCTATCTACTGCACGGTCTAGTTGCCTCTAAAAAAAAATAAGCTTATATGGTTCACATTCATATAGCTAAGGTTTGCAAACTACTCTGCATAGATGATCTCACTGGATCCTCACAAAAACTCTATGAGATATATGCTATTTTTTTATTCCCATTTTACATATGAGGAAACTGATACAAAGAGGTTAAACGAAACCACAAAGGTTTACACAGTTAGCTGGCATAGCATTTGAAACCTCATCTTTCTGGTTTCAATTTTACTGCTCTATTCCTTATACCAAACTGCCTTTACAGGAATTTCTGTGTGTGTGTGTGTGTGTGTGTGTGTGTGTGTGTTGGAGGGGGCAGCTAGGTGGCACAGTTAGCACTGGACTTGGAATCAGGACGACTTGGTTTCCTCATCTGTAAAATGAGCTGGAGAAGGAAATGGACAACCACACCAGTATCCTTGCTAAGAAAACTCCAAAAGAGTTAAAAGAGTTGGACATGACAAAAACAACTCAAGAACAAAATAAACGTATGCATACGTATATATGCATGCTGCATGTGTATATACATATTTTGCAGACATATATATGTATATTACATATATACAGTTCAGGACCCAGAACTCGAGAGTCCCAGGAATAATGGTGCCCCTCAGACCCTGGGCTTGGCTTCCTGCTCAGGCCTTGCAGCCACCATCCAAAGCAACAGTCTTGGCTCAAGCTTCTCCAGGTTCAATAGCCCCTGCAACCTCAGTCACTAACTACTGAAGATACAGAAAAGCCCGGTCTTACCCCTAGACACCTTGGCACCATCTAATGGTTCCATATCAGAAACATGAGAAATTATTACATTTTTGAAGACGATGCATTACAATGTTAATCCCTAATTTCAGAGGCTCAAAGAGTGGTGGGGAAGGCACTGCTATGGGCCAGAGGAAGGATCACCGCTAGTGAGGTGCTAGACTGTGTCTATTTGTTATGAGGAAATGGACAACCACGCCAGTATCCTTGCCAAGAAAATTCCTTCTCTCTTCTATTTTTCCTTATGGGGGGGTGGGGATGACAGGGATGAGGGGAAGAGAATAAATATTTATAAATTTAAAAAAAAATGATGGAGCTCGGTGAGTCATGATAGGATTGGAAGCTGAACCGCAATGGCGTCTGCCGACCATGAGGCCTTTCCGGTTTGTAGCTGAAACCTCCTGGGTGGGAGAATGGGAGCTCCCTGAGAGGGAGATGGTGGGACTTTTCTGTTTGTATCCTATGTATGCCTAGTACTATGCTTCGTATAAAGTGCTTAATAAATGCTTTATCATTCCAACAAGTCATTAAGGCAACCCTCTACCTTCCACCTTGACCCAGAATGAGCAAAAAGGACAGTGTGGATTTGGGGTTCAGAGCTTATTTAGGCCAGCCCAAAGAGTCAAATGTCACCTCACACAAGATGAGGCAGCACTGCATTCTGGGAGGCAGAGGTGGCCAGGCAGGGCATAGGTGATCCCCATCCCAAGAAGGCAAGATCTGGGGACCCCACTTCTCTGCCCTCAGAAGGTACATCCAGTCAACAGCAGAGGCACCTGCCTCCTTCTCCCCCCTGCTCCATCCTTCTTCCCTCCCTCCTTCCTGCCCTTCCTCTGGTTTTCAACCAAGTTCATTTCAGGTCAATAAAATTTAACCAAAAACACTGTGTGCCAGAAGGCACTATGAAATGAGAACTGGGCCCCAGGTCTTCTTGACTGGGAGAGTGACTCAGTCAGACCTGTGCTTTAGAGAAATTATCCTGGCCTGGGATCAGAGAGCCCAGAGGCAGGAAGCTTGAAGCAGGTTGGGGCTTGGGGTGGGAGGGGGGAGCGGAAGGGGGTGTTCTCGGCAGAATTGGATTAACGGTTTGGTCTTTACTGATCGCCCACCTTCCCTTTCATGGTCCTCTCTTGCCTTTGGGGCTTTAGTGACAGCCTCCATCTTTTCCTTCCCCCTTTCCCTTCCCCCTCCCACTTTCCCTTCTCCTTCCCCTCCACCTTCCTTTCCTCTTCCTGCTTCCCTCTCCTCTGCCCCTTGTGTACCATTCTTACACAGGTTTGGCCTCTCAGCTGCCAATGAATCCCAACTGTAGTGTTCTGTGGCAGTAGCTTGGGATGTTAACCCTCCTAGACTTATGTGCATTTACTCATTCATCCACAGGCAAATGAATTAAGGGCTTAATTCCTGTCCTCAGAGAGCTCATGGTCTAACAGGGGAGACAGCGCATGAACAGTTAGGATTGTCCTTCCAAGTAGTAGAGAGACAAGATCTGTGTCAGAGAGGAAGGTGTGGGGGCGGGGGAGAGAGGGGCTAAGGAAAGGCCTCCTGCCGAAAGAAGGGGTCTTTGAGCCGTCTTTGAGGAAGTGAGATAGATCTCAGAGAGGGAGAGTGTGTCAGGACCCAGAGAGCCAGGACAAAGGCCTGAGCCAGGAGATGGGGCATCCCAGAATAGCCAGGAAGTCCGAGCAGCCAGAGGCCAGTGTGGGCCTTCATTGAGCCTATAAAGGGGAGAAAGTGACCGAAACCAGCAAAGGGATGGAGGGGCCAGGCTGTGGAGGGCTGTTAGCTTCACCCGAGTGTGGATCCTCAAGACGCCTTGCTTCCGGTAGAGGGCGCCCAGCCCTCTTGGGGAAACTTGGCCAAAGTCCTTGTGGTCTTGCCCCTTATTCCTATCCCCTGCCTGTCACGCCCTGGGCTCTCAGGCAAGCCACATCCTCCTCCCTCCAAAGGAGCAGAATAGGGCCTTGGGAGTGCCTGGCAATCAGCACCACCCCAAACAAAGGATGTGGCTATAGGCCCTTGTGTTTCTCCTCTTGCCTCCTGACACCCCGTTCCCACCTCCTAGGAATCCCTTCCACTTCTCTCTTCCTGTAAGTACCCTAGGGACCCATATCCCTACCACCTGCAGGGTTCCCTGTCTCAAATCCTGCCCAGTTTCCCTGGAAATTCCTGGCTAGGAAAATGAATGGAGAAGCCCAGGAAAATCCTTCTGGCTTCCTACACATCATGAATGGCACATCCTCCAACTATGTTCCTTCTCCTGCTAACCCGATGTGACTTGAACGTGGAGGTCGTTCGAACATCACAGGTAGTGACCACTCCTCCCCAGTTTCCTTCAAGGATCCACTCAGGGCCTCACTTTTCCTCTATTTTTGGGGGTTTTCATAGGCACTCCAGTTAAGACTATAGGCACCTTCTCAGAATCATGATTTTGAATGCAAAACTACAAAAGACATATTACATTGAAAAACAAGTTCTTGGACCCCAGAATAAGAGCCCCTACAAACTGTTCATGCTTCCTCCCCATCTCAGATTTTCTGATCTGTGTCAAGGCTGTATGTGTATTCTGTCCCTGCACCTCATATTCTCTATATCCCCAATAACTAGCAGAGTACTTTGTATATAATAATAAATACCCCATGAATTGAATTTTCAGGCTCATACCAGTGGACCCTGGACAAGTCACTTAACCT
The DNA here is from genome assembly GCA_028658325.1 of Potorous gilbertii. Lineage (NCBI taxonomy): Eukaryota > Metazoa > Chordata > Mammalia > Diprotodontia > Potoroidae > Potorous > Potorous gilbertii. The sequence goes on along the minus strand of CM053770.1, from coordinate 231,916,227 downwards.
ATGTCTGCTTGCAAAATGTCACGTACAAAACAGGGGTGATAGTACCTCCTAGCTCCCAGGTTGTTGTGAAGCTAAAATAAGATTGTTTTTGTAAAGTGCTTAACAAACCTCCAAGTACTCTAGAAATGCTATTTGTATTATAGTTGTTCTATCTGGACATCTAAACTGGATCAGTGAGGGATCAGAGGCTTAACCTGTAACATCTGGCAATAGGTACAGGGGGATAGAAAAACCCTTTGACCTAGCAATATAACTACTGAATCTGTATCCCAAAAGAGATTTATAAAAAGGAAAAGGACCTATATGTACAAAAATATTTGTAGCAGTTCTTTGTTGGGGCAAAGAATTGGAAATTGAGGGGATGCTCATCAATTGGGGAATGACTGAACAAGTTGTGGTATGTGATTATGATGGAATACTATTGGGCTTTAAGAAAAACCTGGAAAGACTTTTATGAGCTGATTCAAAGTGACACGTACTGTAAGATGAATCAGCTGTGAATGACTTAGCTATTCTCAGTGATACAATGATCCGGGACAACTCTGAAGGACTTAAGATAAAAAATGCTATTCATCCCCAGGGAAAGAACTGACAGAGTCTGAATACAGATAGAAGCATACTTTTTTTAAAAAAATTTTTTATCTGTTTTCTTTCACAACATGACTAATATGGAAATGTTTTGCATGACTACACATGTATAACCTCTATGGCATTGCTTGCCTTCTCAGGGAAGAGGGGTGGGAAGGGAGGATGGGAGAGAAGTTGGAACTCAAAGTTTTAAAAATGAATGTTAAAATTTGTTTTTGCATGTAATTGGGAGAAAATAAGATGCTAAAGATAAAAATAATGATCCCTGTTCTCAAGAAGCTTCCCTTCTATTGGATGGGGAGGGGGAAGGGGCTAGAATGACTGAAGTTTTGAACTGAGGGAATAAGAGGAGGAGGATGCTATCCTGGGGAAATATGGAAGTAAGTTGGGGGAAAGGTGGTGAAAACAATACTGGACGTCTTCAGCTTTGGGTTCCAGCCAGTCCAGATGGAAGCATCCAATAACGGATTGGAGATGCAGGGCTGGAATTTAGCAGAAAAACAAGAGATTCTGACCTTTGCATAGAGGTCATCACTGAACCTGCAAGGGAAGATAATAGCCCCAGGTTAGAGTGTTGGGGCTGTCCACCTCTTTACAGGTGCATGGCGGGTCTAGAAGTGATCACTGATAATAACCCCAGGTCCACCTCTTTATAGGTGCATGGCTAGTCTACAAGTGATCAATGAGAGCAACGATGACTGGAAAAGCTGCCCCTGGATTCCCAATTCTGGGCACCCTGTGGGTTGGGCAAACCAGGAAGTACTCCATGACTTTCATGCCCCATTTAAGGCTTCTGTTCTTCAAGGGAATGAATGGAAATTTCAAGCAAGTAAAGGGTAGGAGCACTTTTCTATGTGATCATACTCTCCTCATAACAGTTTTATGGGAAATAATGAGAAGTGGGAACAGGTAGCACATGGCTGCCCCATTGATATAATTGATATCATTGTTATCAATGTGGGCTGCACCCACATCATACAAAGAGTAGAAGGGTGGGAGTGGGTGTCTGGAAAGGGAGGGAGAGAAAAATGTGTAATGTCTCCCAGCCACTCCAGATCCCTGGATTCTCAGGATGCAAGAACCAAATAAGACAGGAAAAGTGAATCTGAAAATGCAGACGGGATTCATGGGAAGGTTAGCTGGTGATGTCTGGGTGTGTCAATCTCTTGGCAGAGGGACTTAGAAAAGAAAATGAAGGAAGGCCATAGAAAGAAGGCTTGAAGATTGATGAATGAAAATGGTGGGCGGGACAAATTCCTGGAAGATATGATAAGGTATAAAATCAAGAGTATAAGAAAAGGCATTTACTTGGACAAGTTGGACTTTCTTCAACTTAGGAGTAAAAGAGGGAGATAGGTATAAATATATACAGGTGTTGAGGTACAGATTTGGGGAGAAATGAGAACTGACAAGGCGGGGGAGATTTTCCGAGTAAGTTAAGAGGCAACTAAGAGAGAGGAAGTTAGGACGATCTGAGGGTGTGGAGAGATGAGTATCAGAGTTTATGCTCTGGAACTATTTGAGGATCTATTTGAGGGTGGGGAACATGACTTTGTAGCAGACCCAGACGGCATGATTACCCGGCTTTCTCTTCGAGGCATTCTGAGGGATGGCAGAGGACAATGGGAGTGACTCAGGATTGAGAGTCTTCGTAGTATAAGCGAAAAAAGAGAACTGGGGACCCCAGGCACATGACGGAGCCTTGTTGAACTGGTTAACTATAGAGATGAGACAATGAAGGCATACAAAGAGCAGGCGTAATGCACCGGGGGGAGTCAGAGACTGAGAAAATCAGAGGATGCTGGTGAGGACCAAGAATAGGTTTAGGAATGAGACGTGGACAATGCTGGAGGATGGGAGATTGTGATTTCAGATCCCCAGATCGGATATCAAGGGAGCACAGTTTGGTGTGAAGGGGAGGTGGGTCTATCCCTTGGATGGAGGGGAGATATTGATCATGGGAATCTAGAGGACAGTATTGATGGGAGGGGACAGAGGGGAATGTTTATGCTGAATTCCTCAACCATGAGGGCAGAGGGTGGAATCAAAGACTCAGAGCTTCCTGCGAAAGACTCGAGAGGACCAGGAGGGCTGCCCATCACAGGGCCAGAAGGCTCTAGACCTGATGAGTCAGACCGGAGGTTCGAGTCTCCAGGGGAGGGTGCAGAAGTGTTGGAGGGCCCCGAAGGGCATCAGCAAAAGGGGAGGCGGGGAGGGCTGCTTCCCCTTCGGCTGGGGAATTTGACAAGAGCTCGCAGCCACCGAGGGTAGCCTGGGGGCTTCTAGGGATCAGAAGAAAAAGTGGCCAGACTCCCCGTCGAGGGAGAGGTGGGAAAGTCTTCTCAGGTTTGTTTCCGGAGTCCGACTGGGGGATACCGTGAGAAGTCGTCAGAAAGAGGTCAAGAACCCCAAGTGGAAGCGGGATGAGCTGGGCAAAGCCCCGGGGGTGCCACGAATGGATGCGGGTGGGGAAGGGGTGTCATCGTATCCTGGAGAAGGGGAGTCACGCAGCCGTTGATGAAAATGACCCCCGGGAGTGTCTGGGAAGAGAGGGTCACCCGGGGGTGCCTCTGGAGAAGTGAGGGTCCCTGATGACACCTAGCATTTATATCGAGCCTCCTTTTACAAACGTTATCTCCTTTGAATCTCATAACAATACTTGGAAGTAGATACTGACTATTTTACAGGTGAGGAAACTGAGGCGGAGGATGATCCTGCGCTCAGATCCTCCGGGCTCTCCGGTCACTTCAGGGATAACTTTTGGGGCGCCCTGAAGACCCTTTGAGGGCGCCTCGAGCGGGGCGGGTCAGGCCCAGGCTTCGGTAAGGCCCCGGACCAGCGCTCTGCTGGGGAAGGGGCAGGGGCCGGAGCGGCTGCGCAGGCTCAGTGCTCAGCACGGGACCACGCGCCGGGCGCGTGCAGGGCCACCCCGGGAGCGCGCGTGCGCGCGGCTGCCGCCGAGCTCCTCGCAGCCCCGTGCTCATCCGGGACTCCACCGGCCCCCGCACCGTCAGCAGCCAATCGCGGCCCTCGGGGGCGGGGCTTGGGTGTTCGCTCACGCGGTACGGGGAGAGGTCGCCACCGGCTCCGTGGGGGGAAGGGGGAGGCTGGGACGCCATCGACAACCGTGAGAGCGAGGGACGGGAAGCGCCGTCAGCTACGACTCACGTCTGCAAAGCCGGCGGCGGCGGCCAGGGGCCGAGCGGCTGCTTCGGGAGCGCGAGGTGCCGCCCATAGGTCGCCGGCTCCTCCCTGCCGCCGGTTGCCGGGTGTAGTAAACACACTTCAGAAACGTGACGAGCTGGCGGTCACGTGGCCGGGGCTTCAGCCAATGGGCGGCCGGGGGCGGGGCGTGGGCCGCTGACGCGTCTGCCCCAGCGCGAGGAGCCAGAGTCCGAGCCGGAGCTGCCACCGACTCGGGGAACCCCACAGCAGGCGGGCGAGAGCGGGACCCAATCTCGGACCAGGGCCGGAGCCGGAACCTGGGCTTCCCCTTCTTCTCTCTCTTTGCTGGCCCCGACCCGGGCCGGCTGGGCCACGTGACCCCCGGGGCGTCGGCGCGAGGCTCCCCCCCACTGGTCCGCCGGGACGCGATGTGGCCGGGCGGCCGCGGGCCTCGCTGGGTCCTAGAGCCCTCCGATCTCTAAGGCTCCGCCGGGAGACGAGCAGGCTGCGAGATGGGGGTGAACGCCGTGCACTGGTTCCGGAAGGGGCTTCGGCTCCACGACAACCCCGCGCTCAAGGAGTGCATCGAGGGCGCCGACACCGTGCGCTGCGTCTATATCCTGGACCCCTGGTTCGCGGGCTCCTCCAACGTGGGCATCAACAGGTGGAGGTGAGTCCGTGCTGGGGCTGCCCGGAGGGGGCAATGAATGGGAGGGAGGGTGGGGAGGAGGCCCAGCTCCCAGAGCCACGTGTCAATCAACGTGTGATATTACCGTCTGCTTCTCCCTCCGTGAGAGGGGAGGATGGGCTCCGAGGTCCGAGCCACCCGTCAATCGTATTGATTGACAATCGATATGGGATGCTGTAATTTTCTCTGAGCCTCAGTTTCCTCCTCTGTAAGAGGGAAGGACGGGCTCCGAGGTCCCTACTCCAGAGCCACCCGTCAGTCATATTGACAATCAATATGGGTCTCTGAGCCTCAGTTTCTTTATTTGTAAAAGGAGGACGTTGGACTAAACTGGCTTCTGAAGTCCTTGTAACCGAGCCGCGGTTTTCTTTCTCTGTACCTGTAAGGAGGGATTGCACCGTGTGGGCCCTAAGAACCCTTTTGTCTCTAGAACTCATCCTCTGAGCCTCAGTTTCTTTGCTTGTCAAATGAGCAGTTTGGGTTACATGGGCTTGGAGGAGCCTCTGATCTCTGGATATGTGACTACGCGATCCCTCAGGGACCAAACATTTTATGAGGAGTCTGGAGAGGTGACTGTGATGTGTGTGTACAGCCTTTTGCAAACTTGAGAGCGCTGTATAAATGATTCCAGCTCTTCTTAGGTGCCTGCACTGGGGGAGGACTGAGCACACTGGAAGGAGCTGGTCTGTGGGTTTGGGGGGAGGGACAGTTTGGAAGGGTTAGAGGTCCTACCTACAGAGAGCAAAGTGAGCCCCCTTCTCATTAAGTGACGTGGCCAAGGTCACACTGGCAGTGAGAGCCAGAGCTCTTCTGGCTTCAAAGCGAGTCCCTGCCATCAAGGAGCTCACTTCCCTGCTGGAGTTGGGGGTAGGTAATGTGCCCCATGCATAAGTCAGTGCATTTGTGGTGGGATGGGGGACATCTGTGATTTCTGGTATAGTCTTGGGACTTCATATCCCACTTGTGACACTGATTCACCTCCATGCCTCCCTTTAATATAAAAATGAAGGTGTTGGACCCCTTTGGCCCTTCCAACTGTATGTCTGATCCTTGTGTTGAAACTCTAGGTATAGAGCAGCAGAGGGCTGCTGGGCAGATAGGGACCTCCTCTGGGCTTATCATCAGGGATCCTGGAGACCGCTTCCCTTCTCATTTCATAGAAGAGGACACTGAAGCCCACAAAGTAGCAGGACTAGGATGAGACATCCCTTCCTCTTTCTGCAGGATCAGAAAATAGTAGCTCCGAAGTTTGCTGAGTGGCCCCTGTTGGGGCCCTCTTTAGCCCCATTTTATAGCTGAGAGATTTGAAGCAAAGAGGTGTCAGACAACTTGCATGGAGTCAGGGGGCTAGGAGGGGTTGGAGCTGGGACTCAGCCTGAATGCCCTGCTGCCCGCTATCTCCCAGGCACATGCTGCAGCCCTGGGCTTTCCAAGCAAGTCTGTGTTTGAGAGCAGGAAGGAAGGAGTTCTATTACTTAAGAATTAAACCAAAACGGCCAGAGTTCTCCTGGCCTCTCTGCTCCATTCTGTGTATTCCCCAAATCCAGTCCACCCCAAGCTTGTGGCTTCCTGCTCTCCCTGAGTACAGCCCTGGCCGCCAGCGTGTACTCTTTGTTTTGGTACCAGAGCCAAGACAACGGGCACTTGGGGGCTTCTCCACCTTAAGGCTGATGTCGGAGCAGCGGCAGGGCCCAGCTTATGTCTTAGTTTTGCCTTACTCCGCCTTGTGGCTGAGGAGATCCAGCACACTTGGACTTTATAGGCGCCTCAGAAAGAGATCCTCCCAGCCCATCACATGGAAGAAACCTAGGGGATGATGCTGTCCCTTTCTTCTCATCATCCCCCTGAAATATTGGCTTCTAGCCCTCCCCTCTCTTCGTGGGGAAACCTTCCTTAACAGCCTTCTTCCCTGGATTCCCAGACTGGGGATGATAAATGGCAGAGGAGATTCAGAACAAGTACTCACCTCACCCCTGGCACTGAGTCAGTGCTAATGGCATCAGACCAGTACGGCACAGGCACTTATTCCTCTGGGGAAAAGAAAACCCCTTAAAAATGGCCAGACCCTCAACTAGAGAATCCTCAGAAGAATCATATAAGCATAATTGTGCGAGGGAGGAGGGAGCTGTGACAGGGTAAAAGAATGCTAGAGTCCCAAGATCTGAGTTCAAGTTCTGACTGCCTCTTCCTAGCTGGAGACCTCCCTCAGTCCAGAAATAGGTTTTGCATACAGTAGCTGCTATATAAATGTTTATTGAATTTGATTTGTGCTTTGACCTTGGACTTGCCGAATATCTCTAATCCTTAGTTTCCCCACTGGTAAAATGAGGATCACAAGATTTGAAATGTTTGTCTTGGTTTTGAGGCTAATGCTTTATAACCTTCACCTGCTAGATTTCCTCATGACCAGGCTCCTTGGAAGCCCTTTCCCGATGCCTCATTATGGTGTGAGGGTAGCCCTGAGTTCTTGAAGACTGTGCCAATTCACTCTCAGAGGCCCTTTGAGCATCTGGTGACCAAAGACCAGCAACTTTACACAGGCTAAAATTGTATCAGGAGAGACACAGGGGTGAAGCTTTGGCCCAAGTTGGCCCTAGTAGTTCATGAGATATAGAGATGGGCTGGGAGGCCCCACATGTAAATTCATAGGTCCTTGATGTAGAAGTATGTTTATTATGATCAAAGTAGCTAGAACACATATATAAACCTTAAAGAGCTCTATTGTTAGCTACAGTTGATTGTAAATATGGAACAGCTCTGAGCCAGAAGGGATGAGAGAGACTAACTAAAGCGCTTGACTTGGGTTAATAATTCACCTCTACGGTTTCCCAAGCCTGCAGAGTAAGGTCCAATGGCCATTGAAGGCCTTTCCGGCCTCCATGAGCCGGCCTCCTCAGGTCATTCCTCTGGACTCTGGCCAGGCTGGCATGCTCCTTCCCATGGCGCTCTCCCCTACCCCTCCATGGCTCTGTCTGTCAGACCAGGCTCGTCTTCATTTCAAACCCTCTGCCACTTCTTGGCTCGATTATTCTCTCCATGGCTCCACCATTCATTCAAATACTTACTTAAGGCCTTCAGTTGTTCATATATATTTAGTTCTCAAGTCCTATATGTTCTTCCTCTGGGTCTTTGACCCTGTCCCTTTCTCTCTATTCCTTCTGCCAGCAGCCTGACAGAAGCTTCCTAAGAGATCTTCTCCACCCTCTCTGCCATCCCCCTTCCCCCACTCTGCACCATTCACATCACCTCCAGGCCCATCTACTTCATGTTTCTGGGCTGCCACAAATCCTGTCATCCTGCATAACTACCCTAGTACCATACTGAGAAAACTGAGGAAACTTTAAACCCCTCAGCTTGACAGTCACAGCTCTCTGCCAATTGGCACCACCCCACCTTGCCAGGGTTACTCCTGCACCTGAAGCTTTGTCCAAACCTGGAACTCCCCCATGTTGGTGATGGGCTGTCTCTTCTCTGTGCCCCTGTCCCCATTGTTCCTTTCCTGGACACTGTTGCCGCTCTACTTGGTGAATTTCCATCCATCCCTGAAAGCCCAGCTCACTCAGCAGCCACCTTCCCTCCCCTCCCCAAGGTAATGGTCTTGTTCTCCTCCCCCTGGCATTTGGGATTTGGTAACGTTAATATGTCCTAGCCCCCTACTGGACTGGAAGCTTTCTGAGGGCACAAGTTGTGTCTTAGCAAAACCTTGTATTCCCGCAGTACTTACTTGGCTTAGGATGCTGCATGCAGTCGATACTTCATACAACTTGAATCAAATTTAAGTCCTCTTCAGCTTAAGTACCATCTCCTCAGAGAATGCTTCTTGGCCCTCACTAGAGGTGTTCTCACATTCCTTGGAGCTGCGGTGTTGGAAGGGACTCTACTTCTTTTACAGATGAGAACACTGAGGCCCAAAGAGGCCCAGGGAGAGGTAGTCAGGGGCAGAACTGGAATTTGGACCAGGGTCCTCTGACTGCCCATAGTGTCTGTGCTTGCACTTGTTTGTGTTCTTCAGAGGACCCTGCACATAGTAGGTGCTCTGCAAATGTCTGTAATTTCACTTTAAAAATCCTTAATTACAAATACCCATGCAAGAGGTTTGTTTTGGTTTTCGGTGTTTTTTAGGAGTGGGGAAGAGGATATTCCAAACAGGCAACAAGTTAACTTAGTCTCTTTATTATATTGAGAAGGGGAGTTGCCTGGATAGGCTTTTCCTTCTGAGATCTAATAAACTAAAAGGTGCTTACATGGAGAAGCGGTCTTTTCCTTACAAAGATACCATTAGAAGGTGAGTAGGAACATTCAGATTGGGAGCTTCTGAGTATTTTTAAAGTTTCTGATTTATAAAAGAGAACTTGAAGGTAGAAGAAATTTCCCTTTATTTAGCAATCTTGACATGTTCAGCGAGTAGAATGAAACACAAGCTTATATATTAATTCAAAATTTTCAGATTGGAAATTGTATTTGGTAATCTTCAAAACGGAGTTCTTTCCTCAAAGATGTAGAACTGTAGCCTGTCTACATTGATGAAGGGAGTTTTCTCCCTGGTAATTCCCTGCACTTTGACCCTGTAGCTCTGGATATGAGTATATATATCTAGGCATACACAAACACTTCACATATAAATGTATACACCAACATTCATACGCTTATCTGCCTGTGTGCGTAGAAGTGGTAAATTTGTAGCGTGTTAGATTTAGAATGGTTAAATGCTAGGCTTAGAAACAAGATTATTGTTCACATCCTGCCTTTGATACTTTCTAGCTCCATGACTCCATATAAGTCACTTCACCTTTTTATACCTCAGACAACTCTCTAGAAGTTCTCTTAAGTTGTAAGCTTGTTGTCTTCTGTGTGGTGGAGAGATTTCTCATATTGTAAGTTCTTTGTGCTGACAGAATCAAAAGATTACTCTGAATCCTTGTATATAAATTTCTTTTATTGTAAAGCAGATAAAATTAGAGGAAAGAAAAGGAATTTTGCCAAGAATAATACTCTTCTTTTAAAAGCAAGAAAAAATTAATTTTCAGAGGTTTGTTTTGTTTCATTATTTTCAATAAATGCTAATATATTGTGGGCCTAAAAAAAAAAAAACAACCGAGTTCTTTCTGTAGTCAAGAGATGGCATTGAAAAATGTAGTCTGAAGAAGTAATCCACGGGTTGCATTCTTATTTTAAAACATTTGTTTATAGCAGATTATTCTATGTTTTTATTTTGCTTTCTGAGGGGAGAGAGAACCAACAATTTGACAAGCTAATTTTTTATACTGGATTTATTACTCAGCATGTTCTAAAGTCATCTTTGAAATATTAGCTCTATGAGGCACTGAACAGCTGAAATGAACAAAAAAGGACTGCTTATTAAAGTATTGGTCAGGATGTACTTTTATTCCATTTTCCACCATTTGGTACCTGACTCTCTATAAGAACAAATGTGGTGGATCTGATCCGTATCATTGATAAGATTGGAGAAGCCTTCCTTCCATAGCCAACACATTAAGAATTAGTCATACTTCATCCTTAGGAACTGACTGCCTAATGAAGCTTGAAATGTGGCAAATGTGTATTTGAGGTTGAGAAAAAAAAATTTAAGGAGAAAATGTCTTTTTTCTAAGGGACTAGCCTTACAGCAAATTGATGGTTAATAGAAGATGTGACTAATACCTGCTTGAGCAAAAATGACTCAGGATAGCATGATTTCATATTGTAAAGCTTCTGGGAGAATTTCCTAGTAGCCATCATGGTCATTGACTTTGCGTTGGACTTTGAGAGGAGACGCTTACTCTATTTTTCTTCAATCTGTTGTGATAATGAAAACACTTCTCAGCATCTAATGGGTGATCATTTTAGTGCTCCTTATAAGGTAGTGTTGGTCCAGCTCTAAACATGATTCAGATTTATAAAACAGGCAATCTGGGAAATTTTTTAGGATATTGATTGTAATAAAGGTCTGTGCTCGTCCTTCATTTTCAAAGAAGACCATGCCATCAGAGAAATGATGACATGACTTGCACTTGACTGTTTTGAGTGAGGGAAGGCTGTGCAGGTCACCAGCTTCACTTCTCCTCGACCATCTGAATCCAGTGACCAGATATTCTTCAGGATGATTGGAAATGCCCAGAATGCAATGGGAGACCTTGGTCTATTCAGGTACTTACTTAGAGTGAAGTATTCAATGAATAAGCCTCTTTAAGAAATAAACAGGGAATGGCCCCTTTAATGAGCCAAAGAAAGGAAAAACAATAAGTAAATGGAGCTGGGAGGGAAAGAGCAACATTTACTACTGATAGTCATTGTGAACCCTGGAGTGTTCCAGAAAGAGCCCTCAAGTGGAGTTTGGGCAGGGGCCCTATTGTTGTGCAATGTATGGTTTTCTGAATGCGCTGGATTTAAGGTTTTGTGCAAGACAGGAAGGAAGGAAGGATGGAGGAAGGAAGGAGGGAAGGAGGGGAGGGAGAGAGAGAAGGAAGGAAGGAAAGAGGGATGGAAGGAAGGAAGGAATCTGGTCTGTAAACCCCAAGATAACTGGGTGTCTTCTGGCCATCCAAATTTACCTTCCCTTACCTGGAAATAAAATAGCAAATTATTGATTATAATAAATGGGGGTAATCTTTTATACAGAAACAGGAAAAGGTTTTAAAGTCAAATATTGCTTCTTTTTACGCTGTATTCCTAACCAACTTTTTATTATGCGTTCTTCCCTTTCCCCCACAAAATACATAACATTTCCTTTAAAAAATACACGTTTGTAAAATCAACTTGTCTAGTTTTATATTTTTAAATATAAAGCCAACAAGTTTACAAAAAGCTTTTAAAAAGGTATCACATGTGTAAATTTAAATCTCAGTTGCCAGAAGACATGACACACTGGACCTCAACTGGTAGTAACTTTTACTCAGTAAAATTTGATTTCCAGCCAAGGGGGCTGCTTGAATGGAAGGGAACTGTCCAGCAGTGAAAAGCTGAAATTGACACTAGAATCAACTGAGTAATGATTAAAAATCCAATGAGGAACAATAGTAAGTGATTCATTCTCCCCTAGAACATCACAAAAAGTCAACCAGAAAATTATAGGCATTTGGAAAGGGAGCCGTTAGCAAAGCTAACCCCAGGACCCACAAGCAAAGCAGCCATCTCCCAGCACAGCCAGAGACAGAGCAGGGAAGCTTGTAAACTCCCAGGCTTTGTTTCTGAAGGCTGAAAGAGTGGAGGGTTCCCCTGAGAAAGCCCCCATCCTCCCCTCCCCCCAGGGAACTCAGAAGTCATCAGGAGCAAGAGTGTAGTCGGTGTAGTCAGGCAGTGCTACCTCCACGGGTACCTCGAAGATAGTGAGGGTTCCATCCCGTACCACCACAATAGAGAAGGCAGTGAATGTACAGTTCTGTTTACATTTATATTCTAGTGTTGTAAGTCTTCAGTAGCATTATATCTAAAAAGACAGTCTACGTGTCTTAATTAAAAAAACTTTATTAAAAGATGCTACCCGTCATCTGAGCCTTCAGCAAGTCGAACTCTTTTTGCTGGTGGAGGGTCTTGACTCGATGCTGATGGCTGCTGACTGATCAGGCTGAATGTTGCCAAAGGTTGGGGTGGCAGTGGCAGTTTCTTAAAATAAGACAACAATAAAGTTTGCCGCATTGATAGATTCTTCCTTTCGTGATAATTTCTCTGTAGCGTGTGATGCTCTTTGATAGCATTTTACCTGTGGTAGAACTTCTTTCAGAATTGGACTCAATCCTCTCAAACCACTGCCATATCAATCAAGTTTATATAATATTTGTCAGTTTGGTTCTGTTTCAGAGAATAGGGAGGCCTGAGGAGAGGGAGAGAGGTAAGGGAGGGGAGCCAGTCAGAACACATACAACATTAATCAATTAAGTTTGACATCTTATGTGGGTGTAGTTAAGGGTACCCCAAAACAGTTACAGTAGTAACATCAAAGATCACCATAATAAGCTAATGAAAAAGTTTGAAATATTGTGAGAATTACCAAAATGTGACCCAGAGTCATGATGTGAGCACATGCGGTGGGGAAAATGGCACCAGTAGACTTGATGGAGTCAGGGTTACCACAAATTTTGAATGTGTAAAAAACCGCAATCTCTGCAAAGCATAAGAGAGCCCTTACCATTCTGTTCTTTGGCACCATAGAGGACTCTAAAGACCTGGCTCTTGGAACTTCAGAAATCTAAGAGGTTAGAGGTCAGTGCAGGAAATCTAGGGGACCTAATACAAAACCAAACAGGGCCAACTACTGCCACTCAAAAGCACAGCGGGGGCAGATCCTGGTACAACTCCTCAGGAATCACAACTGGAAAGATGAATAAATCAAAGAAATCACTGAGTACAGCAAAAATTGTAGATCCAGAGTGTCCCCAAAACCAGTCTAGAAAAGATAATAACTCCATAAGTGCAAGAAAATGCATTTTCTACAAGAAGGCTACATGAGTACCTAGAAGAAGTAAAGTGAGAGATAAAAAATGAAATTAAAACTATGGAGGAAAGAATTGGAAGGAGAATAAGTAGATTAGAAGAGAGAGAGTAGTGTATCCTATGCAAGTATAGACTCTCTGTAAACTAGAACAGACCTAATAGAAATCATTGCCTCCAGGATAAAGCAAAACATTGAACAAAATGAAAAGACTCAGAAATAGAAGACTGTATAATATAGCTGGTAGAAAAAAACAACTGACCTAGAAACAGTTCAGAGAAAGATAATTAAACAGTCATCAAATTCCCTGAAAATGAAAAACAAAATGCAAAAAGACTGAAAGCTAGATTTCAAAAAATCCTAAGTGAAAGTGGAAAGATCCTACTGATCCTGCCCCTCTCCCCCAAAAGGGACAGTCTCAAGAGAGTCACAGCTAAAAGCAGATCTCCCACATCAAAGAAAAAAATACTGCAGATACTCAGAAAGGAATTAGACTCAGTCAAGACTTAGCAACTCCTATAATAAATGACATCAGATTTTGGAATATAGTATGCCAAAAAGCAAAAGATAGAGGCTTACAACCAAGAATACCTTACCCTATCAAAAAAAAAAATATACATACATACATATATATATGTATGTATATTTATTTTTAAGTATATACACACACACACACACACACACATACATATACAGAAAGGGAAATTTTACTACTTTTGTGACTTATTCCAGTATTTAAAAACCAGTGGTATATATTGACATATGCTTAACTTTAGAGCATCTTGTAACTCTTAAGATTGCTTTACTAAATAATAACTTAGTAATAAGCTATGCCTCTGTTGGGCTTTTGTGGACAAAAATAACAGCTTCTTGACAGACCAACAACTTTCATACATGAGTATTTCTGGTTATACTGGTTCCTTAGAGTCTATAAAATAATTGTTATAAAATACAGATTTCAGAGAAAAATGAGTTAAATAAATTTTATATTTTAAATCTTCACTATATCACAAAGATAGAGTATTAGTTTTCTGAATCACTTAAAATGCCTTTTAAATATTCTTTTTATGTACTAGATTTTATGAAGTTTAGTAATAACCTCCCAAACAAAATCTGTTTTTTTCTGCTGAATTTCTCCCTGCCAGATTGTATTTTAAAAGCTGCATTAAATTATGTCACAGCTAAAAAATTTTAATGTGGCCAATGATGTTCAGCCCAACATTCTGCCCACCGCAATTAGAAATGAAATGTTGGTAAAGAGCTGAAGCTTGTGGTCACCTCAGAGACTATGGGAAGAAAGAACTGTGTGCAGACTCTTCCTGAGAATGAAGCAGAAAGAAGGTCAGGAATGACGATATGCTGGAGAAAATTTATTAGGTCATTGGGTGAGTCATGTTGAAAGAATGATGCACCATAAGAGGACTTAGACTAGATCTTACAGGATCACAAATAGCCAGTTAGGCCACTGGATTATGCCAGTAAAAGAGCTGCTAAAACAGAAATGGAAAGGACAAGTACAAGATGATCAATGCTAGTTTTCAGCACTAATGCTCATGTCAAGCAACAACAGATATGAATGGATCAGTGAAATTATAGGTACTGAAAGCTGAGGGACATCATGTACCAATGCAGTAGAAATCTAATTTTAGCAACTCACTTCTCCTTTGGCCAATTTTTAAAATGCAAATGAGAAAGAAAACCCTCTGCTGAAGTGCCTTCCCTCTAATATTGCTAAGAATCAGCAAAATAGTGGAGAAATTGAGCAGAATGAGAAGCATGAATACTTTATGTAAATTAGCCGACCATCTCTCTGGATGACTGCATCACTCTCTCCACTAAGTTGTTTGCAATGGCAGAGCAGGAAAGGAATGAGGATGTATGAAAGGGAGCACACTGTACTTCAGTCACTGGACAGATTGTGTGCCAATCAGCATATTTTCCTCATTCTCTTCTGTTATACAAAATTTTTTTGTGTCTGAACACTTTGTTTCAACTTTGATAAAAATTGTATTTAAGAATGCAGCCAACTTTTTTCAAAGAAACATTTAAATAAAGTTAAGGATGTCCAGGTCTTATGGTAACAAGATGACAGGCCAGCCCAGGGATGGGGAACCTGCAGACTTGAGGCCACATGTGGCCCTCTAGTGTGGCCTTTTGACTGAATCCAAACTTCACAGAACAAATCCCCTTAATAAAAGGATTTGTTTTTATAAACTTGAATTCAGTCAAAAGTTTGCACCCAAGGACCTAGAAAGCCACATGGGACCTCAAGGCTGCAGGTTCCCCACCCCTGGGCTAGACCTCTTTCTTCAGCCACTCTTAACCCTTTACCCCAGTGAAACATTTTGCCTCATGTGTAGAACAATTACAATTGAATACACATGATCAGAGACAGAGAATGAGAATTAACTCCGGAAAACACTGGTACTTAAAGTGCTTATTCAGCACCCTGTCCTCCACTAGCTTCCACATACCTGGCAGAGATGCACAAGTGTACACAAACCAGTCCTTTACTAGGAGCCACCGTGGGCCATCCTCCTACAGAACCACGTGAGTCTGAGCCCCTTTCCCATCCTTTTCTGACTTGCCATTCTGAACAGCCACCTGAAGCAGGATTACAGAGTCCTGGGGTGGGGTGGGGGAGATGCAGAAAGGAAGAGAAAATGTGTGCCGTATGTTAGGGCCAGTCTGGAAATTAGAGACCCCTCCCCAGGGCTACAGAGATGCTACTGGAACATCTTCCCAGTCCTACACATAATGGCAGATGCTGATTCATACTAGACAAAGTAGGAAAGGATAAAGTAAACAGCTTCACTGAACCTGGAGAGGGGACTGAAATTCAGGTGAAGCCTCTTCGGCCATTCCACCTCTCAACCCTGGGAAGCTCCTTAGGAAAGGGAATCCTCCATCGTAGGAGAGCATTCCCCTCCCCCATCAAAAGAGGAGGTCAGGAAGTGATTGATAGGGAAATTGAAGAAAGAGTGAGCGATTTCAGTGGGTTAAAAAAAAACAAACAACTCGGTAAAAACAGCACAAACAGATGAATTCACAGAGAGTATCCTAAAACTAGAAAAAGAATAAGTATTAAATCCTCATAAAAGAAGAAATTAGGAAGGAACAATGTCAGAATTGAGCAGATTAGAAAGAAATGTGTCCTTGGTGGAAAGTACATCCAATCAAAAGAGAAAGTAACAGAGTTGGAAATGCAGACAAGTAAAGTGGAAAAAATCCTGGCAGAAGAGAAGTAAAAGGTAACACCACCAAGAGAACACAGAGAAGCCATGTACCTTGAAGGCAGGATATACAGAGACTGTGGAGGAACTCTGAGTATCCCAGGAGAACTTGACGGGTTAAAACTCTTAATGCCAGGAAAGAGTTCCAGAAAATGGCTCAGAACCTCTGAATACCAAAAACAAGGGACTAATCCCTAGAATCTACACGTGATCTATGGGAAAAAACTCCTACACTTCAGATCCCAAGACACATAGTGGTTAAACTGAATAATTCCAGTGGCCAGCAGTATATAAAGAAGTGGAAATTTGAATAACACCAGATTATTTTGCAATCACTAGAAACTACAGAACAGAATAAAATGATGTATTCCAAAAAGCAAAGGAGCACAAGGTGCAGCCCAGAATGATTTTCTTGCTTGCTACCCCCCTGTCCCCCTGCCCCCACCAGTTGGGAGTGGGGGGCGGGGGGGCATTCGCAGGATATTTGACTGGCAAATGCCTCAGATAACACAACCCCAAAAGATGAGTAAGTATAATTACCAAGGACACATTGACTGATGAAATAAAGTACCTAATTTTAGTGGCTGGTTTTAAAGAGAGACTCAATTTATGGAATGACAAAAGAATGATAAAGTTAACTACAGTAATGATCTCTTTCAGCGTTTCCTATAAGTCACTTTCTCTTTCAAAAGTATTTAACCCTCTCTGACAAGCGCTGCTGTACCTGGGCCGTACTTAAGTACACATTTTTGGAGGTGTAAACACTATTATTGATTAAGGGAAGGGAGTAAGCGTTTACGTAGTTCCTGTCATATGCCAGGCTAAGTAAGCACTGTACAAATGTTATCTCATTTAACCTTCAAAATAGAGGTCGGTGCTATCATTATCCCCATCTTACAAACCAAAAGAGTTTAACTGACTTTCCCAGGATCCCACAGCTACCAAGTGTCTGAGGCTGAATTTGAACTTGGCTCTAGGCTCTGCCTACTGTGCCGTCAAACTGCTTCGTAGGACTAGTGAGTAGTAACCCATAACCAATTAAGGAAAGTTAAACTTGATGCTTTCTTTTGAACTTGGTCATGCTTTAAAAAGATGTCTTTGAGAGTGTGTCCCGCATTTTATTGTCTCATTTCATGGCTTGTAGGTGCTGGTGCCCATAACTAACCACAACAAAAATATCCTTTGGCATTTCAGATCCATTCTTGAGCACTTGACACTGTAGTGCCATGTGTTTCAACTTAGAATACTTCCAGTGGCAGGAACCTCATTACCTTTTATTAAATTTAATTTTTTTAATTACATGTAAACAAAAAATTTTAACATCAGTTTTTTAAAATTTTGCATTACAAACTCCCTCCTTCCCTTCCCTACCCACCTTGATAACGTAGGCAATTTGATATAGATTATAATATTTCCATATTGCACATGTTGCAAAAGAAAACACAGACAGAAAATACTCCAAGAATAATAAAGTTTAAAAAGTACGCTTCAGTCTACATTTGGACTGTCAGTTCTTTCTCTGGAGGATGGATAGCAGTTTTCATCATAAGTCCTTTAGAGTTATCTCGGATCATCTTATTGCCGAGAATAGCCAACTCATTCACATTTGATCATTTTACAGTGCTGCTGTTAACTGTGTACAGTGTTCTCCTGATTCTGAAACCATCCAGCTTGTCATTTCTTAAAGCACAATAGTATTCTTTCTCAATCATATATCACAACTTATTCAGCCATTCCCCAATCAGTGGGCGTCCTCTCCATTTCCACTTTTTTACCACCGCAAGAGTTGCTATAAATATTTTTGTGCATGTAGGTCCTTTTCCTTCTTCTTTGATCTCTTTAGGGCACAGATGTAGTAGATTTACCACCTTTTAAGATGGCCCATTCCATTGCATGGCATTGTGGGAAGAACATGGAGTTTGGCTTCACATTTAGGCTCCAGTATCAATCAGCTCTGTGACCCTGGGCAGGTCACTTAACCTTTGTGAGCCTATTTCCCCATCTGTAAAATGAGGACCATGTGCTACTTGTTTTCGCAGAATTGTGGACAGGGCACTTTAGAAACCATGAAGTGCCATATACATGTGAGCTCTAACTTCTACATCCAGGTCCTAGTACTTGAAATTAGGAAATACCTTAGAGACACTTTTTTGTTCATTCAAATGCAGAGACTTGGGGAAATTAAATAAGTTGGCTAAGGCAACAGAAGCTATAAATAATGGAGCTAGTATTCAAACCCAGGACCTCTGACTCCTGAACCAATTTTCTCCATCACGCCATGTTGCTGTGAAGTGTCTGAATCTTGCTAGGCCGTAGAGCTGTCTGTGTGTCTGGAGCATGTAACGCATTGTGGCACAACCAGCATTGTAAGGCCCAGTATAGGTGAGACAAGGAGGGAACTTTTTTCATTACTGGTCCCATGACATTTCCTTTCTCTTTGTCCAGGAGAACTTGCACAGTTGGCATGATTAACACTGCCCATTTACCTCTGGCTGTGATCTGTGTGCTTATCAGCACAAAGTGGCTTGAGTTGTTTCTGAGAGTCATATCTTCTGGCCTGGATGTCCAAAGTGAAGAAGCTATTTCCTAAGATTTGCAACTGAGTGACTATCAGGTGGCTTTGCTTCTTAATGAGCCCAGAAGTGAGTGCCCTTCTATCCTCTAGAAAAGAGCTTGAGCAGAGAGTTATTTTAGTACTTTATTATTTGTTTTCATACATTTGTTGGCATAATTTAATTTTTAGTTTACTTTAACAGTGATAGAGGATATGTCTTTTCCCATTTAGACCTGGAGGGGAGCTTCAGGGATAATTGACTACAATATGCTGACATAGGACTTTCTTTTGCAAATTCCCTGCAGATTCCCTTTAGTCTCTGATTGACAGGAAGCTTGTATCCCATTGAATTTGTGCATTGCATTGTTGAACAGCTTGCTTCCCGTTGGTCTACCATTCCTTCCTCCCAAACTGTCTGGGATACCATACTCCCTCCCCAGATACTTAGGAAGGAGAATTACTCAAGGAGGAAAGACAAGAGCCCAGCCCCCTCTGCCATTTTACTCAGTCTTTACTGGAAGGCGCCCCAAAGTTGTCAGAGTGGCAACCTCTTCTTCCAGCCATCAGTCCTCGCCCAGCTTTTGCATGGATGTTTTCTTTTGTTCACCTCAGTGTTGTGGCAACAGGTTGGTTTTTTTTTTCACGGAACTTTCCTAGCAACCGTGGGAAATAAGGTAAAAGGAAACACAGAATGTGAGAGTCTGACAGAGTTTCCCATGTCTAGCCCTCTTCCATTTACCTAACATTTGAACCAGACCCCACCATGAAGTCAGCCACTGTCTAGCCTCAGGAAAGACTTGGTCCATCCCTTTTCAGTCTGGTCTTCTAGCCACCTCTGTTTTCTTTGCATTTCCTTCCAAATGGGTGCCCTTTCTTGACAACTCCCTATTTGCAAGGTTGGGCCGGTTGAATACCAACTGGGTCCAATTAATATTTCACACTTAACCTAGGGGTGCCTTTAATTTTGCCCACTTTACTAGCTTCAGACCCCATTATGACTCATGTTCTCCCAACAGGGAAGTATTGACCAGAAGCTCTTGCAGTTAATAGCATCTGAAGTACATTACATACACAATCTTCTTCAGGACAGTCTAAAATTCCCTCCACCATTCTTCATATGACATGGGTTATCTAGAATCCTAGAAGCTAGAACTAACTCTCAGTTCTGTGCTCTTTTTCTTGCTCATTTTCCAGAATCAAGCTCAAAATTGCAGTTCCTCCCCTTATCTCCTGCCATCTTTATTAGGAAAGCATGAATCTGTGTCCTCATCTGGCAAGCTGGTCTACATTATTTTCATATAGCAATATCATTTTTCTTTCTACTATGTGTTTGTCTCATTCAGATGCTCTCTACACTTTCTTCTGTGGGTTTCTGCATCCCTGCTATTAACAGAGAACTATTTGTTCTCATGTTTATTAAGGATTTTAAAACATAAATATTAAAAAATAAATATTACTTGGAAATTTTCCTTCCCTAGTGTTGCAAAATATTTTCCATGTTGATTGATCTGCAATTTTATCTTCCTATAGTAGCCACTATTCATTCATACTCCCTGCAAAATGGATATTGTGATTGTTATCTATTAATTCCTCAGGGTATGTTAATTTTTTTTTTTCATAATATAGGAAAGCATTTTAGATTTCAGAGTTCTCTAAACTCTTAAGTCACCTGGCTTAGGACCCAGGGAGACAGAATGACTAAGTGAGTGAGTAGAGTGGAAAGAATGGTAGCCTTAGGCTAAGGAGAAACTAAGACTTGAACCCCACTGCTTCTGTTGCCCTCCCTACATCTCTGCCTGTAGCCGAGAACTTTCCAAGACTTGTCAGACCTGATGGATGTGATCCACTGGTAGAGATTCATGTGATGACAAATGACCCAAAAGCTTTGCTCAGGATTATGAGGTCTGGGTGACATTGCCATTAGCATTGATGCAGAGGCTACAGAAGAGAGGCAGATCTGGGAATCAACAGCCAATTAAGAAGGTGGCAGCTAAGAAAGGAATTTGAATTTCTGGATCTTGGTTTCCAATATAAGAATGAGGGTCTCTTGGCCTGGGATAGCATACCTAGGAAGGCTAGTAAAAATACATTTGCCTGAAGACTTGCAAATCTAATCAGAAGGGATTTAACTTGCAAATGGGCTTGCTGGGAAAGCTATTTGCCTAAAATACACTAAGCTAGAAAATATAAGGTAGGTGAGTGTTAAGGCAGTGGAGCTACCTAATTCGTAGATGGCCAAATCCAAGAAAAAAGTAACAACACCCATAACCTCATGTCTTTATGCGAAGAACCAAGGTGATACTGAGATACAGACCACTTGGACAGAGGGAGGAATTAAATGAGTTTGGTAATCTGATCACAAGTAAAGGTGTGATACAGTATTGATGGGGGACCTAACTTATCTAGACATCTACTGAAGCTCCCTCTGCTTAAGGCAGTGGAGCTAATAGAGTCTTAGAAATGAGAGGAAATTTCTGTTCTGGATCTGATTCTCATCAATGAAACACTCTTTGAAGCAGAAAATATAAGGTTATTCGGGAGTACTGGAAGTTCAGTCTGGGCATTTGTGTAGTTCAGTCTGGGTATTTGTGTCAGAGGAGAGAAAAACGAGGTGGAATTTCATGTGCCCTGAGATATTCCTCTGTAAATAAGGTAAATGTGCTATCTGAAGACTCACTTAAGTCACTGGTTAAAAATGTCATCTATCAGAGGGCCAGGCAAACACAGATAGATTCCAGGTTCAGTCCTGTAACCAAGAATATTCTCAACTGTGACAAAAACAGTTGTGGGGAAGTGGGGTGGCCATGTAGTTTTGGCCTGACAAGGAAGGCCAGGTTTGTAGGAAATCCATCAGTGGGGCTGTTGAAAGAGGTGGCCCAAAAGGGCTTATGGTGAGTAGCAATGTGGGCCAGCAGAGGACCTGGGGTGGACAGCTTTGTACAGTGAAACCCAGGGAAGAAGCCTATGATTACACATGTGATGTGTAATAGTAATAACAGTGCACACTGGAGCAAAACCACATTCTCCTGCACTTGTAATGGGAGGAGAGTAGATTTGAGAGGCTTGAATAAAGAACAGGGAGCAAGCATGCTGTGGGCTAAAGTTTTACACAGGAAGTCAGCCCAGCAGTGATGGGAAACTTAATAAAATTTTGAAGATACAAGCCATTCCAATTAGGAAAAAAGCTGGGGAGCTATTTAAAGAGGACTATGGGATAGCCCAGTGCACATTGGATAGAATACTGGACCTGGAGTCAGGAATACCTGAGCTCAAATCCTGCCTTAGACACTTACGAGCAATATGACCCTGGGCAAATCACTTCTCCTCTGTGTGCCTCAGTTTCTTCCTCTGTAAAATGGAAATAATAGCAGCACCTTCTTCTTAGGGTGGTTGTAATGATCACATGAGATAATATTTGTAAAGCACTTTAAAAACTTTAAATAACTGTGTATTATTCCCAACATGAATGCCCAGGGAGCTCCACAGCCACTTTAGAGTTTTGACAATTTATAATGGAACGTGGAGGTGAGAATGGGTCATAGAAATGGATAGTGTCAGGAGAGCTAATGCCCACAGGACCTGTGGCTGCCAAAGAATCCTGAAAACAAATCGCTTTAGATAAGAAAACTCTGTTGGTACAAATTTGATGATGTCAGCAGGGATGCCCTCTGCCTATAGAGGGAATCAAATGAGAATGGAGGGTGATGGAGAGGATGCAGATAAAGGAGGGGACTCATTTCCTGGCCATGGGACACATTGTTAGTATGGCAGTGATTTTTTTTTTTTTTTTTTTTTGGTGCTGGCAAGTCAAAGACTTTTCCTTTATGAAAGCCACTGACCATCTTTAGTAGTCAGATACATTTTGTCCTGGCTCGAGAAGTGAGACCAAATAATAATTGTCTTTCAGACTGCTGTAGGGGTTTGATGAAAGGAAGACCATTGTCTAACAGGTCCAAAGTCGCTCTCTCCGTGATCACACCGAAGGCTCTGGACCAAAGAGTGCAGCACGTTGTTGTACACATGTCATGTTGACCTTGTGGGTTCCCTCTAAATCCTGAGACCCAGAAGGAGATGTTTTATTTGGTTTTAGTCTGGTGGTGTCATAATATCGGATGCTTCAGAAATTGGGACGGAGAAGAAGGTGAGATTATAAATACCTTTGTGTACTGTTGGGATCAGGGAGGTCTAAGTTACACAGAAGTCTCCTCTAAGGCAGCTCCAGCAGTTATCTGATATGTTGGTAAAGGTCAGGCATGTCGGGCTGTATCCACACAGAGGATGAATCGGAGACTTACATAAGTGGTGATGACAATGTCGATTTTAAACTATTTCCATTTGATCTTCCAGAAGAATATTTATCATAAATTCTGAAGTTATTAAAACATATTCTATAGAGCAGAAATAGTTGTTTTGATACTGCTTTTTTTTCACAGGGATCCAGTAAAGGAGCGTGAATGAGGAAAAGACAGGAAAAACCAGGGTACTGTTTAAAAGCATCGCTAGAGCTTTTCCCACCCACTTTGATTAGACTGGTGGTAGCACAGAGTTGTGTGAAGACCCAGTCTGATGTAACCCGGGACAGCAATAGAAAGGATGCTAGATGGACCAGTCTCCAGAGAAGGGTCCAGGTGTGCCAGGGCCTGATGAGCCTGAGAGGGTGGGATCACTGTGTTGGAAGTTAAACTTTGATTGGAGGAACTCTTCAGACTCCTGTCAAATCCTAGAAGGGCTTGATCCATATGGGTGGAGAAAGGGATGACATAAGCTGGTCTCACAGGTCCCCCCTTCCATCACTGGACAGCTCTTGCTCACTGTTACTGAACTGAAATTTGCTGACTTAGAGCTTAATTATTACTTAATTATACCACTTTTAAAGTGCTTTAATGTTTGCAAAATACTTTCCTCTCCACAACCCTTGGAGATATCAAGCACAGAGGTCTAAATGAGTTACCCAGCAATACGTAACTAGGTGTAGTTCTCAGAGCCCCTCAAATGTGGAGGCTGCTACACTTTTCCTCCTCTTTTAGGCCCTCGTGTGACCTAGAAGGAGAAGGACAGCCCTCTGGTGGTCTTTACTCATAACTTTCCTTTTATTCTTGTGCTTAAGAATTCAGTCTTTTTGAATCTGTGATGGGAAGCATGACTATGTAGTAGCTTGTCTGAAAAGATCTGGCAGTTTTATGAGACTGTGCACTAATCATGAACCAACCTTCCAGATGATGACAAGCCAAAAAGTACAGCACTGCTCACCATATTTGTATGCCATATGTACAAGAAAAGATGCAGCATCCAGGACGAGGGAGGCCGCAGTCCCTCTGCCTTGTGCCGTGGTTAGCCCTCCCATCTGAAATTCTACCCTCCATTCTAGGTACTACATGGTAGGAAGGACAGAAATATGGTATCCAGTGTCCAGAAGGTCTGGGCCAGGAGCTAGGGGATGGAGCATTACCTGGCTGAGGTGTGGAAGAGGGATTTGGTGGGTTCTACTTAACCCCAGAGCACAACATTGAGCAATGAGTAGAAATTGTGGGGAGGTAAATTTAAACTCATAAGGAAAAACTTTCTAAGAATCTGAGATCTCCAAAAAAGGATTTGGCTAATCGGAAACAGTGGGTTCCCACTCAAGAGAGGCATTCAAGCAAAGTCTGGGTGACTTTGTCTGATATTGGGGCGACAGTTATTCAGACCCAAGTGCAGCTCGCTCACTCAGCCTGGTGAAGCATAAAATTGCATAAAATAAAATACAGAGGATTACAAAGGAAAATACGTTGAAATACAATTACAGCCATCAATGTTTTAAAAAAAACAGCCAAGGTTTCAGACTCCAGGTTACAATCCCCTGGGCTAGATGGCCTCTGAGGTCCTTAACAATTTTGAGATTCTATAGAGGTTAATAATAAAAAAGACAGGAACTTTATGTGTGACCTGGGAATGGATTAGTATCTGTGAGATAAGGAAAATTATTATTCCTTCCTCACAAAATTACCAAGAATAAATAGGACAAGTTAAGTTAAAACAAACACTTAGAGACTTGATTGTGAATGATTTTCATTTCCCTATTGAAGAAAAGTGGTTAATGAATGGATTGAAAAATACAATCCAGTAGCACATTGGAAACACATCTAGTGGAAAAATAGGTACCTAGTTTTAAGATGATAAGGTGGACTAAAAAATCTACATAACTAATGGCCCAGAAACTCAATTTTTTAAAATTTTGTTTTATATTTTTTCTCAACTGCATGTAAAAATTTTTAACATTCATTTTGTAAAATTTTGAGTTCCAAATCCTCTTTCTCCCTCTCTTCCCTCCCCCTTGCTTAAGAAGGCAAGCAATTTGCTATATATTATACATATACAGTTATGTAAAATATTTCCATATTAGCCATGTCACAAAAGAGAACAGATCAAAAAACCAAGAAAAATAAAGGAAAAACAACTTCGATCTGCATTGAGACTCCCATCAGTTCTTTCCCTGCATGTGGATAGCATAAGTCCTTCAGAATTGTCTTGGATCATTCATTGTATTGCAGAGAAAAGCTAAGTAATTCATAGTTGATCATTGTACAGTATTGCTTACTGTAGAAACTTAGTTTTTAAAGGGAAAGTTAAATTGCTAAAAAGAATTGATAGAAAATCAATAATAGAAGTTTGCAACAGCCCTACTAACAGAATAAATGAGTCAGTGTTGGAAAAACGGGATTTGAAGATTATCTCGGAATATTAAAGGTTCTTTTCTCATGAAACACAAATGGGTCATGGAAATTGATTACATTCTAGGACACGGAGAAATTATAAATAAATTTTAAATACTATATTTGCAAATCACAATGTAATATTAATAATCTGTAAAGAAAATATTACAACATTCAGATCTATCTGGAGACTAAAAAGGACATTCCAAATAATGCCCAAATTAAAGGTTTAGTGCTTGGCCAGCTACATTTTAGGCCCCTTCTGCCCCTAAGAATGTCATTGTTGAAGGGGGGGCAGGCTGCCTGTCCTATTGGCTGCACCTACTAGGTATGTGATAAGTGCTTACTGGATTGGAATGAAGTGAAAGTAAAGTTACCAAAATGAGAACATGACCTCCGCCTCCTAATTTTTCCAGCTGCTTCTAGTCATTCTCCTTTTTATTTCGCCATCTTCCCTAGATAAAAAATAATCTTCCAAAGGCCACTTCCCCGCTCAAGAAGCTTCAGGTGCTCCCTGTTGCCCCACAGAGAAAGTACAGACTCAGCCTGGCATTTAAAGCCTTCTGCAGTCTAGCTCCCATTAGCATTTGCTTTGTTATTTCATGTTACTTCCTGTCCTCTGTGTTGCAGCCAAACTCACCAGTCTTTACCTATCTGTGCCTTTCTTCCAGCCTTAGCTCAAGCGTCCACCTGCTTAGGAAAGCCTTTCCTTACAATCCCCCCC
>CM053770.1:231862305-231890055 GCA_028658325.1 Potorous gilbertii | reverse complement strand
AAAATAATTAAGAGGAAAACAAAATAGAAAATAAAAACAGTTGAACTGATAAATTTCATGTTGTGGCCTAAGTCCATCTTCCCAACATGTCCAAACCAGACTTGCTGTCTTCCCCCAACTTTGACCCCCTCTTATTTCTCTTATTTCTGTGAATGTCCCCAAGGTCCTCCTAATCACTGTCATGGAGCTTGAAAGTCTCCCTTCACTTTGACATTCAGGCCTTGCCAGGTTCTCCTTGCTATTTCCTGTGCACCCATTGATAACCTGACTACTTCCAGGCCCATTTACCTCCTCGAATATTACAGTCATTTTCCGACCCTCCGAACCCATGTAGCTCCCTTCCTCAAGTTGGTGTTCTATGTTTTCC
The DNA here is from genome assembly GCA_028658325.1 of Potorous gilbertii. Lineage (NCBI taxonomy): Eukaryota > Metazoa > Chordata > Mammalia > Diprotodontia > Potoroidae > Potorous > Potorous gilbertii. The sequence goes on along the minus strand of CM053770.1, from coordinate 231,889,688 downwards.
AGACTAATCTTAATGTGCAGATCAGAGGATGAAACTCACTCTGAGTTCTCCCAGAAGGCACTAATAATGGAGCCATCTTTTCAGCCTTAGCTCACCCCACCCCCTTTATATCTCCTAGACAACGCATCATTTCCTAAGACTGGCCTATACTTCCTCATCAACCTGCCTTGCTCTAGCTATTTGCTTTTCCTGGGATGGCTTCCTCCTGAGCCCTGTTTTCAACAGGCCTTTTCAGCAGGCCTTCCCTGCCTCCTTCCACTTTCCTCAGCCCTTCAGTGGAGCCTTGCCTTTGATACTTGGTATCATCTGCCTCCTTGTATTTGAGTACCTGCCTTATTGTGGCCATGAGATCAAAAGCTTGTCAAGAGAAAGAATTCTGACCTAAGTATGACAGGCGTGTTCTCAGTATTGATTGTGAATATTTTGAAAATCAGAGACTCGATAGTGCCAAAAATGCAGTGGCCCAGGATACATCAAGCTGTCAGATGCTGGCAGGGCTCCTCAGAGCAAACGTATTAATTGCCATTACTCAGACACCATCCTCAAAGAGTTGCCCCAAAGTGCCTGGTAACTCAAACAAATGATCATCCATGCGAGGGGATTGATAGACCAATAGAACTGACCGAGTGAAATTTTACATCTTTAGAGAGTGTAATTGCTAGTTGTCATTGGGTGTTTTTAAGTTTTTACCTTTTCAGTACCAACCCTTAAACTGTGAGTGGAGACATTTCTTTTAAGTTTCCCTTGTCTTGTGTGTTTTTAAAAACCATTTCCTACATAGAGAGTAATTTAAGTTGTCATCCTTCACTTCAAAGAAGATGAGGGAAGAAATATTTTAGGGGAGACTTTTTCCATGCAGTTCTCTCAAGGTCACCAGGAATTGTTTTGGTTTAGATAACCTAAGTATAGTTTTCATTACTGAATTAATTACAAACCAAAGCATGGTACCATATGGTTTTATTCTGGTACAATATATGCTTCTTCTTAGTTTTCAGCAGTGATGGGATTATGTTGTAACTTGCCATTATCTTTTCTTGACTTTTATAGACAGAACTAAAAATCCTAGTTACATAAAACTGTTCTAGCACGAGGGAGAAAGTAGGTCATTGTGACGGGGAATAAACCAAGCCACCCACTGGTTGCTAGAGCAACGACCTACTTTAAGAAACTATTTCTGTTGATTCATATTGAAATGTTCTTTTGGAAATTGTATAAAGAAGCTAACCTTGTGTCGTTTTTTTCCTAATAGCAATTGATGTTGCGGTTGGGGGAACAAGGGAAGGAACTCAGGAATATTAGAGGTTTTTGAAGGAGGTAGATCCATTTTCTCATCCAGACCTCATCAAATTGCTTTAAAATGGGTACAATCAGACAGTGTAATTAAATGGTATGAGAATTGTGCTTCTACAGAAATAGGGCTGTTATGTCAGGGGATGTATTGTAGTGTGTACTACCAAGTGGCCTATTTAAAAACTAGCCCTGTTGCACATGAGGACAGCAACCTGACAAACTTTGGGGGCAGATGTGATAGCTAAGCTGAATTGGAGAATGTCCAAGTGCATGCATCTATTTAAATACATAGTTGATCAAGGTTATATTTGGAATGAATTAAATTATCCTGAGAGGTGAACAAACTGGAGCCTTTCTCAGTTTGAGAGAAAAGATGGAAGAGCTCACCTCTCCATGAAGGCTTGGATTTTGCCAGTGTGTTGTAATTAACCTCATTACTATCAGTATTTGATTGGTGCTCCGGTTTACTTTGGCAATGTTGTAAGCTTTGGGAGTTAAAATTTTATGAAAACTCACTTGTGATACTATTGGGAGAAAAAAATTATCCGTAGAATAAGTTTTGAATCTTAGTTCAGAGAACGTTAGGAAATAGGAATCTAAGAATGCTACCATACTGTCAAATTCATCTTTTCTATAATATTACTACATTGGTGAATCAACTAAACTTAAGTATCAAGAGGTTATCAATTTAAATTATAAGGATCTAATTTATTTTACTTAAAAAATTAAAATAGAACACTAATGAAGATCTCCATTCTGGTAAAACTCCTACCCACAGACTTCAGAATTCACATATGATGCATGAATTGTTTTGATTTGAGAGTCTGTCTCTCTGCTCATCTGTCCCACTGAACCAGCTGCTGCACAGGCATCTCAAACTCAATAGACCAAAAAGAGAACTGTCTCCCCACACCCGCCCCCTTGACAGCATTACCAGATTTGCAGGCACCCAAATTCAAGGCATTTGTCATTCTTCATGGAGTTTCCACTCTTCCTCACACACCCTCCTCCCATATCTAATCAGAATTTGAGAGTTATAAGAGCTCTTAGGAACCCTACAAGAAGGGTACCCCCTCTGTAGCATACCCATCCAGTGTTCATCAGCCTCTGCTACAAGGCCCCAGGGGGGAATAGCTGAGCACCTCTCAATGTTTCTTGGTTCTAATCCAAACATTGTTGCTTACTCGCTATGACCCTGGGCAAGTCACTGAACTTGTTTACTTCAGTTTCCTCATCTTTAAAAAGAGGATAGTAATAGTGCCTGCTTCTCAGTGTTGTAGTGAGGATAAGCGAGATCTATTTGTAAAAAGTGCTTAGTACAGTGCCAGGCACATAGTAGGCATTATATAAATGCTTATTCCTTCCCTTTACAAGGGACCAAGACCAAATTGGCTTCCTTGTACCTGTCCTCCATTGCTCTTGGGTTGTCCAGAGGAGCCAAATGGAATAAGTCTAATCCCTCCTCCAAGCCCTTCCAATACAGAAAGACAGCCACTGTCTCCCCTGGGTATATCTGTGTCTTGCTTCCCCCCATAGTAGAATATAATAAGTTCCTGGAAGGTAGAGGCTGTTTTCTTATCATCTTTCTGTTCCCAGTGCCTGGCATGGTGTTGGTAGTTAATAAATCTTGTTGAGCTACGTGTGTGTGTGTGTGTGTGTGTGTGATTGTAGGCCTGTAAATCTAAGCACGGTAGGACAGCAACTTTGCCTCCTCCATCTAATTGGTTGTCACTTCTTAAACTACCCATAAGAAGGAATAAATACCATTGAAATCTTTTTATTTCTTTCTCCTAGATTTATTGACTTGCCCTATCTCACAAAAAGGTGATTATGTAATTTGTCCCTGGAAAAATCTATCCTGGGGTCATCTTTTCTGTGAGCAGAGAAGTTAGATAGGGTGTCTGTGCCATCTATCTGGAAAGGGTAACTAATCAAGTGCTTATTAAGTCCTGTTACGTGCTAGGCAGTATTAACACATACAAAGAATCCCTACTCTTCAGGGGCTTATGTTCTCATGGAAGAGACGACATATGTGTGTAACAGGAGACTCAATCAGCAGTATTGGTTAAGTGCCTCCTCTGGACCAGGCACTGTGCTGGGGGTACAAGGACAACAAACACAAAGAAGGATTGGAGAGGAGAGGGTCCTAGTACTTGGGGATCAGATAAGCTTCTTGTGGTGGGACTTGCACGCTTTTCTGAAAGAGTCTATAGAGAGGGAGTTTAGGAGGCGGAAGTGAGAAGGGAATGAAAAGTGGAGCCAGGAGAATGGCGTGTCATGTGTGAGGAGCTGGCAGACGGCCAGTTTGACTGGAAAGACAAGCATGGGAGAAGGGTCAATGTTCAGTGAGGCTGGAAAGAGCTATTGGGGCCAGGTGATCTAGGGTTTTGAGTGCTAAATGGGCAGCACTGGAGCTAGACTGAGTAGCAAAAGTCAGATGTGTGTGTATGGAAAAGTCACTGCCATACATGTGTAGGGTAGAGTTATATGGAGAGAGTACAGGCCGGGAGGTGAGTTAGGAAGCTGTTCCAGTAGATTAGGTGAGAGGAGTTTGGAGCCTAGAACTGAGGCACGAGATGCGTGAGTGCAGGAGTCAGATGCAGAAGAGCTTGTAGGGTAGAAAGAACAAGATTTGGCCCCTGATTTCGATTGTGGGGAGAGGGAGAGAGTAGTTAAGGAGGATACTGAGATCACACACTCAGGAGACTCATAGGGTAGTGGTGCCTTGACAGAAACTGGGGAGTTTGGAAGAGAGGAATATTAAATTTAGCAAGGGGCAAGGTGATGAATTCCATTTTGGAGATGTTGAGTTTATGACTACCAGACATCCAGTGAGAAATGTCTTAAAGTTTGTCAGAGGCTGCAGAGAGGGGTTTGGCAATTAGGGGCTCCTTGGCATCTGAGGAGAGAGCCGTTTGGGAGAAAAGAGGAAGTGGAGACTCCCATTAGAGATGGCCTTCTCAAGGAGCTTAGCCACACAGGCAGAAGAGATATAGGAAGATAGTTAGCTGGTCAGAAGGATGGCCTGGAGTGGGGGAGTGAGGATGCAGAGACATGGGCATGTTTGTAGGCAATAGGGAATCAGCCTGGAGACAGGGAGAGGTGGAGAATAAGGGAGAGATGGATGGTAGAAGAGACAGGATGGAATGGCAGGATCCCTTGTGGAGTAGAGCCATCTCTTTATGTGAGACAGGACTGGAGGAGGAGAAAGTAGCAGAAGGCATCTGTGTGAAATAAATAAGGGATGAGAATGGTCTCCATTGTTCTGTAAAATAGGAGGCTAGATTCTCAGCTGAGACAGTTGGGGAGCAGAGAGGAAGAGAGTTGGAAGTCACTGTGGAAAGTAGAACAGTGAGTTGATAAGGAAGGTCTAGTAAGATTGCCAACCAGCAGTAAGGGCTCAGTTGAGGTACTATAACATAAATTGGTAGCAGACTCAGAATAATGGTATGATTTTCTCCTTTTAGCCACATGTATGTGGAAACAAAGGTGGTGGGGTACCCAAGGCTGAAACTTGGCAGGCCAAAACTGATGATTAGATGAGGGCTGAACTCAAGAAATCAGGGCAGTGTAGAGCAGAATTCACCAAGGGTCGAGATGGGGAAAGGACAAGAGAATGGCTAGAGTAGGGAAGGTGACCTGGGAGAGAACTGAAGCATAAGAGACTGGAGGTCACCATGTAGATAGAGTTGTTCAGTCATTTTTCAGTTGTGTCCAATTCTCAGTTATCCCATTTGGGGTTTTCTTGGCAAAGATAGTGGAGTAGTTTGCCATTTCCTTCTCTGGATCATTTTACAGATGAGGAAACTGAGGCAAACAGAGTGAAGCCACTTGCCCAAGGTCACACAGCTAGTAAATGTCTGAGGCTGGATTTGAACTCAGGAAGATAAGTTTTCCAGACTCCAAGCCCAGTGCTCTATTCATTGTGCCACCTAGCTGCCCACATGGACAGAGGAGGGTTTAGTAAAGGGAGGCCAAGGTAGAGGGGGAGAAGAAGCTCCAGCCAGATAAAGGACTGGTCAGATAAGGGAATTTCAGAGATTTTGAACAGAGTTGGTGCATTTGTGGGTGATCTCTTTGTGGCTGAAGTAGGAAGGGTGGATCATGAGAAGTACAGTGTATGAGGGAATGGTACTTTGTGTGCTGAAGTCCCTTAGGATGAGGACAGGCATTGGGGAGGAAAGATCATGAACCAGAAACAGAGTGAGGAAAGAGGGAAAGAGGGGTCTGTAGAGAGCAGCTGCCAGGATTTTGATAGGGGGCCGTTGCCCTCCAAAGAGAGGCTGCTGGGTAGTGGAGTTAGGGGGAGAACCTAGAAGAGGCTGTAAGGAGCAAGTATTGCAAATGCCCCCTCCCCCCCTGATCAGAGGGAAGGAGGAAAGGTGCAGCCAGTGCTGTTGGGCTGGAAGATGGAAGGAGCCGAAGAGGAAAAATGACTCCTTCCCCAAGGTTCAATTTTGTCTCTGCCCTTAATCAGCCAGTGTTCCGTCTCTCCTTCCAAGAGCTAACACTATAGACTATTTTTTCCTTCTACTTCCTGGCCATCCATCCATGCACTTGGGCTTCGTCTAGTCCACCACTCCCTGAAATGTCCAGGGCCTGAGGTTGGGTTGAGTTTTATTGTTTCAGACCTGTGATTTTCAACCTCCCTTTATCCATGTAGATTGGTGCCTAAAACAGAACCCAACTTCAGGCTTGCCTGACTCCAGCTCTGTCCAGAAGCCACACCACCTCCCCACACATGTGATCTGTTCTCTGTTCTCAGCCTCCTGATCTTCTTACCTGCTTCACTTGCTTCCTCCTTCGGCTTCACCCACCCTTTGTCCTCCTGGACTTCCTTCTCCCTAAACATGGGCCTTGTCCACGTCAGCCCACAGGGTGTTTCCCTTCTCAGTGGTGATCTCACCTGTAGTCAGCTTCCAAGCCTCTGTACTCAGACCTCATCTTACCACTGAGGCCCAGTCTCACATCTTCAACTGCTTTTGGTGGAGTAATTTTTGTCAGAAGGAAGCACAACCACCAGATGGATAATGTAGTTCTGTTCTGAATTCTGTGTTGAAGGTCGTGGCTTAAGAAAATGCTCAGGATGAGGAGAATGGGGCTTAAGGCTTTATAAGTTATAAAACAAGTTATAATGAAATTTAAGATACAAAATCTAACTTTTTTTTTGTTTGCTAATGTGTTGTAAAGATTGAGCGTATCTAACACTAGACGGGGAGATTGCTGTGGGCTTCTGACCTTTTGGTTCTGGCTCTGAGATCTGTGCCCTGTGATGCAATCACACTACTCTGTAATAGCTGGTCTGCCTTTGTTTCATGTGCAGCCCTTGGTACTGCTTCCATTTCAGGGCTTTTCTTTCATTTGGACACAGTGGCCTGGCCACTCTCACTCACGTGTGTTAAGTGGGACCAGAAACAGAGAGTTAATTTTAAGTTGCAAAATCGCTTTGGTTGTAACCTGCCTTTCCACCTGCACACACTGTATTGTGCTGTGTGCTCAGTATTAAGAGGTTTGGGAAGGAGGTGAGGATGCTCATTTGACTATTACCAGCATAAAGGTACAGTGGTTCATTAACCCTGGTCTTTGTCTGTTGCCTTTTGCCTTTTTTTTCTAATTGTTTCTCCTTGAGGATACTAGAGTCACCTGTTTATGTGACAACTTTGGTGAGGAAAGATGTCAGTAGGGGTGAGGCCAAGATGGCAGAGTGAGAGCAACTGCTCACCTAAGCTCTTAGACAAGCTCCTTCAGATACCTCTAAAAAGAGGGGCAGAATCCAGTAGGAGACAGACTGTGGCAGATTCACAGCCCAGGACAGCCTGGAAGGTCAATGGGAAGGATCTGTTCCATGGGGCTGGAGGAGCACAGCTGGAAGCTGTACCAGTGTGGTCCCCACTGCAGCAGGGCAGAGCAGGAAGCCCTGGGTGGTCTGAGGAAGAGGCCACATTGTAGAATCTCAGGCCTATCAGCCCAGGATGGGAGTCAAACGGAAAGAGCAAGTAAGAGCCCAGAGTCCCAGGTATCTGCAGCAACTGCTCCTGAGACTCTCAGCCCTCAGATTAAATGTCTGTAAGTTACCTACTTGAACTTCCGGGAGCCAAGATGGCATAGTGATTGGTAAATGCTCTCCCTCTCCCCTTTTTGACCTTGAAAGATCCATAAAATACTTGCCCAGAAAAATCCTGGAACAGTGAGATCAGCTGCAGGGGCAAATAGTCTCTTAGCACGTGGAGCTAGGAAAATTGCTAAAGTAAGGTTCCCTCTTGCTGTGGCTGAAGGGGACCAGTGCAGGACCAGAGTTGTCCCAGACAGTCCCACCTTAGCAAACCAGGAGGAAATCCTGAGCCTCAGTGGGGTGGAGCCTGCAATCACCAATGCCAAGAACCCAGGCATGCCTCAGCACCCCAAGGGAATTGGGAAGACACTAGCACAGATGGGTTCACCAACCACTGAGCTTGCCTATGCTCTAGTTTAGCAGAGGAGACCTGCTATAACCAGATCACTCCTCCTTCACACTTAATACAGCAGGCTAACTCTGGAGAAACCCAGAAAGACTTCACTTGGCCTCTGCTTTCTCACACCAGCCAGCTCAGTACCGGGTAAGCTGCAGCATTTTAGCTTCTAGCTGAAAGAACCAGAGGCCACAGCATACAAAGCCTCAAGTTCAAGGCACAGGAACTGTGGGATAGAGTCCCTTGTGTCCTAGAAGTAGAGATCTACTTTAAAAGCCAAGAAAAGGGTGATTATCATGAGTAAGAAGCAAAGCAGAAAAGAAAAGACCATAGAATCTTTCTATAGGGACAAGGACCAAAACACGAATACCAAAGAGGTCAGCATTGAGACTATACTCCCATCTGGAACTTCAGAAGGGACTGTGAACTAGTTGCAGGCCCAAAGAGTCTTCTTGAAAGAGCTGAAGAAGGATTTTAAATGCCAGATTAGAGAAATAGAAGAAAAACTGACCAATGATTTTAAAAATATGAAAAAAGAATTCATTGAAGAGAACAGCTCCTTAAAAAGGAGAATTGGACAAATGGAAAAGGAAGCACAAAACCTAACTGGGAAAATTGGACAAATGGAAAAGTACCAAAACTAACTGGAGAAAATAACTCCTTAAAAGGAACAATTGGACAGATGGAAAAGGAGATGCAACAGTTAACTGAAGAAAATAATGTGATAAAAATTTGAATTGGGCAAGTAGGAGCTAATGACTCTATGAGACATCAAAAGTCAATCAAACAGATTCTAAAGAATGAAAAGATAGAAGAAAATGTAAAATATCTAATTGAAAAAACAACTGACCTGGAAAATTAGATCCAAGAGAGAAAGTCTAAGCATTATTGGTCTACCAGAAAGCCATGAGGAAAGATGTCAACAATGGCCAAAAAGAAGCGTCAAGATTGCTTTGCCCCTGCTAGTTAATAGTTTGGGGGATAATTCTCCCAAGCAATTTACTGATCATTGTACTTTTTAACTCTTGGTTTTATTTGCTTCAAGGTCATTAAAAATGTTATGGCCAAGCATGGAAAAGCTTCTCTTGAACGGGTATTTATTTATTAGTTTGTTTTAGTGCTGGCAATTAAATTTGGTTATGAGTAATTATATAGAATGTAGATGCTTTGGTGTTGCTGTGGTAAAAGCTTCCCTTTCCCCCCGAAGTGATAGGAGGTTCAGGGAACCCCCTACACATGTCATAGGAGAAGAGTTGAATGAAATATGAAGCTAAGGGCATTTTTTTAATGCTCTTTAAGGAAAAACCACCCAGAATGAGAGGGATGAAATGCCAGGTGTATGTTATGTGCTCATTTGTATTTGAGTGCTCCTGTTCCTTGAGTGAGAAATACGCTGACTGCTCTAAATCAGGATAAGAAAACGCACATCCCCAGGCACTTATTTGTGAAGATCTAAAGGGTTATATTTAGTGAATTGGTTTCTAAGGGGGCTGAGAAAATAGTTTTTTAATAGCCTTTAAGATCAAGTACAGAAACTAGAGAAAGGAAATAAAATTAGTGAAATTAGGGGACTAGATCCCAAGGTACACTGATGGAAGTGGTTGTTAGAAGGAGTTTCCTCTTTTGGAATTCTCTATATCCATGAATTCAGGAACATAATCACTATATCTATCTGTGTAGGAAACAATAGTGGTGACCCTGGATATTGTTGGAGAGACCTAGAGCATTTTTCCATTGTAGTTAATGCTAGCTCTTGGTTTTAGAGAGAGTATCATATATAAGGAAAGGTCCATTTATTTCGGGACTTTGTAACACTTGTCATTAGTGGAATGCCTCATGTTTTTACAATTGCAGATGTAAATTGTCTCCTTTCTGAACAATCATTGAATATGGTAGTCATTTTCCATTACCGCCCGTAGGGTACAAAGAAACCTGAAGTAGAGCAACTATAGTCCTGCCTTGTATATAAAGCCTTCTCTGAACACCTTAGTCCCTACTGGTTATTTCCCTTCTCTAAACTCCTGTTATAAGTAATACTTAATTTTTATCAAGTTATTTCATGTGTGTTAGGCTTGTTTTTCCAGTTTAGGGGCAGCTTTCTCAGTGGAGAGAGGTTGTCATATTTGGAGTCAGGAAGACCTGAGTTTAAATCCAACTTCAGATACTTATTAGCTGTGTAACCTGCGCACGTCACTTTAACCTCTGTTTGCCTCAGTTTCCTCATCTATAAAATGGGGATTAAAGGCCCCTACCTTGTGGGGATCAAATGAGGTCATGTTTGTAAAGTGCTTAGCACTGTGCCTGAAACATAGTAGGCTATAAATTGTCGCTATTATTAGATTATAAATCCTTTAAGGGTAGGGACTGTGTTTTATGTTTTGGTGCACCAGTACTCTGGACAGAGTAACCAACAGGTACTCACTGGATAGATACTTATTTCATCAGTTTATAATTAGAGTTTATAATTATTATAAATAATATAGAATTTATATAAGATAGAGTTTATAATTATTATAAATAAATTATAAATATTTTATTATAAATAAAATTTACTAAACAAATATATGAAATCCTTGGCCATGAATAGGATGCAACAAATCTTTTCCAGTAGAAAAAATGCTAGACTATCCATATATATCTAAACTGGTTTTATTCTCCAAAAATCCAAGTTTAATTCTACTATTCAGGATTTTATCTTACTGAGGGTTACCTATTGGCAAATTAAACATTTGTGATCAGTCATTCTTCACCTTCTCACATAAAATTTCAGAAATCCCTTATAATTCTGAGTGGTTTATTGTAGTTATAATAATAGCTAACTTGTGTGTTAGGCCTCAAGGTTTGCAAAACGCTTTACAGATATCTCATTTGAGTCTCATGACAACCCTAGGAAGATACTATTATCTACATCTTTACAGATGAGGAAACTGAGGCTGAGAGAAATTAAGTGACTTACCCAGAGTCACAGAGCTAGTAAATGCCTGAGGCCAGGTTGGAACTTAGATCTTCTTAACTCCAAGTCCAGCTCACGATTCACTGTATTATTATTTGCCTCTGATTTTCAGATTTTTAAATGAATATGATTTGGGGGGAATTGTGTCAGCTGCTTTTATTTGCATTTCTAGAGCTCTTATAAAGCAGCGCACCTTTTTTAAATGAGTAACTCCTTCTTTCTAGATTTCTGCTGCAGTGTCTTGAGGATCTTGATGCCAATCTAAGAAAATTAAATTCTCGTTTGTTTGTAATTCGTGGCCAGCCAGCAGATGTGTTTCCTCGACTTTTCAAGGTATGTTTTAAAACTTTGGACATTAACATTTATTAACATTCTCTCAAATATGAAAATAGTATACTTGTGTAAGTTTTAGCCAAGGACAGAAGTTTAGGGAGTAGAAATTGTGTTGGTAAATCTTAATTCATAGAATTTTAGGTTATCTAATCCAGTTGTTTTACTTTACTCACAAGAAAAGGAAGTCCTGGAGAAGTAGTGAATTTTGTTCAGATCAACACAGTTTGTTACTATTAGGATTAGGATTACAACCCAGGTGTCCAGTCTGCCCTCTTCTGTTTGACCCCTTCCCTTTCCTATTGCCCCAATAATGACAGTAAGTCACATTTGCACTGGGCTTTATGGTTTATGAAAGCACTTTCCTCACAAAATCCTGTGAAATAAACAGTGTAGATTTTGTTGTCCTCACTTTAACAAATGATGAAACTGAAGTTCACAGTTTTCCAATTCTCTGGAATGTACCCCTGATTCTCTTAATCTTTCCACTTCTCTGGAATGTACCCCTGATTCTCTTAATCTTCTTATAGCTGTTTACCTGGCTGTCCCAGTCATGGGCCCAGGCCATTTTTCTGCTCCCAGTGTGGGAGTGGGAGAGGAGTAACTGTTTTCTCACTGATGACCGAGCCATTGTTGTGTGTCAGATGGGGCCAGAAGGACTTCCTTATTGCTTGCTAAGTACAATCAAAGATACAATCTGAATTGGTAGTGGTTTTCTCTCCCCTTCCCCTCCCACCGTTCTATCTCACTCTCGACCTTTGTCCATGGCCTTCATGGAAGAATTCTGGCCGTTCATCTGAGCTTGACTGTATCTGTTCATGAGCCCTGCTTGAAGAGTTTCATGTAGAAAGCAATCAGAAACAGTAGTGTGTACAGACCCATGTATGTATGTATGGGCTAGTGTGTGCAATGGCATTAGGAATAAAAAGCCTTTCATTTCAACTAAAACCAGACTTTAATTGGATTATTTTTGAATGCAGTTTTTTTCAAAAATATGGTACATTTGTATTCCCAGCATTTAACACAGTGCCTGGCACATAGTAAACATTTAATAAATACTTGTTGAATGACTGGCAGCATCAGCATTGGGGGTGGGGCCTTGTGTGAACCTCTACAGTTTCCCTTTCCAAACCTGGGTGAAGGTGAGTGAGGGCATCTCAGCTACAGTCTTACTTTTCCTTTTGTTTAGCTGTGTGTGTATTCTTTGTAACCCTAGAACTTAGCACAGTGCCCACATGCAATAGGGGCTTAATAGAGTCTTGTTGCCTTGGTATATATGTGAGAGGGACAGAGATAGAGACAGAGACAGCCTCAGGCGTCTGAGTTAGGAAGTCCCCAGGGGTTCACTTGCCCAAGCCAAATGGAACATTTGTTCCCTAGTCTCATCCCCACACGGTAGTCATAAGGAACACTCACAAGATGCTTTGGATGTTAGAGAGACACTTAGCTCCCAGTCTTTGAGTAAACAGGCTGTCTTGGTACCTCTAGCTCCCTGGGAGAGAGGATGTGTCCAGTGGATCTGCTTCAGATTCTGAAGGATGTGATTTTCCTTCAGTCAGACCCTTTACTGAAAGAAAACGTTGGTAATGATTTTGTCTGTCTAGAAATTAAATGATCTCTCAGGATCGGGGGTAGTGAATTCCCTATCACTGGAAATGTTCAATTAGATGCCTTGCAACCACTTGTCAGGGACCTTGTAAATGGAACCACATAACTTTGGGTATCCCTTCAACTCTTACACTTCTTGGATTCTGGGATATATGTATAATGAATACATATTCTGACATTTTAATACCTAAGTCCTCATTTCATTCTGGAGATAAGCATCTGATATTGCCCTCAGTGTAGAATTATTTAAATTGAAGCATCAGATAAGTATGCTCAGCATCCTAGGATAAGCTATTCTAATGGACTGTTTACTCTTCCACCTGTCCTGGGACATCGCTTCAGGTTTCACCTTCTCATGGTCTTCTGCCTCCTGTGGACATCCAGTGAAGTGCCTTCTCAGGCCAGCCCGCCAGCTCATTGATTTCTCTGTATTCCTTGAGATAAAATGCTTTCAAGAGATAACATCACCATGAACCACATTAATCCTGTAGACATCATAACATGTAGTACATGTCTTACTGTTGTGAGGAAAGGTCATCATATAAGCTGTAAATGTGAGCAACAGTTGTTAGAGACCAACAGAGTCCTTAAAGGGAATGAATTAATGCAAATTAGTGGTGTTCAGGATGTATCTTTACGGAAGGATCTTCCCTAATTTTATTTCTTTTATTGTTATAATAGGAAAAAAACTTGATTGAAATCTATTTGCTTTGTCTACATTTGTTTATTTTAGGAGTGGAACATCACAAAGCTTTCTATTGAGTATGATTCTGAGCCCTTTGGGAAGGAGCGCGATGCAGCTATTCAGAAACTGGCCAGTGAGGCGGGGGTGGAGGTCATCGTGCGGATTTCTCACACTCTGTATGACCTCGACAAGTAAGTTCTGTGGCAGGATCCCAGAAACGCGCCTTCCCACGAGAAGCCACAAACAACATAGCAGAGACTGAGAGAGTGTTTAGGAAACGCGTGCTGGGTGACCAGCACTGGTCCAGAGTAACGAGCATGAGTCAAACCTTCCTTCTCATCCTGCACTTTTGCTCCCTCTATCCCCTTCCTCCCCATTTGGAAGTCTCCTTCCCATCCAAAAAAGGATATCATCAGGAATGTAAAGTCAACCCTCTGGGAATTTCTTATCATGCAGCTAAACCAGTGGCTACACTGTTCATTTGCTGAGCTGAAAGGAAATCACCAGTTGCCATCTGTAAGGCTGGCCTTCCCTGGTGGGTTTGTTTGCCTGTCTGCTGGCTGAAATCACAACGGTGATTGCCTACATCTTTCTGACCTACAGTGATCACTCCTTCCTGTCCAGTCATAGTACTTGTCTCTACATCATCGGACAGTTGTGTTGTATTACCCTAATACATACAGATGTCCAGTAAGATGGAGACAGTACCTTGGGTCTGTATCCCCTTATAGGACTTAGTACAATTCATGGTTAATAGTAGCAAGTCAGTTAACATTTCTTGAATTAATAAGTTCAAAATAACATATGGTGCAGAAAAATCTTATAGTTCCTCGAGGTCTTTATAGATGAATTGGCATTCCTTTTGTTAGATACTCATTTTCACAAATCAGTACTACAAATGCTTTGCCTTACCAGTCTGCATTTAGTGTGCTTTATATCAAAGTAATTTATTCTACATCTTTGCAAAAAGAATTACAGCAGAAAATAATTATAGTCTTGACCTACCACGTGTCTTCATTTGCATCTAGAATTCAAAATACCTTTGATAATGAACTTCAAGTTTGCTTGTTAGGAGCAAGCTTTTACTCTTGGTTTCAATTCATTCATGTCAGCAGAAGGATAGGGAAGGTAGAACCATTTTGTTTTCATGTCCTGTATGTGTAATTGTGTATATATTTAGAGTAAAGTAGAGTCATGGTAAACCTTTCAAAATAGTACATTTAATTTATAGTCTGAACCATGAATGATGGTAAGATTAGCTGGCTACGTGAATGGACACACACACACACACACACACACACACACACGAAAACCCTTTACACATTCCAGTAGATTAGGGAGGGACAGACAAATTTATGTTTATGTTTTTGGGGAAAACATTTTGGGGACCAGAAGAGAATCAAAAGGGAGATTGCCTTTGCCTCACCCATCCCACACAGGCATCTCTGTCCTGAAGCACCCACTCCCTATTCATGTTTCAGATGAGAGTGTGTATGGGAGACAGAGAGAGAGAGGATCCCCGTTAGGAGTTATTATAAGGATTTTACTAACTACCATGAATGGCTTGTTCTCCTCAGTCTGACTGGAGACGTCTCAGAAGTTGACTGGGGATTAGTTTCATCTTTCATCTTAAGGGTTTTTAAATATTCATCCTAAAAGTAGATTTTTTTTTTATACTAATACAAGCCATTGTTTCTCCTTATATCACAGGATCATAGAACTGAATGGTGGACAGCCACCTCTGACGTATAAAAGGTTCCAAACTCTGATCAGCAAAATGGAGCCGTTAGCCACACCAGTGGAGACCATAACTCCTGAAGTGATGCACAAGTGTGTCACCCCCCTCTCAGATGAACATGACGAGAAATACGGTGTGCCCTCCCTGGAGGAGCTAGGTGTGTTGAAGCAGTGTCTCACCGGGCCAGGCCGAGGCCAATGTGGGCGTGGGCTCTGTTTGGTTGTGTGTTGGTCACCAATGTTTTGTTTTCCTTCTCTTCTTTTTCTGACAAGGGGTGGGTAGAGGAGGTGAGAAGGGACAGAGCAGCAAGAGGAGGAAGGAAAGATGGTCATTGAGGCTTCTTTCTACAAAATGCAGAGAACAGACAAGCAGACATTGGGAAGCTGAGCTGAGCTTTTAAATTTAAATGAAAAAGCCAGCTGTCAGCCGGTTCTTCAGTCCACCTTTATTGTGTGCTGGACATTGAGCAGGGCAGAGAGGTGCAGCTTCTTCTACTTCATATGTGGAAATCCCCATTTTATTAGTGTTTGTTAAGTTTAAAATAAAAATGTTAAAATGGAATTTAAGAGGTAGTCACAGCCCCCAGTTGCTTCTGCCGTCTCATGCATGATCCTGTCTGCCTAGGAAGGAAAGTGAGCATAGCTAAATGAAAGGCGAAAACTAAAAAACTGGTCGTTAGAGGTGTCTGCATCAGTGTGCCATGTGAAGACTGATCCAGCCCTGCAGCTGTCCGATGCAAGACCCAAGGACGGGCCATACCTGCACCAGTGTTCCTTAATGTGCTTGCAGGTCTAAGGAAGCCCCCCCGGAGCTCCCACAGGGTGGGGAAGACACACGGAAACAGGTGCAGGATCAACCGGCAGTCTCTTGAAGGAAAGCTGCGTGCCTTAAGAGGAGCTGGGAAAGGTTTCCTGTACAATATGTGATTTGAGCTGGGACTTGAAGGAGACTGGGAAGCCTGGAGTAGAGAAGGAGGGAGAGCATCTCAGGCCCAGGGTACAGAGTCAGGTCATGGAGCTTCTTGCCAGGAAGAGTAAGGAAGCCCAGGTCACTGGGTCACAGACCGGGGGCTAAAGAAGGTTCCAGAAGACTGGAAGAGGAGGAGGGCCCAGCAGAGGATTGTACATTTAAGTCTGGAAGTGACAGGGAGCCAGTGGGTTTTACTGGAGAGGGGTCGGACTTGGGCTTGAGAGCAATCAGATTTGCGGAGGAGGGAGACCTGAGAAGAGAGACTGACAGACTATTGCAGTCATGAGGTGGTGAAGGTTGGCCCCTCAGAGCAGGTGAAAATGTTAGCTCATGTTTCTAGAATAGAAAAGATAGGATGTGGCAGCTGATTGGACATGAGGTGAGGGGGTGAGAGGTAGGATGGATGACACTGATGCAAATGGTGGTGGTGCCTTCTACACTAACAGAAAAATTGAGAAAAGAAGAGGCCTCGGGGGCAAGAGTCCAGTGTTGGATGTAGTGAGTTTCTGGTGGCCATGGGATGTCCACTTTCCAGTGTCCAATAGGCTCAGTTGGAGACGTGAGGCTGGGGCTTAGGAGACAGGTTAGGACTGGCTAAGCAGATGTGAGAAACATCAGCCTAGAAAATCATTGAATCCATGGGAGCTCATGAGGTCACCAAGTGAGGTGGTATAGAGGAAGAAGAGAAGAAAGGAATCTTCAGCTTTATGCAGCAACTTTCATGAATAAAGTAGAATCAGGGAGATCTGAATTCCAGTCCCACATCTGACAGTATCCATGTGACCACAGGCACTTAATCTAAGCCTCAGTTTCCCCAGGTATCACTAGAGACAGTACCTGTTGTATAAGCAAATATATATGCAAAGCATTTTTCAAACACAGGGCAGCTAGGTGGTGCAGTGGATAGAGCACCAGTGCAGGAGTCAGGAGGACCTGAGTTCATATTTCACCTCAGACACTTGACACTCACTAGCTGTGTGACCTTGGGCAAGTCATTTAACCCCAATTGCCTCATCCTGGGTCATCTCCAGTCATCCCGATGAATATCTGTTCACTGAATTCAGATGGCTCTGGAGGAGAAGTGAGGCTGGTGACCTGCACAGCCCTGCCTCACTCAAAACAAAGTCAAGTGCAAGTCATGTCATTATTTCTCTGATGGCATGGTGTTCTTTGGCATAGAAGGATGAATACACAATTTTTCACAGTGATTTACAAAAGTCATTTTACTTATATAATTGCTGAGGTCAGTCATTTAACCTTTGCAAGGCACTGGGCTGAGGGCTTCCCTCTTGTCTCCAGCTGCTTTCCTGACTTCTAAAGCTGTCTTTTCTGTGTTTCTGTAGGTTTTGATACAGATGGCTTGCCTTCTGCGGTGTGGCCTGGCGGGGAGACAGAAGCCCTCACACGCTTGGAGAGGCATTTGGAAAGAAAAGTATGGTGATCTCTTGCTAACCTGGCATTTAAAAATGATTTCTTACTTTTCACTAAAAAAAAAAAATAGACAAGAGCATTGCAAGAACTGGCTGCCAGATCCTTATCGTTTGAACAGAGAACTGTAAGACAGCCTCACTCTGCCTGGGCAAAGCCGTAGCTGGTTGAACGCTAGGGATTTTGGCTACTTTGATCTCTGCTGTGCAGATGTCTATCCCCCTTTCCCTGGGCTCTGGGTCTCCATGAGAGTGTGTCCTCATGTACCCACAATCCCTTTTCTGAAGGAGATAGCTCATCTCTGACTTGTTGCCATCTATTTGGGGCATTGTGCCAATTGACATCTGATGTCTGTGTCTGAAATGCCTTGTGCCCGCAGTAAGCCCGTCTCCCTTCTTGTCTCCTAACTGTGATAGCTCAGGCCACACAGATTGCTGTGCTTTCCCATGAGTGGGATGTCCTAGGTGGGTCCCCATCTCACTTGTGGTCCTTACCTCTGACACTTGGTCAGAGCATGGCTCAGGTGGTCAGTCATATGGAACAACCATGTAAAATAATGATTCTGAACTCTCCTTTGCACTCAGGAAAAGCACCTAACTCTGGAATACATTTTGACTTTAGGCTTGGGTGGCGAACTTTGAAAGACCAAGGATGAACGCGAATTCCCTTTTGGCGAGCCCTACGGGCCTCAGTCCTTACCTGCGCTTCGGCTGTCTGTCCTGCCGTCTGTTCTACTTCAAGCTGACAGACCTTTATAAGAAGGTAGGACCCTCACTCTGGCACCTGGGGGTAGTCGCTGCTGACCATCCAGGCAGTCCTGATACTCTGCTTTCTTCTGGTCAGGTAAAGAAGAACAGCTCACCACCCCTCTCTCTTTACGGGCAGCTCTTGTGGAGGGAATTTTTCTACACAGCAGCCACAAACAACCCACGCTTTGATAAAATGGAAGGGAACCCCATCTGTGTTCAGATTCCTTGGGACAGAAACCCCGAGGCGCTAGCCAAGTGGGCTGAAGGCAGAACGGGTTTCCCATGGATTGATGCTATCATGACCCAGCTGCGCCAGGAGGGCTGGATTCACCATTTGGCCAGACATGCTGTGGCTTGCTTCCTGACGAGAGGGGACCTGTGGATCAGCTGGGAGGAAGGCATGAAGGTGGGTAGTGTCCTTAGTAAACTTCCCATTCCCGGGCAGTAGACTTTTTGCTTGAGATCACTCCCCTGGCAAGAGAACACTAGGCTCTGACGCTAAAGTTTGTACCCAGCAGACCATAGGACCTTGGAGAGAGGTGATTTCCCTTTCAAGGCCATAGTGTCTTCCCCTAAAAAATGAGGGAGATGGGTGAGATGATCCATAGGGTCTTTGATGCTACAGTGCTTCAGAATCAGAGGGGGGGGTGGGGAGGGGAGTGGGTGTCAAATCATTGAGCATTAATTAAGTACTTCCTTGTGCCAGGCACCATGCTGAGCCCTGGGGATGCTCTCAAGGAGCTCCCCGTCTGATGGAGGAGATGACATGCAAACAGCTGTACACACAAGCTATTTACAGGAAAGGAAAGCAGTAATGTTATGCCAGTCAGGACAGGCTTCCTGTAGGAGGCAGACAGGAGTGGGAGATGAAGAGGGAGAGTGTTCCAGGCACAGGGGAATATGTGCCAGTGAAACTCCCAGTGTCCATCCAGAGATGGACTGTTGTGCTCCAGAACACCCAGGAGGCCTGGGACACTGGACCCAGAATGTGGCAGGGGGGAGTATAAGAAGACTGGAAGGGCAGGAAGGGGCCAGGTAACAGGGGCTGCAGAAGGCCAGCAGAGATGTTTTGTTGATCCTGGAGGTCACAGAGAGCTGCTGATGTTTTTTTAAATGGGGCAGGGGTAGAGGAGAACCTGAATTTTAGAGAGATCAGTTTTCTGAACACTGGTGCAGGATGGACTCGAGGCCAGCAGACCATCCCCCTCCAGCAACTGTCAGAGTGGGCCAGGTATGAGGTTATAGGAGCCTGCTCCAGGCTTGGGGCAGGGGCCATATCAGAGATGCTGAGAAGGGAGAAGTAACAGGCCACAGATGAAGAGTTGTGCCCTCTCCAGCTTCCCTGAGGAGTGGCCAGCCAGCTCTCTCGAGGAGGTCAGGCCTGGCCTGGGGCAAAGTCTCTGAAAATCCACTGAAGCCCTTGCTTCCATACACTCTCCAGTCTCAGGTCCTGGCTGCCATTTTCCTAAGCACAGTGAATGGTGGGCTCATGTTATAAAGGTGCCAGCCCTAGAAATCTAGGATCTTTTGAGTTGGCAGCAGCCTCCGAAGCATCCAGCTAGGACTGCCCGCCCCCTCCTAACATCTGTGTTGGTAGAGAAGCCTGTGTAGCCGCAAGGACGTCCCTAGTTCATGAGGAAGCCTGTCCTTCTTCAGGAAGGCCCTGATTGTTAAGTTCTTCATCTGCCCCAGGCTTCCTCCTGTTCCTTACTCAGTGTGATAGCCCCTCAGGCATTTAAAGACAAATGTGCTACATGCCCACCACCCCAAAAGTTCCCCTTCTCAGCATTTACACCCCCAGATCCACCATCACTGCTCATTAAACTGACAGGGCTAGAAAATGCCAGGTGTTTTTCATATGAACAGGTTTCCCCTTCTGTGCCTGTGCAGTAACATTCAGATTGTTTTCCTAAGTACGAAACTTTGAAATTTAATGGTTAAAGTGTGTACTGTTTGCTTTGGAACCTTGTTCAAACCTACTGTGATCTTTAGGAATCCAGATTCCATCATGTCTTATACACTAGTTACTCTTCTCAGTATTTCATCATGGGATAAGCACAGGGCCCCAGCCTCTTGTTTAGCTGAGCAGGGCCCAGGGGCAGGGTGCTGGGCCGCCCTGTCCAGGCTGACACCATTCTTGTTGTCATGAGTTGGTACTTGTACAGCATCAAGCATGGTGCCTGGAAGAGAAGAGGCTTCCTAGAAATGGGTGCTGCTGGCATGATTTGAAGCCAGTAGAGCTGATCGTTAATAATAACCATTCACAAGGAGAAAACTGCGACATTTACGAAGTTTCTTTACACCAACCCTGTGAGGTCGGTGGTGTGGGTTTACTCACCCTTATTGTTCAGATGGATACTGAGGCTCAAAACAAGGGAAGTGATTTGTTCACCCACAGCTGGGAGGGGGCTCTTCCCAGCGAGGCCATGGCCTGCACTCCAGCTCTCCCTTGTCAAGAGGGGGGTGTGTGTGTGTATGTGTATGTCTGTGTGTATGTGTGAATGTGTGTGTGTGAGAGTGTATATTTGTGTGGGAGAGAGAATGTGTGTGTGAGAGTGTATGTGTATGATGTGTGTTTGTGTGCATGTGTGAGAGAGAGTATGTGTGGTGGGGAGAAGGGGAATGGGCATAAAGAGGGGAAAAGAGAGGACAAAGTGGGAAGGGCAAGGGAAGACGCCAAGGAGGATCCCATGCTCTTCCCAGTATCTGAAGAGAGCAGAGCTCCGAGACGTCCTGTGAGCTGACATATTCCTGTCATATAGAGATAGCAATCATGAGAGCGGATAGCACTGGCTTCCGGTCGTCTGTACAAAAGTGCATCTGGCTGCACCCGTGGGTGCCTGTGTTGGGGCAGGGAAGCAGCAGAGAGGATCAGACAGGGGATCGGGGGCGTGGGTAGAAGTGAGAAGGGGTCAGCTCTGGGGCAGGGGGCAGACGGCCCCATTACTCCCATGCCCATTTTTGTAAAGTGCTTTCTAAACAATTTTAAAATCCTCTCCCTCCTTATGGCAGCTTCTGTCTCCTGAAATCATGGAGAGAGATGGTGACCGGCCCTGGTACATTAGCAGCTCCCTGGCGCGGCCTTTTCTGTTTGTGAGACCCTGGCCCCTAAGTTGCTTTCCCTCCATCTGTCTGGGGCTCTACCCCCTCCCTCTTTCCCAGAAACAGAGAAGGGCACCTGATCTTTGGTTGTTCCTTCCTCACTGCACCTGTGGGTGGGCAGGGGCTCTCCTAATGGCTACTGTTGTTCCCGAAGGTCTTTGAAGAGCTGCTGCTCGATGCTGACTGGAGCATCAACGCGGGGAGCTGGATGTGGCTGTCCTGCAGCTCCTTTTTCCAGCAGTTTTTCCACTGCTATTGTCCCGTCGGTTTTGGTAGGAGAACTGATCCCAATGGAGACTACATCAGGTAAGCAGCAGAGGTGGCCTACCTAGCTAGGAGCACAGGGATGCAGACATGTGGCCCTGCCACCTTGTGGGGAATGCAGCATTGGCCAGGACTCCATTTCCACACCGTTCATTCATATCTCTTCAATCCTTTATTCTCACCCATAGACGCTACCTGCCTATCCTGAGAGGCTTCCCTGCAAAATATATCTATGATCCTTGGAATGCACCAGAAGGTGTCCAGAAGGTGGCGAAATGTCTGATTGGCGTGAACTACCCTAAACCAATGGTAAACCATGCCGAAGCCAGCCGTCTGAACATTGAGAGGATGAAGCAGATCTATCAGCAACTCTCGAGATACAGAGGACTGGGTATGTCCAGAGTGGTTTAGTAACAGCTGCCTTGGCCTCTGACTCAAATCTCAATCATATTTTAACAGAGAATCCTTCCCCTTCCCCTTCCCCTTCCCCCACCTCCAGGCCTTCTTGCTTCTGTGCCCTCCAACCCGAATGGAAACGGTAGCCTCATGGGCTACACAACTGGAGAAAACATTCCTACCTGTAGCAGCGGTGGCGGAGGTATGTACTCTCTGGAAACCCCACCTCATCAAGAAGGCTTATTGATCACATGTCTCTGCAGAAAAGCTGCTTTCCTCCCACTGGCTTTGTACCTGGTAGAGGTGTACTGTAACTGCTGTTGGTCATTGATGAAATTCCTGGAAATGACCCTAAGTAGTTTAGCTTAGGTTGGATGAGGGGTTATTGCAGTTTGAAGATGGAAAGTATTCCTGTGATGTAAGATTTCATCAAATCATCTTTAATATAGGATAAGGGGTCATTAACCTCTTTAAATGTCCACACCACCCAACCAACCACAGCTTGTGACTAATCAATTGAATGGGAGCTTTAAGAGCAAGAGCATTTAAAGGAGGCTCATCTTTTAAAAATTAGAATGTTAGGCTTTGTTGTCTGTAGTTTAAAAAAATGACAGCCGTTTTGAATCAAGTATCAAAATAGAGAGTAAACATAGTATTTCTTTGGTTTTCCAAACAGACATTCATGTTCTTTGACAATAGAATGATAGATACTCCTTAAGAACCTAAATATTCTTCTAAGAATTTGCTGTTTTGGTCTCTAGGAGCTCCAGCGGGTGCCAGTGATGGTCAGATACTTCAGGCCTGTGTGCTCCCAGAGCCTCCGACCGGAACTGGTGGTGTTCAGCAGCCAGGTATGTCAGATAACACCTTTGAATGGTTTCAGCCTTTCCTGACCTTGACACAGAGCAGGGGGTTTCTTAGAATTCCCCACCAGAGCACTCCAAGGAATCTGGGGAGTGCTGATCAACCAGCAAGGAAGAAGATACCTCCAGGGAGGGGAATTGAGTGGGCCCCAAGGCGCCGAGGTGGGCGTCAGTGCCGGGTCTTCCTTGGGTTCTCCCACGGAGCTCTCTTTTGTCAGAAAGGACAGAGCAGAAGGGTGGCCTCCTGAGAGTGACTGGCCATCCATAGAGGCCCCCTCTCATCTTCTGCTGATCTAAAAGCTGAAACACAATTCTCAGGTTATTTTACTTACATTGTCATGGTCACTGCCTGTGTTCTGGTGTCACATATGTTCCCTTTCTTCTGTATCGCTTCAGTCATTAAGTTCTGGACAAATTTCTCTGAATTCCTCATTTTGCTATTCCTCACAAGGCAAAGATATGCATTTGTTCGGCCACTCTCTGGCAGATGTGTTTCTAGTTCTTTGCTACTTCAAAAAGAACTCCAGTAAATGGAGCAGTAGAAATGGGGCCATTTCATCCACCTCGGAGTGCCTCTGAGTGCATGCCCGCTAACTGAGCACCCGCTGAGGCAGGACTCCCCAGCCCCTGAGGCGGATGCCCTGAGGCTCTTCTCATGCTTGGCCCCCAGCGCCAGCCTTCCCTGCTTCTCCAGCACCACCTTTGTCTCCCTTGCCAGGTGGAGAGGCTGGGAGTTGGAGCCTTATTTGTTCTCCATTTCTCTTCCATTCATCATCTGTAGCATCTTCCACACAGCTCATCCCTGTCTGAATCTCTTTTGAAAATCATGTATGTACCTTAACTTCTCCAGTAGCCCCTAGCTCTGGGCCACAGATGTTGTGTTAGCTCCCCATGTATCTTGGATATCACATAGTCGATGAGATTTTTTCCCCAGCTGATACTTACATTGAGTTTGTTCATGAACAGCCTTTTTAATTTGATGTGATCAGAATTGGTGTTCATTTTTTGGTATTCTCTTCTGTCCCTTGTTTGGTGATCAATTTTCCTCCCAGGCAGATCTTTGGAGAGAT
Organism: Potorous gilbertii; assembly: GCA_028658325.1. Taxonomy (NCBI): domain Eukaryota; kingdom Metazoa; phylum Chordata; class Mammalia; order Diprotodontia; family Potoroidae; genus Potorous; species Potorous gilbertii. The sequence continues at coordinate 231,865,794 of CM053770.1, read as the reverse complement.
TGTCTATGTTCTTCCTTAGATTTTAATTGACTGGAGATCATTTCTAGTCCCTGTGCCATACATTAAACTTGTACAGTTTGCAGATGTTTCCTGATTAGAAGAGGAATGTCCAATATATTGGGTGTTTTAAGGTCCCTTTGTGCCGAACATCTTGGCTAAGGAGCCTTTTAGCTTTTCACCTCCTTTTCAGAGGTGAAGTATGTGTAGAAACGTTTATTGTCAGTGTGTGCCCATACATGCAAATCTAAGAGAATAGCTTTGTTCAGACAAATAACCAGAACTTTTATAGAGAACAGTGTGAATATTCTTACTTGTTGCTAACCTAAAAGAATTCAGTACATCAAGAAAACTTCCAAGCCTTTTATTGAAATCAGGGACTGCAGAGGAAAATTCGGTTAAATTGAAGGAGAGTGACGGGAGATGTGTTTACACGTTCATAACTGAATGAAAGCTGTTGCTTTGTAGTCTCCCGAGCATGTGGAGCGTGTGTAGTTCTCCTTTTTTTTACTCATCCTTTAAATCTTCTTCACATGAAAAGAATTGTCCATAATGCTTCTTGGGTTGAACACTGGTCATGGGATGAATTGGAATGTTTCCAGCATTTGGATAAGTAAATTTTTGTTCATTTGAATTTTAATTCTGCCTCATAAGGAACCCGTTAGCTGGGGAGTAAAGTGAGTCCTTTAGCTCAAGTAATGTCTCTTGTTTTTCAAATACAACTAGGTTACTCTCAGGGGAGTGGGATTTCACATTATTCTCATGAAGACAGTCAGCAGGCTTACATGTTAAAGCAAGGTAAGAAGCAAGCAGAATGAACGTAATGTTCCCTTTGCCTTTTCTGCCCTAAATTTACATCTCTAAATGTATAGGAAGGAGCTCCCTTGGTGGCGGGAAGCGGCATAGGCAAGAGGAAGAGCCTCAGAGTGTTGGCCCCAAGATGCAGCGACAGAGTGTGAACTAGGCTGAAGAGCTTCGGCCCTTCTCCTGGGGTGACAGAGGAGGATGACATGGAGACATGGATGTGTTATTGGGGCTCCAAGAATGGGCAAAGTCAAGATTAAATCAGCGAGTTGGAGATGGTACAATATGGTCTGTTAGACGAATGAGTGAACTTGCAAGTTCTAATTTTCTGGCAAAAATAAATGTATTGAGACAATGATCAAACCATCCCATTTCCCTGACTGTAAAAACAGAGCAGGGCTGCTAGCTGTGGGTGGTTCTCACAGGCTTCCTTCTAGAAGCTCTTCCCTTTATGTAATTTTTTTCCAGATTCCTTCGTTTATTCCACCACCTTAGAAGCAGAGAGATCTTTTCAAGTTTGGAAATGACTGGGGTCCGGAAAGAGTGGGTGGTGCTGGCCTTTGTCTGAAGCAGCCGACACGGTCACCCCCACAGTCCCATCCCAAGGCTGCCTTCCCCGTGCCCTTTCTTCTCTGAGACTCTGAGGGGTTTTCAGGGGACTTGGTGAAGCCAGGGAAGACATCTCATAGCCAACATGTATTTAATTATGTACAATTGAAGTTAGCTTCAGAGACACACGGTGATTCCACTTGAATTTGTTCTCTAAGACAAAAAGCCTTCTTTGCTTTCTCTTGGCCTCCATGACAGTGACTGACTGCTCACCTCGTGAATTGATCTCGTCCCTTTTATTTGCTGTTGAGCAGTTCCTTAAGTCTTTCTCTTCTAGGTGAGCTTTCCATGCATCCATGGCATTTTTATCCAGCTGGATTGTAAACCCCTTGAGGGAAGGGGTGATTGCTCAGATTCAAGAGAAGCTGCCGGACCTCACCAGCAGAGCCCGGGTGATGGTGTAGGTGGGTGGGAAGGATCAATATCTGTGGTGGATTTCTTGTAATCAAAACTTTGACTTTGTGGGTTTATTCCCCTCCATTCAGTAAGAAATGCTGTTGCATTTGAAATTGGAGTCTAAAGTAATACACTCTTTCAGTAAATTATTTCACAGTCTTTATTGATGGAAACCAGTTACATTTTTGAGGTGCATTATTTCCAATGGCATTTCTATGGTTTTTAACTTTTTATTGAATTTCACAAAGGACAAATGGTAATTTGTATATAAAGTACTTGGTAATGAATTTGTTTAATGTAAATAGAAATATTCATGATTAGTGCTAGAGTTCTCAATATATTTTTGATAATCTTTCATGTATGGAAAAAGTGAAAGTTGTAACTGATGTAAAATTGAGTTTCCAGAAGACATGGGGAAACATGGAGGTGTCCACACTTTCTGAAGACCCTTTGTTAACATTTGAGGCACAGTTTTCTTGACTTCATTGTATGATCCAACTTTGATAATATCAAATTTAGAAAACGTATGTAATCCTAGTTGTTGGGTAGGGCGCTCCCAGGCACAGCTGTGTGTATTGGAAAACTTCCTGGGCTCTGGGGTGCGTCCACACTTGTGCCAAGTGTCGTTTATATGTCCCTTTTTCCTTCTCTCTCTATTTTTGTTTACCGCTCAAGTGGCCTTGTCAATAAAGTGTAAATACAGAGACCCACGTTTGTGAGTTGTTGTTTTGGAGGGTCTGGGAGAGGTGGTGACCAACGAGACCAAGGGCAGAGGCCCCATGGACAATGGCCCCATTGCTTTTCCTCACTTACACATGTTGTGCTCTGCCTGGGAGCTTTGGCATTTGAACAACTGATCATTTTATGGTCAGTGCCTTCCTTTGTGATGGCCATTCTGATTCCCACTCCTGTGGTTTACTGGTGGTGGTTGTAACTTGCTCCAGAAGCTGGGGGAGGGGAAAAGGGTTGGGAGCAGGGTTTTTTTCCAGTTTGGAAACCTGGATATTACCCCTCAAGGAATCATTTCAGACCTCTTCCGTTGCCAGACCCTTTCAGCAAATGACTGAAGGTTCAGAGGATTGAAGATATCCACCTTGAACTTCCTTAACTTTCCTGCAAAGCTCAGAACCTCCCTGCGTTCACCCGACATCTCCACGCACTCTCCTCAGAGAACGAACATTCCTCTTCTCTTTGCCAGACAAAGCTGAGTCCTGGGTACCATCCCTTCCTATCTGCGTCATTCAGGAGCTTGCTGAAGCAACTTTTCCCTCACTTATCTCCCCTTCCTTATTTCCTGGCTATTTCTCTGCAGTTCACAGGTGTGTTTTGGTTTCCCTTTGAGACCTATTCTAGCTCTACTGGGGGGAAAAATAAAAGCACAGGTCTGATAACTAAACCATCCTCTGGTCTTTAAGAAATGACAGTAGAGTGTAGTGAGGCAGATGTCACTCTGCTTTGAAAAAGTCTAGGGGAGGCAGGGATTTCAAACTGTCTGCCATTGAGATTGAGGTAAATTTCCTGCAGAATTCTAAAATAATCCTTTTTTTAAAAATTTTATTTATTTATAAATGTTCTACAATCACTTCCTTAAAATTAAGATTTTATACCCCCACACCTTCCCCTCCTATCCCCCTCCCTCCCCATGACAGCATACAATTCTGTATAGGTTCGACATATACTTTC
>CM053770.1:231798311-231862205 GCA_028658325.1 Potorous gilbertii | reverse complement strand
GTGTTCATTAAGAATCAATCGGTCATGCCAACTTCAACTTATTCCATTTTTGGACAGACTTGAAGAAGGAAAGGGAATAAGCATTTATATAGCACCTACTATGTGCTGGGCATTTATCTCATTTGTTCTTCACAATGACCCTGAGAGGTCATATTATGCTGTTATTTTTCCCATTTTATAAATGAGAAAACTGAGACAAACAGTTTGAGCGACCAGGGTCACATAGCTAGTAAGTAACTGAGGATGAATTTGTACTCAAGTCTTCCTGACTCCAGGCCCAGGGCTCTGGCCACTATGCCCCCAGTTCCAATAGGAAATTCAATGAGTACAGTGTTCAGTAAGGTATTTAACAAATTTTCTCAGAATCTCCTTGTCAACGAGATGGAAAAATATGGATAGCAAGTGGATTCAGAATGATTGACCTGCCCCCAGCTTGGAGAGAGAATGCAATCCTTTGGTCCTGTTTGGCCTTCTGACAGAAGAAAACATAGCGGGTACCCATAGCACAGTGTTAGATGACAAAAACCTGGGAAGGACAGCTAGGTTGGATGAAAAAAATGGAAAGAGCTGCACAGGATAGAATAGCGCAAGGAAAAAACCTTCCTAGCAAAGCTGCACAAAAATGCAATGTTACTTACTGTGGGATTCTCCCCATCAAGAGGAATCTTCAAGTGGCATCTGGTTGACTTCTTTGAAGGTGACATTATCTATGAGGTTCATGATTTAGGTAAGGTAAGCACAATATCTCTCTGCCTCTACCCTTTCCCCTCCTCCTGCTCCACCCCTCCGTCTCTGTCCTCAGTCTCCTGATGGACAGAGAGAGAGAATAGTGACTTTCTTCTAACTGAGTATTACGTAAACATTTGCTATGTACAGTCTGATCGAGCCCCCTTGTTGAGCCTAGATTCTTTGAAGATTTCTGGCATATATAGAATTGATCTTTTAAAAGTTTGGTAACTTTGAATATGAGCAAAGGAGTTTAATAAAACTACAGTCTGCATTTAGGCACCAAAACCAGAACCACATAGTACAGTAATCAGCCTTCAGTCATATTTTTACTGAGTCAAGATGATTTAAAAAAAAATTTTTTTTTTGCTTCAAATCATAGGAATCTGAGAGCAACCAAATGAGTTTGCTGTATGTATGTGTAGAGATCTCCCTTCCATAGGATAATTTACGATGCACTCACCAGTTACCTTGGAAGGGCCTTGGAAGATTCTGATGGACCACAGGATACTGTTCTGAAGTTTACAGACTTAGGGAAATGACTAGTGTCAGGAAAGGGACATAAATGAAGTCTGTTCCTTTCCACGGACTGGGTTTAATGTTTAATGTTTAATGTGTGGCAGTGACATGTATTTTATCATGATCAGACATACCAAAGTCATTTCAAGGCATTGGATAGAATTTGAGTTTAGGGAGTCAGGAAGACTACTTTGGATAGGTCATTTAACCCCTTGGCCTCAGTTTCCACATCTATATAATGTGAGTAATAATTGCACCGACTTCTCATGGTGTTTTTGAAAACTATGAATAAATGCTAGCTATTTATATTTATTTTGCTAGACTTGAGAAAATATAGTTGTACTCAAGACCCAGAAAATAAGAATTCTTGGCACCCAAATTCTTGTTGGCTACTTGAATGTGGCCTTATTAATGGAAGTATTCAAGAAGACCCTTGGCCACTGCACCCTAAGGACTATGAGACTTCCCATTGTGGAAATCCTCTCTATGTCCTGTTTGCCCCTGTAGAATGGCAGGTCCTGAGGGGAGCTCAGCACCCCCTCTCTCTGAGGATAGGAGAGCAGAATGTCTGAGAATTAAAGTCCCTTGGGGAAGGATGGATACATGATGGCACCCCAAAACCACACACCATGTTGTGCCCTAACCCCTTCCTCGCCAGAGAGCAAGAACCTTGTGTTTTTTGTATCTTTCCCTGGCCTTTAGTTGATTGACTGATTGATTGATCATAACCTATGGAGATCAGCAACCTTGGGAGAGTTGACCGGTAACTGAGAGTTTAAATGACTTGACCAAGGTCAGGGTGCCACTAAGTGTCAGAGGCAGGACTTGAACCTACAGCTTTCCGACCGGCTCTATCCACTTTGGCGCTCTGCTGCGCTTGCAACCGTTCAGATTGGGGATTTGATGATATGTGATTGGTACAGTCCAGTCCCTCTTTTCTCCGAGGCGCCCTCCGCTCTTGAGAAGTGTTTGGAACATTCCATAAGGGGCGTAGTCTGTTTACCGTCCCGAAATGCTCAAGCAAGGCTATGATAGGCTGAGATGAGGATAGCCTCATCTATGATAGGCTCATGTCAGGCTGTGTTCAGCTACGTGATGGGCTGGGCTAAGGAGGAGCTACACTGAGTTGTGATAGGGTCGCAATGCTAGGCGGGGAAGAGCCAGTCTGAGTTATGATAGGCTGAGGTGAGGCAAGGCTGTCTGAGCTGTGATAGGCTGACCCGAGGCTTCGTTGAGCTGTAATTGGCTCAGGCGGGACCTTGGCGGAAGTAAGGGTCAGCTTCCCGGAAGAGAGGAGCCCGTCTCCACGACGGAGCTCGGAGAGCGGCGTCTACTCTGGCTGGGGTCTCTCGGGGCAGGTGAGGACCTCGGGGAGCGCCGGCTGTAACTCAGCTACCGCTCCGGCTCACCCGGGGTGGGGCGGGGTGGCTCAAGGTATCCTATAAAATCCGGGGCTTCAAGCCCCATTGCCGGAGTCGGAAGGGATCTCGACCTCGGCCTGAGGTCACCCGCCCATCCCCCTCCTCGGCTCCTGCTCCAGTCTTTCCCTCGCACGTGCCCCTCACTTCGCGCCGCCCCTCCCCGCGGACACCAATGAGAGCGCGCTCTCCTCTGACGTCACCACTCGGCCGGACCCGTCCTGCTCCACGTGTTCTCCTCTCGTCCTCGGGCTGTCACCGGCTGCCCTGGGGCTGCTCCCCCTGCCCCAAGGCTGTGCCCGCTGAAGCACCGTCTGACCGTGCCACCCGCCTTCGGTCCCAAGGCTCCCTCCGTTTGGCTGTTAAAGGCCTTCCTGATCCCTGCCTTTAGAGCTCCAGATCTGCCCTGATCTGTACCGCTGCCCAAGCCCCTCCCTTCGTTTCCCTGCCGGGGACGCCGAGGCTGGGGTCCAGGGACTCGGCCAAGGTCACACAGGTAGTAAGCTGTTTCCAGGGCTGTAGCTATGTAAGTTGGTTGTGGGGCAGAGGGCAGGAGAGGAGGAGATTGGAGAGGTTTGGGGCACCCAGCGGCAGTGCTGAGGACTCCCACCGGAGGGGAGAAGGAGTCAGCCCCACGGGGAGGGAGAAGTGATCGTGTTATGGAGATCCAGGGAGCTGGAGTTCCGGATGTGGCTGTAGTCAGTGTTGTTCGGATGGTAGCGGTGGAGACACCCCGTGCCAGCCTGCACTGAGCGCTTTTAACCGTAACCACGTTGGATTGGATCACTTGCTTTCTCCTGTTCCCTCAGTCTGCAGACACTAAGGCTGTTACAACTTCAGTCCATGGAAGGACTGACTTTCCAGAAAAGCTGAGCCCCTGGCTTCCTTTGTAACTCTCCCCGTGTGCTTTGTCCCCGTGGAGAACTCAGGAAGCATGGCTGACAGGCTGGAAATGCTTTCCATAATGCAAATGGTTACACCTCAGGAAGAGGAAAGCCTGCTGATCCAGAGGGACAAATTCTGACCCACCAGAGCTGAAATCCCAAAGGGAGCATTAAGCGTTCAGTCTTCTTCTGTGTATTTAAAAAAAAATACTAACGGGATTTTTTTTAATGGCAACCCTAACACTAACGTTAACAACTAACATTCTGACCTCTTCACCTTTCCATCTCCCTTCAAAAAGATGTTTAAAAAGAGAAAAAATCCTTGTGAGAGCTATACATAAGCAGAATGCTGTGTCCAGAGGGTATGTGCCATTCTGCCCCTTTCTCTTTGTGCAGCCGAGTGGCATTGTGGCACCATTGTTGCATTCCCTCTTACCCTGGTCCTGTTTACTTGCAGTAAGTGCTGTGTAAATGTTAGTAGTTATTATCCAGGTTTTCCCAGGTTTCTCTGAATTCATCTTCTACCATTTCTTACGGTGCAGTAATATCCCATTGTATTCATTTACCATAATTTGTTGAGTGAGGACCAAAACTTGTAATTTCTGATTTTCTGCTACCACGGAAAGAGTTGCTGCAATTATTTTTTGTGCATGTGGGTCTTTTCCTTTTGCTCTTTCTGGGGTACAGGTGTAGCGGCATGACTGTTTCTCTTTGATGTACCCTTCCTTTGTGAGGTCATCTGCCCCATGGATCAGTTCTCACCACTGCCAATGCACAGCAGTCCCTTCTCCATATATACCACCCTCTCCCCAGATTTCCACTCCTGTACTTTCAAACCTTCTGTTTGCTATCTCTACCATCAGAACCTTAAATAGGAAACGCTTCATTCTTCTGGTCCACAGACCCATCCAGATGTATGTGACATCTCCACTTCTACTGCCTCTGTCACCCCCAGGGCTGCCAAGAGTAATGCTATTATAATCTTACGGTCCAAAATCTCCCTCAGTGCCTGCCGGACCCAGCTTCACTTCCTGAGCCTGCCCTTCAGGTCCACCTTCTGTCTGCTTATGTCAGACACTATACATTATGGCCATCGTATTCCAGACAAAGTCTCTGCTCGTGCCATCCTGTAAGCCTTGAAAGAGACTCCTCTTACCCGGTGCCCATAGGTGAAAATTCTCTCTCCTCAGGCTTCGGAGAGAGACAAAAGAAAGGAGGTCCAAGGTACTGCCACCATGTTTTAGATTACATCCTGCTTATTTGTGTGTGCTCATTACATTCTTATGGTCAGGATGCTAGCTGAGCCTCTGCTTCCTCTTCTCAAAAATGGGAATCAAAGTAGCTGTGGCACCTACATATCTTCCAGCCTATTTTGAGTCTATTTTGCCCTTTGCAAAATACAAAGTGCTGTGATGGAAATGCTGGTTCCCACTAGTCCCCATCACCTGCCCAAAGGGCAGGCTGTACTTTGCAGGTCCTTTGTTAAATAGGGTCAGCCCAAGATCCTTTTAATCACCTAGACTAGAGGCAAAGCAGTACCAGAAAGGCCATTTCAATCCCTGTAGCCAATGGGAAGGAGCAGGATTAAACAACTGTATTGTAAGAATTTAATCTCCCCTCTCTGGACTCAGTAATGGGGGAGAAATTCACACCATTCATAAAATTGTCTTCAGGCTTTCTTTCCATGCACGGTTGAGGGGGTTAGCTGGGTAGCTGTGCCATGAAGGATTAATAACTTTCTGGAGTTTGTTTTTTAATAAGGAAGCTCAGCATGTTCTATAAGAGACCCACCAACAGTAAGCTGTGGCCGGGGATCCTGAGGACACACCGTTTGCTCTTTATTCTCCTTACTCCAAAAGGGTTAGGTCTAGGCCATAAGTTTCTTATAAAACAGCATTTACATACACTGTGTCCCTTCATCAAAGCGGGGCTATAAAAATCTTTGTAATCTTGGGGAGTACCCACTGAGTTACCTACCCCCAGCCCACTCCATGAGTTGGGCACAGGTCCATAGTATGACAATTTAGTCTGGCTTTGGAGGTCTCTGCCTTATCCCCAAAGGAGAAGGAGATGTAGAGCACAACACAGACCCTCAGTGGAGTGAGCTTCTATGCTGGAGAAGGGAAAGGAAACTAGGAAATCAGCTGGTGCTGGCAGTCCCCTCCCCCCTGCAGTGGAGACCACTCTGGGTACCAGGGCTGTGCTCCCATATTCCCCTACTGCCCCCTTTCCCCAGCATGGGGAGGTGAAGGACATGAGTAACTGGGAACATAAGAGAAAGGATGAAAGATCAAAAGTCCAGGGAGAAAGCCGAATCAGTTTAAGTTCCCAAGCAAGATTCATAATTACAGAAGGAAAAACGAGAAAAAATGCAGAGAGGCCATGGCACAATGAATAAATATTATACAACTAAGACAGTAAAACAGATATACAGAAGCAGAAGCAAATTTGTCAGAAAAGAAGCAAAAGATAACTAAAAGAGCAGGGCCCCCAATGCCCTATTGGTGGAATTGTGACCTGATCCAGCTATCTGGAAAGCAGTTTGGAACTGCACAAAGGGCTATAAAACTATTAAAACTTTGACCCAGCAATTCCACTACTAGGTCTGTATCCCAAAGAGATCAAAGATAAAGAATCTATATCTATAAAATATGTATAGCAGCTCTTTCTGTGGTGGCAAAGAAGTGGAAATTGAGGGCATGCCCATCAGTTGGGGAATGGCTGAATAAGTTGTGGTTTTGTGAGTATGATAGAATATTATTGTTTCACGAGAAGCGATGGTTTCAGGAAAAACCTGGGAAGACTTAGATGAACTGATGCAAAGAGAAGAGAACCAGGGTACCATGTAACAGTAATATTGTAATGATGATCATCTGTGAAAGACTTTGCTATTATCAACAGTCCAGTGATCTAAGACATTTCAAAGGACTCATGGAAAAATGCTGTCCACCTCCAGAAGTACAGAAATGATGGACCCAGAGTGCAAATGGAAGCAGATCCTTTTTCAGAACATGACTGATGCAGAAATGTTTTGCATGACTTCATTTGTATAATAGATATTGTATTTCATGCCTTCTCAATGGGTGGAGGAGGGGTGAAGGGAGGGAGAGAATTTGAAATGGAAAAATAAAATTGAATTAAAACAAACAAGATTGCCTGCACATTCTTGCAACACCAAATGGCTAAATCCTATTGGTGAGAGTAAGTTGTTACTAGAAACAGCAAAGAAAATGATCCAGCAGAGAGACCCTCTACCAGAGAGCCTGTCTCTGCTTCTGTCTGCAAAGGGAAGAAAGCAGGGTACAACGAAAGGAAGGGCTGGAGCTGAGTATTGGATCCTCACTTTAACTGAGGTTGGGGAAGCCTACCTACCTGGAAGCAGCCAGAAGTGGGGCCTTTAGTCTCATTTTACAGATGAGCAAATAAGAGGCACAACGTGGTGGATAACATGATTTACACGTGGTCACGCAGCTTAGTAGAATTGTTTTTTCTAAAAAAAGCAGAAAACCAATAATTGCTAACCATTAAGTTGTTTCCTGTGACCATCTTAAGAGGCACCATTTAGCTCGGGCTCCTCATCTTACTGGTGGGGAGGCCCAGAGCAGTGACCAGTCACACTTATGGTCTGAGACTAAAACTCAAGTCTCCTGCCTCTTGGTCCACTGGTCTTTCTGCTATTAAAAGGCATCCTGTTTTTAACTTGATCTTTAAATTGACTGTATTCAGGCTTCCTTTCATAGTTAAGCTACACTAGCAGGAAAGCCATGCATTCCAGATGGTAAACCAGGGCACTACCAATAACCTGGTAGCAACTTTCCCTAATTTCAAGCTCACTGCCATGGAAGAAACACAGCTTTTTAAAGGTTGACCCTTGCTGGTCTTCTTCTTATGACAATTATATTTCTAAAATGAAAATTTCTTTAATCAGTAAGGAAATAAAGAGGAAATTGGCATGTTAACAAGGAAACACCCCCTTTCCATATAATTCCGATACATTATTCTCATATTAACCAGGCTTAAATTTAAAAAAAAAATTAGAAATGCATGTTTTAATTATGCATTATTGGACATTTCCCAGAATTGATTTAACTGAAATTTCATACTGTTTGGTAACAGTGGCTTTCTACCTAAGTAAAGATGTCCCTACAATCTGCTGACCTGTTGAGTCAGGATTCATGTACCTTAATGACTTGCAAAGCATCTGCTTTTGCATGACTTCATTTGAATGAAATTTATAAAGCTACTGCTTTATAAAGAATTGTGCAAATCTTCTCAAAATGAAGCATGTGGGAGCTGTACTATATCAGAGGCCACAACTGCCAGGGTTGCCATCTGGTTCCCACACTTAGCAAGGTGTAGGGTAAGGTCATTTAACTTCCCTGGTTCCTAACAAGAGGATGATAATGTCAACAGAATCCTACCTCTCAACAACTCAGGGCTGTTTTGAGGAAACAGCTTTTTGTATTGGAAGCACTGCAGAAATGCAAACCGTTAAATAACTTTGGATAGGCAATTGGATTATCCTAGGTCTTTCAAAAATTTCATCATGACTACAATTGGCTTGTTTTTAAAGTCAAACTAATCCTATCTAGAACTGAAAAATATGTGGCATCACTGATCTTATGTTTTTGCTTTCTTCTAGATATTAAGTACACTGCAAACTTCACCATGGTGAGAGGCATTGGCCAAGGGATTACAGGCACGTTTAGGGTGTTTCTGATGAGATCCCAGCCATGCTCACTGTGTTCTTATAAAAAGACTGAAGCATTCAAGTATGAACCCTTCTTAAAGTACTTCTCCTCTGCCCCTGACAAACAGCCACCCAAAGATGAGAATAACATGACTGTGGAAAGCCTCTGTGGACTATCAGTTGACATCAGGAAAATCCGAAGAGTAAAGGGATGGGTGCTTTTCAAGGAGAAAACTTACGTTGAAGAAATTGCTGACATTTTACAAAAAGTAGGCACTCATAAAACTGCAATAGCTCACATCTTGGAACGCTGTCCAGAAGCCATCCTTTGTAGTCCAATGGCAGTTAATGCCCAGATAGACCTGTGGCAGTCTGTCTGCCGAAATAATGAGTTAGCAGCCTTAATAGAACAATTTCCAGAATCTTTCTTTACTGTTAAAAACCAGGAGAATCAGAAGCTTAATATTAAATTTTTTCAAGAACTGGGACTCAAGAATGTGATCATCAGTAGGTTCTTGACAACCGCACCCAACATTTTTTGTAATTCTGTAGAGAGGAATAAACAAATAATCAAGATGTTACAGGAAACTTACTTGAATTTAGGGGGCTCCCAAGCCAACATGAAAGTCTGGCTACTAAAACTGTTGAGTCAAGACCCATTTATTTTGTTAAATTCTACTCCTGTAAAGGAAACACTGGAATTTCTCCAGAAGCAAGGCTTCACAAACTTGGAAGTTCTCCAACTTTTGTCCAAACTCAAAGGATTTCTTTTTCAGCTTTCCCCTACCAGCATACAAGAAAGCATCTCGTTTGCTAAGAACACTTTTAAGTGTACTGATCAGGACCTGAAGGAACTGATTTTAAAATGCCCTGCCCTTTTGTATCATACTGTCCCAGTTCTAGAAGAGCGAATTCAGAGTCTGTTAAAAGAAGGGGTTTCTTTACCTCACATAAGAGAGACACCAATGGTACTTGAGTTAACACCACAGATTGTACAGTATAGAATTAGAAAACTAAATGCTTTAGGATATAACATAAGGAATGGAAATCTAGAAAACTTAAATGGAACCAAAAAAGAGTTTGAGTCCAACTTTGGTAAAATACAAGCAAAAAAAGAGAGACCATTATTTAATCCTGTAGCACCCCTAAATGTTGAAGATTGAAATAAGGCAATTAGGGTACTCCATACAGCTGTATAGAAGAATAAACATGGCTGACAATGTAGTGATTGGGAACTCTGGGTCCTCCCAACACACATTTTGTGGTCCTGTATTCATGGGATTTTAATATGTTAACAAGGTTCTTGATCACTTCATCTATTATGGACTTTGAGATACATCATGCTTTTGTGATGAAATGTATATTCATGAAATGTAAATATATGTATAAAATCTTTTGAGCCATGTTGCAATAAAAGCTTATACAATATTCATCCGGTAGCATGTTAGTTTTTTATTGTTTACTTTGGATAGCAATTAGTCTAATGAAGTTACAAGGGAATCCTGAGAGAAACTTGATAGTTATCTCCCAATGATTTCAAATTTAACTATCTCTCTATTTATGTGGTTTAGTGCTATTAAAACCAGTGAAGAAATTAATATAAATGTTGGTAATCTGATGATATGATTATTCAAAATTGCATGTAATTTGAAGCTACTCAGCCAACTAGATGTCCTATTTGCTTTGGTTTAAATACTGGATCAACTGAAATCAACTAATTACAAGTTTCTTTTTTTAGACTGGATACCTTTCTTTTAAATTCAATGATGTTTTGATTATATTTAAGGTGAGAATCCCAACTAATACTTATAAATCATATTACATTGTAAATATGACCCACTTCTAAAGAAATTCAGTATGCCAAAAAATCCAACTGCATACAACCATTTTTAGGAAGAATATTTACTCCTAAAAGAGGTCATGTAGTTCTAAGACTCATGATGGAAAATGTTACCCACATACAAAGAAAGAACTATGGAGTCTGAATGCAGACTGAAGCATGCTATTTTCACTTTTTTTTGGTTTGTTTTTTTCTTTCTTGTGATGTTTCCTTTTTCCCTTTGGTTCTGATTGTTCATTCACATGACTAATGTAGAAATATGGTCAAAATGATTGTACATGTATAACCTATATTAGATTGCTTGCTGTCTTGGGGAGAGAGGAAGAGAAGGAAGAAGGGAAGTGAGAAAAATCTGGAACTCGAACTCTTACAAAAGTCAATGTTGAAAACTAAAATAAATAAAATAAACTGAGGGGGAAAAAGAGGTCTTGTCACATGGGTCCCTAAAATAGAAGCACTCAGATTTAAATCCTACCACTTACAAAACTGAAATCTGATAAGCCTATTATGTATTATGCAAAGCAAGAAGCTACCAATATATTTTATATGATTTGCATAGCAGGAAATGAGGATCTTGCATCTAAATACAATCCTTTTTTCTCCCGATTTCTAGCCCTGCTTGTATTAAACTGTATGGTGGAATCAGAAAACACAGTATGTTACTTACAGATATTCAACTATAAAGCAGGTCATATGTCCCCTGTAAATACTGACAGATCAAAAGTCTTTCAAAAAATACTTAGCCCACAGTGTATCTGAATTTTCTTCTTCAGTACAAGCATTATAATCATATCACTGGGGATTGGGGGGAGAAATGATGTGGCCTTGCCGATTCAAAATCTAGGTAAATGGAGGTTTCCTTCTTTTGAGAACAAGACTCTGCTGGGTATGTGCTTATCCCGAAAGGTCCTTTAAAACCATAAAACACAAACAACAAACATGCATGTGTCTGCACAAAGGCATGATCCTCAAGGAGCTTATGGTCTAAAAAGGAAAAATTCCTGGATTAATGTTCCTGACTGAAAGATTGTGAGGAAAAAAGTCCACACATTCAAAGACAGCAGAACAGTGCTGCACCGGTATCTGTCCTTTGGAAGGAACTTGTATCAACTCTTCTTTCTTCTGTTCCTGATACACATTCTAGATTATTACGTATTATTAAAGAAGCTTTGAAACTAAGTTGTTTTTAAAAGTATGTAACAGCAGAAAGTAATGGCACCTGGCTCTTCCATTGAGTCACCAAACAGAAACCATCCATTATACGTGGTTTTATCCATTCGGAATGGGAGCTCCTTGAGAACAAGGATGACCTTTCCATTCATATCCACTGTGAGCACAGTGCTTGCTTGGTATAATAAGGGTAATAAGCCCTAATATAAATACTTTTCCATTCATTTCCCATCCCATAAAGTGTCATGTATGACCAACTGAAAGGAGAAATAGCTCCAGTGGATCTGCCTGTTGAGGAATTATGCCTTCAAAAACAAAATCAAGAAATAATTTCACTATACACTTATTTTTTATGTAGCGACTTCATTTCTGTAGTCAAATGTAATTAACTGCCTTAATAAATGAGTGCAAGTGGAAAACTTCCAGGTAGCTCAAGGTGTACCCTGCACAATCCACTGGCTACACCAAGAGCCAACAGGTGAGTGAATGCTTAACTGAACACTATCCCACCCTTTATCAGTTTCCTTACCCATTAAAGGAAGGAGCTGGATGAGATGACCTCTTGGGCCTCTTTCCAATCTAAATCTATGATATCTGATTCAATGATCTGGCCCTTCCTAAAGAAAATAGGGCCTGATTCAGAGCAGGTATGGCAGGAACATTCCTTCTTGAGCTGACTCCAGGCATTCCTTAATGAGTCTTAGGGACCAAAATATTACTGTTTTCTTACCAATTTTTACCTTCAAACTGGTTATCAGGAGAATGAAAACACTCACTGTCTCCTTAAAACTCTCATTTACATTATGCGATCCTCAAATTTGCATTGTTTAATAACCCAAAGTTAACAGAAGACAATATAGGATACTACACGCTGGAGAAAGCCCAAATCAGAGAAAAAGAGTCTTCCTTAAAAAGCTTTTTTGAAATTCTCTTTTATTTTCTTATGTCTTCATGAAACATTTCCTCTTTGCAGATCGGAGTGCTTTCTTCCTCTGTTCATTTGGGTTCTCTTTCCCATCACCTTTCGTAGAAAACCTTCATTCCATTAGTAGTTACCAAGTCCCTCAATCCCAGATCCATGATGTCAATGGTGACAACACACCACTTGAACATGATTGTCTCAGTCATTGAGGTGGGTGGGCACAATTCTGCATCTTCATTGTTTCAATGCTCACTCACCAGGCTGGGTTTTTTGAGCCATCCAATCACAAACGACAGATGCCTCCAGGGATAATGTCCTTAGTTTCTTGAAATGAGCTCCTCCTGTTTAACAGGTCAAATTGCTAGTCTATGTAAATAAATTGGAATAAAACATCAAGTATGTAGTTGTACACATCATCAACTGGCAAGTTCATGCCGACAAAGACATCTACACTAACCATACCTTTGCACTGTTTGCTGGAAACCCTTCCCTGAAATATATGTAAATGACTTAACATACTTGAAGGTTAGAACATGAACCAAGCTTTACAATATAGTACATAAGACAGGTGGGTAACTTCCATATAAGGAAATTTCAACACTTTTTACTGCAAGAAAATGTTAGAGGCAAACACAATTGAAAATAAATATGGAAACAAATCCTAAAATTCTATGTATAAAAGAAATTTAGATACAAAGCACTGAAGATTATGACTGCAGAAGATAAATTAGGAATAAAATAAACTACTAGGTAAGCAGAAAAGAATTTCCAAAAAAGCAGTAAATAAATTCTCTAATACAGGTTTTTTTAAGTCAATCCAATAGTGTTCATGTCTATTTTCCAAAGCTTTTCAAACTATTAGTGCTAGCAAAGAAACTTGTAACCAGTGAGTACATCCTAATACTCCAAATAGCAAACTATCATTTAACTCCTGATAGACTCGGTTGAATGTGCTACTTCAGTATTAACAGTGTCCAATATGGAGTTTTCATGGAACATACTAGATTCACTTAAACTGTGATGGTGCTGATGAAAGCTTAAAAAGAAAAAAAAGCTTACGTATTAAGGAACACAATCCTCAAGCTATGAGTAGAGTCATACTAAGGTAAACTACTTCACTGTAAACGAACATTTAACTCCAGATGTTGAAGTGGTTTGGCTCAAGTCCTCTTGGACGTCACTTTAACACGCCACATGACACCTCCATAAGTAAGCCCAAAGCAAGGCTGAGAACTATAGTCTGGACACAGAAGACCGAAGCGCAAAGATTGGAGATAGAACATCAGGTTCAAGTGTGCAGATAACTGCTGAACTTCTCTAGACTCATCTCCTTGGATAACATCTAAAAGATGGTTTATTTAGTTTGACTGTTTGCATGAAACTCAATTTTGTATGAACAGTGAATGTTAAAAATCATTCTTGGAAGACAAAAGGATGACAAAGAGACTATATGATAACGTGAAACTAGTACTTCACTAAAAAGAATATCATTCACTGGCTGAAAATTTAAAAGAAAAAAGTGGAAAGAAAAATGATAAAAATCCTCTTTCTGTCTCTAAGGTTTAGAATTTATCTTGTATTCTGTATGTACAAATCTTCTCAAAGGAAGCGTCTGTACCCATTTCATGCCTCAGGGCTCACCTGGAGAGTCAAAAAGTATTTCTCAAAAACTGCTGCTTTTACAATGTCCTTAAAAACTGGTGGTATTACTACTGTGATTTAAGCCAGCCTTACAGATTGGTTTTTTTAATAGGAGTGAAGAATTCTGTATCTATCTTGGTTGCTGCACCTAATTCTTAAAGAACAACTATAAAAGTTATTCATCACACGTATTACACCGCTTAATAAGAAACTCATTCACTATGACTGTCTAAGTGAACAGCTAAGAAATGTATCTTTAGGCACTACAAGGTATACTTTACTCCAGAGATTGTGGAACATGGGTTTACATATTGATTTGTCTACCCTTTTAATTTTTTTGGTAAGTGACAGACAGTTAATAAAAGAATGAATTCTTCTTATCTGCTGGCAACAATAAGTGCCTTTACTTACTCCTGAGATTTTTTTTGTTAAATGAAAAAAGTCTTAACTTCACTTAGGGACTGAAATAGTCAAAAGCTAGGAAATGCAATGATATTTAGGGCATCAGAAAACATGTCCTCTTGTAAGGCATCAATGATTAAATGAACATAATGAATATCTAACAAAGGATAGTTAGCGCTCAGAGATCATCACATAAAAGTTTACTTTTGAACATCTCCAATTCCTATCTTACCAGCTTAAATGAGCAAAATATGCCTCTTAGCCTAAATATTAGACAGTTTTTAAAAACTAAGAGACATATGAAACTATTAGGCACATCAAAGGTACAGTTTATAGAGTTTACAGCTCTCAGAAGGGCCATGAGTTCCCTGGCACATTATCAGATGAATAGAACGGCAAAGATTATCCACTAAATGTAATTTTCACATTTTTAACTGAACTGAAAGACCTACAGTAAATATTGAAACATACTATACCTTCAGTTACTACTGAACGAATGTAACATTTCACCAGTTAAAAATCTGGAATCAAAGTCTGATGAACTTTCACAAACTGTGAGAGTCTTGGCATCTTCTCTTTTCAGATGAAAGGAAGTCATCGATACTTCCAACACAGCACTTGAGAAGAGAAATATCCCCAAGAGGTGGCTTTGTGGTAGTCCTCACGCTGGCAGCTCAAAGACACTGGCCTTGTGGCGCTGGGGAGAGCAAGGCTCATCATTTCCATCCTTCTTGCTCTCTGTCAGTCAGACTTATCTTTTTTTTTTCCTGTTAAGGGCACTTTGTTTACAACAGCAGACCCAACGGCTGTGACACCGCCAGCCACAGCAGACACCCCTCCTTTGACCAACCCTAGGCCCATGGAAGGCACTGTGGTAACAGCTGTTTTGGTCACCTCCAGACTCTTCCCTCCAATCCAAGCCACGCCACCAATGGTGGCGCCAACGGCTCCTTTTGTCACATTGAAGATGCCACCAGTGACACGGGACAACATGCCAGGCTGTTGCTGGGGATGGTCTTTCATTGAACCTAACAAGAGAAAATGTGCATAGCACCCAAGTCAGTGTCTTTAAAGGGAACTGTACACAATCATTAGGTAAAATCCAAAACACAAGTCAGTCTGAAGGTTTGTTGTCACTAAAACCAGAGATACCCCTCAGAGTACCACAATTAGAACACTCCAGTACTGTGATAATAAATCACCTTTCAGATCTAGGCTGGATGAGGTGAGGAAGTTACATCTTCCTTTCCCTGAGTCCCAATATTTATAAAAGAGAAACTTCTAACCAGAAGCCCTTCAGTCCCATTTGGGAGTGAGAAATCTGACCCAACAAACATTTATGGCATATACAGGAAGGCCCTGTGCTGGGGGCTGTATGTCAGCTTCACTATACATAGATTTAAGGACTCAAGTTTAACTGCTAAGCATTAATAGCTTGAAGAGGCTTTATAATGCTGAAAAAACAATCACATTTTCCATCACTTAGGTATGGTAGTTTCCTAGAACCATCTCAATCCAGTCTAATAGCTAAACTTTCTTTCTCTTGTTATGCTCTGGGTCAAGGGTGGGGAATCTGTGGCCTCAAGGATACATGTTGCCCTCTAGGTCCTTAAGGGCTGCCCTTTGACTGAATCCTCAAGGTGCAGGTCCCCCACCCTTACTCTAGGTTCTGTTGCACTCATTTAATGACCACATAAGATGTTGACAACTCTATGACACTGGGACAAAATTCACCAGGACTCTCTTGACCTGGGTACAAGTTTCCTTGCTTAAAAAATGAAAAGGCCAGACTAAACTCCTAAGGCCTCTGCCACTTTTAAGGTTTGGTGACTCACATGGACTGCAATCCATACTCTTCTTCTAATATAGTCAAATGAGCATTACATCCTGCCTATAAATAAGGACCTGAAATCTAACAGTGAGTCTTAAAGAAATTAAGTAATCTCTTCTCTTTCCTATTGCCTTTATGTTATATTTTCAAAAGCTCAGATAAATGTATACTTAACTTCTGTTAGACCATACACTTGTGTGTATACACACATATACACACCCCCCCACACACAGGAGGTTATTTAAAAGATGTGCATATGTTTTTCACATACTTTATCTAAGACATTATATGCTCAAAAGCACAGAGAAAGGTGAAGTTTCTAAGAGCTACTACCTAAACAGAAAGAGATTAATAAAAAAGAAAAAAAGATATGAGAATATATTGGGAAACTGATACTATTCAACAGTGAAAAACATTCTGAAAATAATTATTTTCTGATATACAATAAGAAAAAATTCATCCTGAGGTACCCTCCCCATCTTTTATTAAAGAGTCTTCCTCATTGCTATGGATAGAAAATCTTCATTCAAACCAGCACACGTTAAAGATCCATCCCAAGGAAAGATAATACATATTTTACCAGGTCCAGGAAGAGTGTCCTGAATTACTCAGCACTGGAATATATGAATGAGGGAATGATCTGAGCCAGTTCCCTTACAACTGAGGTGATCGGTATTAAGAGAAGAGTCCTGATCCAGGTCTCAGGATGAAACAGGTCTCCCCACTTGTGCCCATTTCCACTGAGAATTCCAAACCTGGATTGTTACATCCAGTTACAAGTACTAGGAGATGTGAGAAACCAAAGTAAGTTTTCCTAGTCAAACCAGGTCAACACTGATAGCCTCAATATAGTGAATTATAAAAAACTCTCCACTATTTCTATGCAGATCACCCATGCTGCACACAATCCACGCTTCTTTTCTCCTTGCCCAGCATGGTCCCTCGGTCAGGGCTTTTATCGTCACCTTCTTCCCTTTATTTTCACAAAGCCAATCAGTTTCCTCAGTGGAAATTCCCCAGTAAACCCCATCCTTCCCTTTGTTACCATTTACTGCACCACCAGTTGCCCAAATCTAATTTTTATAAAGATGAAGAAGGGAAGGCAGGACTTGAGTCAACGATTTCTCAATCTACTCCACAAGCAAGTGGAAGGCAGTATGGCGTGGGGTTCAAATCCTCCCTCTGCAGCCTACTACTGACCTTGGAAGCAGACGACCTGATTTCAGGCCTCACCTCTGACACAAATTGACTGACTGCGCAACACAAGGGAAGTCACCAATCTTGCGGTGCCCCCACAACAGTGACCACGGTCCCTCAGAACATGCCCAGGGAGTTTCCTATATGATATCACAAGTCCGCTCTTTATCCCCACCCTAACCTGTTTTTTAAAACCTGATAAAAGAAAACTGTTCTGTCTTCCCACAATCTTATTTTTGCTTCTTATTGGAAGATGTGGAATTCAAAAGTTTAAGGAGTGGATACTAAGAAGCTATCTGAACGAACTCGTGGAGACCTCACTCTCTCTCTTTTCTCTTTCCTCGTCTGATACCTTTTCCAGGAATGAAGACTGTTGGGCTAAGAGACCCCCTCAGTGGATGATCCAACGCTTAGAATCATCTCAGGCTTCCTTCCATTAGAGAATGAGGGCAAGAAGTGACAAAGGTAACTCATGTTCTTAGAGATCATTCTGGAAGTGAAGTAAGAATGAGGCTCTTAGCTGCTTCTGATTACAACAAAAGAAAATGCTCCACGACACACATTTAGGGCCCAAAGCGGTAAATGAAGTAGGAGAACATGGCCCCCATCTATGGTACCATGAACGAAAGAGCTCAAGAAAACCCAAAGGCATTTCCATAAAACCTCTTAAATTCTGCTTGCCAGCTGTCTTTTTGGTGGACACTTCCAACAATATTCTTCAGTGACTTTCCCTACTCATCTGTGGCACCAAAGAAATCACAGACCCTGGAAACTGTACCGTCACAAGGCATTGGGGATGCACAAGCCTCCAGAACTAACCACATTTTCCTTCTTAGATTAGCTGCACTTTCTTATCACAAGGCCAAATATCTTTGGTTACATTGGAATGAAGCAACTAGTTAACCGACTTTAAAATTTAAAAGATCGGACACCAGTTAGGAGAGAGTTTCTATTCTTAAGGATAATGTGGAGGTAGCCAAGGGTTCTAAAGATGAGTCCACAAGCAAGGCCCAGTGACTGACTGTGTCCACTATTATGGAACTAGCTTGGCTCCATTCAAAGGGCTGGCCAGCTGGGGACAAGGTACTGGTCAACTAACACATGAATGGGTCAACAAAGAAAGCACTAAAACCATGGAAATCCTCCCTTGGAGGTTTTGAAGTAATAGTTACCTTCTGGTGGCTCATCAATAAGGTAGGAAGGAATTTCTTGTTGGTTTTTGTCCGTCTGATTCATGGTCTCCTAGAAAAGATATATAATAGACATTATGCTATGATACTGTATTGTGAAAATAGTTGATATGGAAAGTACATTTCAGAACCAATCAACACTCTAAGCCAGGTACTAGACTAAAACCACCCCTCTCTATTTCTCACTTAAAATTTTGGTGATTATGAAATGTTTTAAATCGTACCTACTGGAACAGTCAACGCTAGAGGGCTTTATGCAGAAACAGGAACTAATGCATTGTTGGTGCGGCTGTGAAATCATCATCATTGTGGAAAGCAATTTGAAATTATGCAAATAAAATGATTAAAATGTCGCACTACACACTTCACTATAATGGAAGGGGGCAAGCGACAAAAGAAAGGCTCCACCAAAGTAAAACGTTGGCAACACTTCCGTGGAAGCGCGGAGCGGCTACAGAGGCTGTGGCGCGTGAAGGTAATGCGTTATTACTCTGCCATAGAAACGACGAGCGTGCTGACTACAGACAAAGAAAAGTGAGTCAAGTTGGGCAGACTACACCCCAGGGCCTAGGAGCCAGACCAGACTCCCAGTCACTCCTGGTACCTGGCATTGACAAGAGCCATCCATCATGCCTACAACAGTCAGCCATGATTTCCATGGCCCCACCTATCAGAATCCTCTCCTTCCCAAGCGGTCTCCTCCCTCAGGAAATCTTCCCTGATCCCTCCAGTTGCTAGGCCTCTCTTTCCCTCCTCAGATTCCTGGTTATTATTGAGCTTTGACAGCTTCAAACTGCATTAAGACTTCTGGGACACCACGAACATGTGCATGTCCAAATACGTGCTTCTCTCAGCAGCCCGTGAGCTGGAACATGTGTGTTTTGCACATAACCCTAAGGACCACTGACTTCTGCCTGACTTCGAGCTGACACCTCCCCCTGGGTGGTGTGCCCCTTAGGACTTAAGCTCCTGGAAGGTATGGACATCCCCAGCTTTCTATGGGCACACACAGCACTTAGGACAGTGTACTAAAAGTACATAGTACTTTTCCTTCATCCTTTTCTGTCCAAAGCCTCAAGAAGAGCCTCTCGCACAAAGCAGGATAAATTAATGACAAGTGAAGCCCTGGAAAGACAAGCCAGCTGATGAAAGCTCTGGTGCGATTAATAATTCTCCTTTGATCACAACTAAAATGAAGATCATTCTACTGTCTCATCTAATAAAGTAAACTGAAGGCCCTTTTCTCACTGCCCTCTATCCTGACCCCTGTGCAACCTCCGACACTGTCACAGTCTCCTCGACCTCCTCTGCCCAGACTACACTGACAGTGGTTCTGTCCCTACCTTTCTCCATTCCCTCAGTACCATTTCCCTTGGTGATCTCATTAACACCCCCAGACTCAATTATCAATATGCAAAAGATTCCCAGATTTATTTACCTAGCCTGAATCTATCCTCTGAATCTTTAACTGCCTACTGAACATCTTAAACTGAATGTCCCACAGATATCTTAAACTCATTATGTTCAAAGATGAACTCATTCTTTCCCCCAAAACCCCACCCTCTAAATTTCCTCTTGCTGTCCAGGCCCTACCACCCTCCTAGGCCCCAGGCTCATAGCCCAGGTACCATCCTTGACTCCTTCTCTCACATTTCATCGGACATCTGTTCCAAGTGTCCTGTCCAATCTACCTTTGCCACATTTCTTAGTCTCTGCCCCCTTCTCTCCTCTGACAGAGCCCCTCAGTGTAGGCCTCATCACCTCATGCCTAGACCGCTGCAGGCTGCTCCCTCATCTCAAGGCTCTCTCTACTCAGCTGTCAATCTGACCACTAAAGCACAGTCTGACCATGCCATCTCCCCATCCTGACCCCCCTTCAATACCTCCAGCATCCATTACAAATCCTATTTGGCTTTTAAAGCCCTTCCTAACCAGGGCCCAACCTAGAGCTTTCCAGTCTTCTGACCCCTTACCACCCACCAGTCTGAGAGGCAGTGAATGGACCCCACAGCTCCAGCTCCAGCTCCTGTCCAGGGCACTTTCACAGGCGATCTTCCATGCTTAGAACATTCTCCCTCCTCATCTCTGCCTCCTGGCTTCCCTGGCCCCTTTGAGTCTGCTAAAAATCCTACTTTCTACATGAAGCCTTTCCCAGCCCTTCTCAACCCTGGTGCCTTCCCTGTGACATCACCCCAACTCATCTCAGTTTATGGAATAGTTGCCACATGTCTCCCCCATTGGAATGTGGGCTCACAGAGAGCAAGGGCCTTTTTCTTTGCCTTGCTTAGCTGAGACAAAGTAAATGCTTGTTGACCGATTTTGTGTCACAGAAATCTAGCTAAGTTCAGAAAGGCTCCTCACAAAGGATAGCCCCCAGGTAAATAGTTCATGATAATTGTCCAAAGTGGAGGTGTCAAACTTGGGACCCACATAACTCTCAAGTATGGCAGATGTAGATTAAAGTGCAATTGAGGAATGTTTAAAAAAATGAACAACATGGATAATGTTAATCTGTGGTCTACTATCTACTTCTACTTGAGTCTGACACCACTGATCTCAAGCACAGAGAAACTGAAACTTGTAACAATGGAAATGGTTCCCATATGTCAGAGATGGTGTAACGCTGAGTCAGTGCAGGATCATTCATGCAGGAAGAGGAGACCACCAGGAAAATAAAGGCCATGAGCAACCGGGCTCTGGTCTGACCCCTCATTTGACCAAGGATGGGATGACGGCGGATTGTGAGTGTCGTCTATGGCTACAGAAGGGAATACTAGAGTGAAAGAATGGCCCATAGGAAGCCCATGCCTGAACTCCGCTCCCAGCTCAGTGTAATCCATGGTGAGTCATTTTATCTTTGTAACCTCTGCAAGACATACAGCAGAGATCATAAAGCAAACAAACTCCTGCCCAGGTGAAATGCTGCCACCGTGGCCTAAGGAAGAAGTTCAATCTCCTCCCCTTACCTTGGGGGGCACCAAACAGCCCAGGCTTCTGCACAGCTTCCTCGTAAGTCCTCCCCGGCTCACATGTCCTCCCCGGCCCACATATACTTTGGCGAGAGGTTTTAAAGAAAGACCACTCCATTTTTCACTACCTTTATGCTTCCAGCCCCATCCTCACCCAGAAACTTTGCTTTTTCTTACATAACTGAAGAAAGGGACTTCTTTGTCCTGCCCCTTTGTATATTTCTGGCCACGCAAAGACCTGCAGGCTCCTAGTTATGGAAACCAACATACCTTGATGAAGAAAGCAGACACCAGGCTGATAAAAAATTATATACAAATTCTCTCTCCTATTCCCATCAAATTCCAATCAGCATTTATGTTGAAGGGAGAAATCAGGCTACTTGTTCGAAGCACATACAAAAGGAGAGTGGCTACATGGTGGGACTGGAAGCTCCCTAGTAAGGGTTTGATGCTTAAAATGTTAGTGAACAGCTATTTCTTCAGCTAGAGGGACTGAAATAAGTTGGCATTTAGGGTTAAGTCCATGACACCTTTAATCTTCTATGTGTGTGCTTTTAAATTATATGCAAATCTGAGGGTAAAGTACATGCCTGGGGATGCCCTCCCGGCTACCAACTGAGTTAACAAGTGACTTGTCCAAAGTCACATGGCTAGTCAGTTGAATAGTAGGAGCTACAATTATAGGTCCACCTTCTGCCCCAGTCTTAGCTCTTGTTCTACTGTCACACCCACAAGTGTGACCAAGGCAGACCAATAACAGGGAGGGAGATTGTACATTGTTATTCCCATTTTACAGGTGAAGAAACGGAGCTCACAGAGGTGAAGTGAGTCTGCGGTCACAGATGGGACACAAAGCCATTAGGACCCCGACTCCTTTATCTGCAGGCTTAATCTTTTCCACATAAAAGTTTCTGTGTCTTTAGCACCTGGCCATTTATTACAAAAAACATAGAACCTTAAAACTGGAAGAAAATGTAAAGGTTAACAAGAATCACCCCATTTTATAGATGAGGACACTGAGACCTAAAGGGCCCGATTCACAGGCCCAAGTGGCAGGAGAGCTCATCTCCAGGGTCACAGCTCCTTCCCTACACCACCCATATATACTGGAGATGCAACTAGAAACAGCTCCTTTAGTATTTGACACTCAAGCAATAAACTTCAAAATTTTTGACAATATTATTTTCCTAAACCAGTGAGTTTAGAAGTAGACCATGAGAAATTTGTAACAGTTTCCAAAACTCTCTTCTTCAACCCAGCAGTAGACATCCTACACACAATTGCAAGAACCATTAGATAGGACAGTTTTTTAAACCATAATGCTTAGGCTTTGGGCATTATCATATCAATTAACAGGAAACAAACAAAAAAAAATCTAATGTTAAATTTCTCTAAGATAGAGGTTTTTAACTGGGGGTCTGTGAATTTGGTTTTAAAAAATTTTTTCTTGATGACTTCATTTCCAAATAATAGGCTTCCTTTGTAATCCTTTGTCTTTCATTTCCTGCACTTAAAAACATAATTCTTAGGAGGAGACCATAGGCTGCAGACTGACAAAGGCTTTCAGGCCACAAACCAAAAAGGTTAAGAGCCTTTGACCCAAGAAGTTAGTTCACTTTGAACAATACTCCTGGGTAAATAAGCAACAGCCACTTAACAAATTTAGCAGATGGGCCAGCACTCACCTCAGAATCCTACTTTCAAAGAACCTAAATATGAATCAGTTATGAAATTTCAATTTTCTCCTAGGCCTAAACCATGTCCCTGAACTCCTTTCCAACACATGCATAAGCTTCTGGGTGAGATTTCGCCTACCCCCTTTTCTGGAAGATCACTTCAGTACACAAGAGGAATAACCCTTTCTACTCTGCCATCCCAGAATCACATTCTCTGTGGCTCCTTACTTAATTTAGCTTGCTGCCCTCAAGATCCAGGAGCGCAGGACTCAGAACTGAGCCTCAGCTAGGGGAATGCAAAGCCACCATAACATACTGAGAGTGGAAGCTCTCACTTACAATCAGTCTTAGGATACAAATATAAGCATAAATAATGTGAAAAGCATCCTTTCCTGCCCATAATTAGTTCCAACCTTATGTCTTGAAATATGGACAAACTAATTATAACTTCATCCCTTTAAAAAAAATGGACAAATGATGTCAAGAAGTTCCTGGAACAGAACTCTCACCCATGGCAGTCACCGCCTTCTCTGAGATGTCTAGGCTTCTAGAGGTGCCTTGAACACTGGGAACTTAAGGGACCTTGGACAAAACACTTATCAGAAAGGGCAGTGGGTTCATTTAATTTTAGCACTAATGTCCTGTCAATGTAAAAAGAAACAAGCAGAATCTACAGATGGCCATGGATAGGAAATGAACAAAATGAGAACACATGAATGGGTGGTGAGGAGCACCTCTGGAGAGACTAGGCACCTAGATGTCCCTGGATGTATGACTGTGGATATGGATGTTTGATGGAAAGCCATGAGACAGAAAGGTACCTGGCAAACCTGGTGATCCAGAAAGAATAGCCTGGTGCCCTAGGGGGCAATGTATTTCACTAACAGGACTAGGTAAACAAGGGCTTCTGGGGAATTGTCATTTTCGTTAGGGGTTTTGTCTTGTGGTTTTGCTTTTTCAAAGAGAAAAGGATGTTGGGAGAGGACAGTTAAGTCAATGTTGTTTTGAATTTCTACAACAAACTTCATCTGCCAAACTCTACTCAATGCATACCAGAAAAGAAACTATCCTTTAGAAAAATAATTATGTATGAAAATAATATAATGAATCAAAGGAATTTCCCTACAGGTATCACTTCTCTTCAGAAAAACAAGCATTAGCTAGCAAATACAACAGCTCACTTACAGCAGGTACAATGTAAAAACCATATCTAGTCCAAAGGGCCTGTGAATAAGAGACTGCCAGTTTTTCTGTACAAGAAAACATAAAAGGAATTGTCGGTACTAGACCCCCTTCACTTAGAAAGGCTGGACCTGTTTTGCTTTCTACAGAGCTTGAGTACAACCAGACCTCCCCAAAGCACATTTGAAAGTACCCAGTTTGTATGCCATCTCCAGTGGGTTCTGGATGGCTTTCTGAGGTGGCCCAGCCCACTAATTCAACAGCAAATAGGGATGAGATGGCAGTCTTAAAATAGAGTGGAGCTAAAAAGTACCAGTCTGGAGATAAGAAAACGGATATTTGAGTGGGGGAGCCAGGAGTAATGAGGAAAGAGGAGGGCACTGCTGTAGAATGGACTGGGCACTGGAGCAAGCCCCAGGATGGCGATCTACTTCTATAATGTTATCTTTAATCATGCACTGGGCACAACTGAAAAGCTCTGAAACCTTGCGGGCATTTTCTTAAAGTATGGAGATGTATCCCAGTCACTGAGAAGGCAAGGACTGCCTAGTTTCTGGCAATCAGGGGCTGCAAGACTAAATCAGAAAAGTGGACTGTCCATCTTTCGGAGCACAGGGCGCTTCCTACAGTGTCCACACGTATTTTAAACAATTTGGATTTGTTTTTTCCCCAGGTGAATCTGGCCCAGCACAGACTAAAGAGGAATGCCCTGCACAGGGCGCCTTTTCTTCCGCAGGCTGGCGCCACATCAGCACTCACCTCCTGGGGCTGCCGACGGTCGGGGGGCGCCCTCCCGCCTCCCCCCGTGCCTGGGACCCGGACCAGCCCTTCAGTTTTCTCAGCGAAAGGGAGTGACGTGGCAGGAGGTGCGGTGACCCCAGGCTGAGCGGGCACCTCCTCCACGGTGCCCACCCTCCATCGGGGGGTCCGCGGGAGGCCCAACGATGCAGGGCGGGCAGGACGGGCCGAGGGGCACAAGGTCTTGGGTCCCCACCCGGACTCTGCCAATCTGCGAAGGAACAAGGGGGAGCACACCTGGAAACGGGGAGTCCGACGACGGGGAACCCCTGTAATGGGGGGAAAGGATGGGGTCGGGGGGCATGGGAGACCCCCGGAAAGAGCAACAGAAGGGAAATGAGGGACCCATAGAGGAAGAAAGGGGGACCCATGAAAGAAGGAAGTGGGGGACCCCCGGAGGAGGGAGGTGGAGAGAGGGGGATGGAGACCCGTGAATGGGAGGAACGGGGGAGACTGGGAGAGGAGAAATGGGGGGTCGGGGGGAATGGAAGCATAAGGATGGGACGCACGGAGAAAGGGGAGCTCCCGGGGGGCAGGGGGCACCAGGAGAGCGCGAGGGATCCCGGGGGGGGGCAGAGGGATGGGCAGGAGTCCTAGGGAGGAGGGTGGGGGGATCCCGGGGAGAGGAGAAAGACAGGGACCCTCCGGGATGGGGAGCCCCGGGGGAGGGGCGCGGAGCCCCGGGCGGGCCGGCCGGCCCCGTTCCGCACTCACCGGTGGCCCTGGCCCGGCGGTCTCGGCGCTCGCTGCTCGGCCTGGGGCCGGGGAGGCGGCGGCAGCGTCTGGGCTCCGGGATCGGGCTGCGGACGTGGCGCCCGCGCGGCCCGCCCTCCTCTCGGACACACGCTCAGCTTCCCCTCCCCCCCGCCCCGACCCCCGCCCACTCGGCCGCTCGCCCCGCCCAGCGCCGCCGCCGCGCGCTCCCGCGGCAGTTCCGGCGGGGGCGCGCGTGCGCGCGCGTTCCCCGAGGCCGAAGCCCGGGCGTCCCTTCTCCGCGCCTGCGCGGCAGCGAACGCGAGCGCGCACGCGCGGCGTTCCCCTCCCTCCCCATCCCTCCCACCTCTCCCGCCTGCGCCCTGGCGCGCGCCCCCGGCCTCCCGACCACCCGCTTCCCCCACCCCGCCGCGCGCCGCCATTGGTGGGGCGCAACCTCGGTTTGGGGGTTCCGCGCTAGAGCGCGCGCGGCGGGGCTCCGCGGGAAGGGCGGGGCAGCGTTGCCGGGCAACAGAGGCGCTCGACTAACGGTCGCCGGCCCTGAATAACGCATCTCCCAAAGGTTTGTTCATCTAAGCGCCCGGGGAGGGCCAGGGGGCGGGGCGCACTAAGCATCCTGGGTTCGAATCCCGCCCCCCCGTCTCCGGCCGGGGCACCCTGGGCACTGCCCCCAGCACCTGCCACCCCGCGTGCCCTCACCTGTAAACCGGAAGCGGGTGCCGAACCCCTCCCCGCGAGGCCTGTGAATGGGAGCTGGGGAGACAGGACCATCCATACACACCTAGGTCCACATAGCCGTCGTGCGTGTGCGCGTGCGCGGGCACAGCCGGACAGGCCCGCCTTTGCTGGCATCGCCTCCCACAGCGCCCCCAGGACCCCCCAGGGAGCGTTCTCTCCGCGATCCCCGTCCTTTGACAGATGGGGAAACCGAGGCCGGCAGGAGCCCCACCCGCCCCTCGGGGTGCACCCCCCTCCCTTCCGACCTGTTGGACCTCCTGCCTCAGTTTCCCCGTCTGATAGCAGTTCTCTGCAGTGGTGCCCCGGGCTCCTCCCAGCCCCCACCACAGGGGGCCTAGGACCCAGAAAGGCAGGCCTGACCTGGCCAGAGCCACCCCAACCGAGGCCCCCATCTTAAGTCCCCAAGTATTGAGTAAGCACCTACTGTGCGCCAGCTAGAAGGATCCCCCACTCCAAAGGGGCACCCAGCGTGCAAGCAATGAGACAGAGAGGGGACCAAGGACCCGGAGCCTTCCTGCCCACAGGGCTGAGCCTCCTCTCAGAGAGACCAGGAGAAAGGAGAAAATCAGAAGAGCCCCGTGCATTGGGTCCACACCCGCTGGACTACGCCTAGGCAGGGAGTGGATGGAAGAACCACGTGGTCTTAGCCCACGGTGGATAGATAGTGTGTGGACAAACGCTGGCTTGGGTATAGTCCTCATGGGGGCCAGGAGGTTGCGTTATTTTATTGGGGAGTGGGGTTCATCTTGCGTACTTTGTGTTTTTTATCCCCTGTTCTCATACTCTTCTATATGTACTTGAATACTTGAACTTAGGAAACTTTTAAAAAATTATTCCAAAAGAAAAATGTACCAAAGTACACACTGACCTACGTAGGATGAGTTGAGAGAAACTGGGCAAGACTTATGGTTAAATCCTAACCAGAATCCTGGAGGATGTGAACTTGAGGCTATAGGACCAATGGTCCGGCAGAATTTGTGGCTTCGGTGGTTGGGATCTGTAGGGGAGATGGTCAGTTTTACCGTGAAGGTGCCCCAACATGTCATAGATCCCTCATTAGTAAATGTTGTTGATAACTTAATGAGTGCTCATTGGTTGACTGACTTGGTAATTGAGCATTCCACTAAAAGAATCAGAGTACCATGGCTGTTTTTGGAAGGAACCTCAGAAATAATCTGACCCAATCTCCTCATTTTACAGATGAGAAAACTGAGCAGAGAGAAGAAATTATTTGCCCAATATCTTATAGCTGTTAAGTGGCAGAAACAGGATTTTGAATGCCAAATCCAGTCCACCCCGATTAATGGAGGAAAGGGATTTCCTCAGATAATCTGGATTGTTGCTGGGGAAAAGAGGAGATTTTCAAGCATGTGAAAGTTTGAGAATCTTGGAGTTTTTGTTTATCACCAAAACTCTACTGGAATCCTCATTCTGTCTCTCCTTGCGTGAAGTTGGTTGGTTCAGCCTCCCTGCTGCTTTCTATTTCCCTCTGTGGTACCCTTTCTCACTGCCCCATACCATCTGGTCTTAGAAAAAAGGATCTGAAACTCTTTCCCACCTTAGTGAATGAGTTTTTAAAATACATCAGCTAACATGTGTGAGGCACCGTGGTGGGTACAGGTGTTGCTCAATGTCATCTCAACAGTGTGAGTGTTCTGATCTCTTCACAGAGCACAGCCTAACCCTGCCAGGAGGGACAACCTGTTGTAGTGGAGAGAGTATTGGACACAGAAAGCAGGAAGACCTGTCTTCAGATCCCACCTTGTGGTTCCAGACTAGGTGTGAGACTTTGGGCAAGTCAGTTTCCCCTACATGGTCTCTAGGGTCTCCTCAGTCTCTAAATTTAAGGTATCTGCCCATCCTGGGTACCTCTGGTTCATATCTTCCCATAAAGTCCTCAGGGTGCTGGAAGAGGTCTTTCTCACTTTCCCTTAAAATCAAAGGATACTGAATGGCATGGCTGAATGGTGCTTCAGTTATCCACAGATTTGACAAGGACCTCAAGAGACATTGACCTTAAGGCCCATACCTCAAAGAAATCTACAAATGTTCCATAAATGGTCATCCAGCCCCTGCTTTAAGACCTCAAGGAATTAAACCCACCACCTCATGGTGGGAGGGAAGTAAGGATGGGGAAGACCAGGGTCTATTTGTAGATGGCTTTAATGGTTAGTAAAATTCTTCCTCATCTTGTTCTGGGTTGAACCCCGTAGGGCAAATCTGATCCCTCTCCCATGTGAAAACCTGTCAGATCTTCAGATATTTCATCTCCCCACATCTCTTCTCTATAATCATTTCCTCCAGTTGATCCTCACAGGACATAGAATCAAGGTCCTTCCCCAACTCTGGAGGGTCTCCTTTGCCTTTGCCTAATAAACAGCCTCATCAATATGGTGCAATCCAGGGACTCTCAACATTTTTTGTGTCATAGATACCTTTGGAAATCAGCCAATGCCTATGAACCGCTTCTCAGAATAAAGTTTTTAAATGTGTAAGGTATATAGAATAGAAAGGAAACCAACAGTGTTGAAATAAAGTTCAACCAAGTTCAGAGACCTGAGATTAGACTGAAGGGTCCCTTCCAACTCTGAATCTTGGATCTCTCTGTGCTAGCCAAATCAGCACCTTGCCTGCCACTCTAGTCATGGAGAGTCATCAGGAACACTCTAAGAATCAAAGACCAAGACTTGAACCCAGTTTTTCTTAACTCCAAGGTCAACTCTCTCCCTTCTCTGCCACCTTGCCTGGCAGATCAAGATGTTTTTAAGAACATGAGGAACAAATAATTGAGATGCAGTAGGACAACAGGAGCACCATGGCCATCGAGACCACCCTCACGGTGAGAGGACCTTTTTATCTGAAGTGCAGGAAGATGATCCTATGATCACAGTTGTCCATTGCCTATTGAACTTGACCTCAGCTCTCTATTGAAGACTGTCAAATGAGGATAGTAAGAGCACCTGCCTCTCAAGATTGTGGTGAAGATCTAGTGAGATTTCTTTGTGAAGCACTCATCGTAGTGCCTGGCATGGGGCAAGTAGGTGCCGTGTGAAAATGCTTCTTTCCTTCCTCGGTTGTTCTCACTCCTGGAAAAAGAGGAAGGGGAGATGGAAAAGAAGAGAAGGAGATGGAAGAGGAAATGAAAGGAAAGGAGGACAACTTTTCCTTTAGTATTTAAAATGAAAGCGTTGCAGTCTGATACAGATACAGCTAAAGCTTGCTTTATAGAATGTCTATCCCTGAAAAACTATGTATGGGACCAATTTTTTGAAATCCAATGCTATTTTCCTGTTGATTTACACTAAAGTGTTTTTAAAATCTTAACTTTTCATTGATCCTTGGTTGTCATTAAGTTCTAGAACTTTGGTGTTTTTTTTTTCTAATTTCTTAACCACTATCCAGTAGTTGTATGACTATGCAAAGGATGTATGAGCATCAGGAAACTCCCCTGTGTGGGCACCATCTCTGCCAACAGCAGTTCTTTCTAGGAAGGTAAATCAGAGCAAAATTCTCCAGCTAAGGTGGCAAGAGACTTGCCAAAGTATAGTCTTAGAGAATTGAGTGTCACAAAGCTAGTATTTGTCAGAGGCATGATTTGAACCCAGGTCTAACAGACACAAGGCCCATTATACTATCCAACGTCAAACTGCCTTTAATTCGGAAGTATTCTATTTTTGTTTTTTTTTGTCCCTGCCTGTGTTTTCATAGGCACAAGGAGTTTCTGGTGTGGGAATTCCTTTCACTCATGCAAATGGGCAAGTCTTTGACAATTTATAACCTTAAGAGAGTTGTCTGAGTCACTGAGACGTTAAATGATTTGCTCAGAGTCTCACAGGTGGTATGTGACAGGATTTGAATTCAGATCTTCCTGGCTCCACAGCTAACTCAGCAAATTATTAGAGAGTCTTAGTTTTCTGGCACAGTGAGAGGTGATGTGACTTATCAGTATGTGTCAGAGGAAGACAAAATTTGAATTAGTCTTCTAGACTCATTCATCTGTAAATAAACATTTCAGACAACTTTTCTGCCTCAGTTTACTCATCTATAAAATGGGGTGGTTTATATTTGATGACTTTTAAGATGGTTTTCAGCTTTAAATCAGTGACCTTATGACCCAGTGTCAGGTTTTCTTAAAGTCAGAGAAACACTTTTAAGGATGAAATAAAAGACAGTAATTTGGCATCTCTCTCCCACCACTTTGATTCTAAGTCTATGATCCATAAAAAGGAACCCAGTTATTTTATTTCCCCCTTTAGATTCAAAAGTCTTTGACCCTCTTCCCCTTTCTTCTCCCCCTTCTCAATTCCACTGGATTCATGTACAGAGGTGAACTATAGTGCTTTTGGTCTATGCTGGACTGTAGCTACACACCCCAGAGTGCAATCTAAACCAGATTAAAATGTAATTGGGAAGTTTTTAACAAAATAAATAAAAATGCAGTAGAATATAGATAATGTTGCCACATGGATTTCTAAGTCAGCATGGTGCCAGCAGGGATCTTTAGGTTTCTCTTGGAGTTAGATGCCACTGGTCCATCCTGATAGGAAGATGGCACACTTTCAGACCAGCCCTCCCCCTTTCCAGCATCTTCCTGAGGAAGGTAAGTCTCCACTGAAATGGCAGCATCGTGATGGAAAAAAGCAGCAGCCTCTTTGGCCTATGTCCCTGCAGCTGTTGGTCTGGGCCACCACTGTAAATAGACATCCTTCTACCCAGAGAAGGCATTGCTCCCTGTGGGCTTCCTGATCCCAGCAGAAACCATGTTAGTATGTGGGCAGGAGGCGGGGAAGACAAGAAAGTAGAGTGACCAGATTTAAAGAAACCCCGAAGTTCTTTACTTGGCTCATCTGGAGTCACAACACGTTGACTGGAGAGATGTTTTTGGAACCC
Source organism: Potorous gilbertii (assembly GCA_028658325.1). NCBI lineage: Eukaryota > Metazoa > Chordata > Mammalia > Diprotodontia > Potoroidae > Potorous > Potorous gilbertii. Next base: position 231,830,808 of record CM053770.1, on the reverse strand, counting down.
ACCACCAATTAGAGAGAAGCTGACTGGCCCTTGGGCAGCCACTCCTAGGCCTGGGGGTAGCATCTGTTTCAAAACCAACAAGCAATTAGATAAATATCTAGACTTATGGAAGTGAGCCCTCTGCCCTGCTTAGTACACAGTGATCCTACTATCCAAACCAATTTACAGACCTTGGCAGGATAATCACTATACAGGCCAGCTTCCCCACACATCCCCGCCCCGACACGTATGCACACAATTCCCAGTGTGGGTTGGAAAGAGGGCGGAATCAAACTTCAGCCAAGATCTTTCTAGTCCCCAATACTATATTCTCTCATATAAATAGGACTGTGTGTGAAATAAGACCTGAGTTTTGTTTGAATGTGTTGGCTTTTTAAAAAATGGTTTTCACTTCTAAAGGAGTCATGATGGAAAATGCTATCCACCCCCGGAGAGAGAACTGATGAACTCTGAGGACTTGCTGTATTTTTATATATTCTGAATATTTCATTATTCAGTTTCCATATTTTTAACCTTCTATATTTTTCTATATTCATTTTCTATATTTTTTCACTTTCTGTGTTTTTCTGTATTCTAAATATTTTAATATTCAGTTTCTATATTTTTTCACTTCTGTATTTTTCTATATTCTTTTTATCTTTTTTCACTTGTATTTTTCCTGCTTTTTTTGATAACATGACTCATGGAAATACGTTTTGCATGATTTCACATGTATAATTGATGTCACAGTGTGGGGAGGGGAGGAAGGAGAGAATTTGGAAATCAGAATTTTTTTAAAAAATGAATGTTTAAAATAAATAATCAAAGTGACTTTGTTGTTTTTCAATCGCTCTTTCTTCTTTCCCTGTGCTATGTCCCAGACCTGTTGTTAGTCAGTCTGCTGAAGCCAATGGGCCCCTTCTCAGAATAATGCTTTTAAATACATAAAATAAAAGATGTAAGATTGCAAAGGAAGTAATTATATTGAAATATAATAATCCAGATATTTTAAAAAGCAAACAAATTCATGGCCCCTGTTAGAAGTCTCTCCTCTAAAGGTAAACAAAGAGTATTTTCCATTCTTTTTTTTTTTTTAATTTCCTTCTTTCTGTTTGAACTCAGCAAATAAAAAAAGTCATTTCTCTATTTAAAATGGAACAGGAAGGATTATGTGTGAAACCAAGATTCTCTGCTATGTATAGTTTGTTTTAAAAAAACCTTTCATGTTATTCAGTTATTTTTCGGTCATGTCCAACACTTCATGACCCCATTTGGGATTTTCTTGGCAGAGGTCCTGGAGTGGTTTGCCATTTCCTTCTCTAGCTCATTTTACAGGTGAGGAAACTGAGGCAAACAGGGTTAAGTGACATGCCTAGGGTCACACAACTAGTGTGGTTTGCTGTTTGCTTCTCCAGCTCATTTCACACATGAGAAAACCGAGGCCAACAAGGTGAATTGACTTGCCCAAGGTCGAATAGCTAGGAAGTATCTGAGGCCAGATTTAAATTTACGAAGATGAGTCTTCCTGATTCCAGGTCCAGCTGTCTATCCATGACACCACATATTAAAGCTTAAAACTGCACTGAGCATTTTGAGATACCCTATAAATAATACATTTAACATTCTACTTTCAAAGCTGTCCTTCCTTTCTGAACTCTCCTCTTCAGGATTTTAATTTTTGGAAAGTGATTGAATTAGGAAGAAGCCAGAGATTAGGGAGCACAGGTTTGGGAGACAGACCAGCTGGGCCTGAGTTCAAATTTGGCTTCAGATGCTTCCTAGCTATATATGTTTTCCTCAGTTTCCTCAACTGTAAAATAAGAAGCATAATGACATCCACCTGCCAGAACATTTTATGAATGAAATGAGATAATATTAGTAAAACAATTAGTTCAGTGCCTGATGCATAGTAGGCTCTTTATAAATGCTTGTTTCTATCTTAGCAACCATAGCTACTAATAACTAGGAAAAGAAAGTTTTCACCTCCCAAGTCTTCTCAGATGGTCCAGTATCAGACAGGTCTAAGGTTCACCACTGGAAATGAAAAGAGATATGACCTCCTTACCTGCTATGCCCTAGAAACCATTTGTTCTTTATTTTTGAAAAGGATCAGAGACATCACAGGGTGATGTCTTGACTTCCCCATGAATTGGGTTTAAGGGAGGCAGAGTTGTGCGGAGTTTCAGCCTCACTCCTCCTGAAATCTATCAGTGGGCTCTCTGGGATTCATGAATTCAGGAATGATTGCATTAAACACCCTATGCCAAGTCCCATGCTAAATGCTGGGCATACGAGTAGAAAAGCAAAGACTCACACACACACACACATACACACACACAACCTCATGGAGTTTACATTTTAATATGAGGAGACAACTCACACATCAAGTGGTGGCCAGGAGTGGGGGACACTTTGGTCTAGAGAGTAACAGAGATGATGATGGGCCCATAGGGAGAAAATGGACATACCCCTTTGGGAGCAAGGGCAAAGTTGGTTTGATCATGGTTCTGGAGCCAGAAGGTTGTCGGGGATAGACAGGAGGGTTGATAGAAAGATGACTGGGGAGTAGGGAGTCAAAGGGTGCTACCCTGGGGCTTGCCTGGTCTCCACCTCATTGGGGCTGGAGCTCCACTAGACGTTTTTGGTTCTTAATGGTCAATGACTCCTATTTAAATAAAGTTCCTGTTACGCTTCTCTCTCTTATCACAGTCATCAAATATTCTCCAGGCACTTTGCACGCCACACTGTGCAAGTCAAGCAAAGCAAATTGTTAGCTTGAGAGTTTGTTATTGCAACGGAACAAAAGTTTTTATGAGCCAGTAGATACACAGATGTATCAACCAACCAAAAACTTAATGTAGTATCGACAAGGATGTATGGTAAATGTTTAACAATGGACTCTCTTAAAATCAAAAGATACAGACATGCAATACACTTTTAACATTAATCTGCATAATTGTTAATAGTTTATCCATTACTTTCTTAAGTCTAGACAATCAACACAAAAATAAATCAAGGCCTGATTTGTAGTCTTTGTCAATGCACATACTTAGAATTTAATAATCAGTTCTCTGGCTAGTATGTATGGGCTGGCTTCAGAACAATCCTGAGTGTAGCTCAAGGGGCATATGTATGTTTTGCACAAAATAGAAATAGCATCAAAGAATCTCAGAGCTGAAAGGACCTGTTCCTATTGGAGGGGAAAAGTCTAGGTCCCTTCTAGCACAAAATCTATGAGCCTATGAGCTTGAAGGGGCCTTTCTTTTTATTAATTGTAAACAGTGGCACTTAGTACAATGCCTGGCACATAGTAGGTACTTAATAAATGTTTATTGGATTAGATCAAGATCATTTGAAGGAGGTGGGAATCTTTAGTGTGGAGAAGAAGAGGAGGGATGGGTTATAGGATCATAAGAAAGAAGGATAAGCTTATATTGTTTGGTCCCGAAAGGTAGAATTTGGACACAAGGATGGAAGTATATCAGATTTAATCTTAATTGAAAACAGAATTTTCTAATAATCAAAACCACTGTCCCCCCACAAAAATGGAATGTGCTACTTGAGTAGGTAATGACCTCTCCATCCTTCTAGTATGGCAACTAGATGGCCCAGTCAATAGAGTGCTAGGCCTGGAGTCAGGAGGACCCATCTTCATAACCCTCAGGTACTTACCAACTGTGTGACCCTGGGCAAGCTACTTTACCCTGTTTGCCTCAGTTTCCTCATCTGTAAAATGAGCTGGAGAAAGAAATAGCAAAACACTCTAGGATTTCTGCCACAAAAACCCCAAATGGGTTTGTCTTTCAGTCATACATGACTGAAAACAACTGAACAACCATAAAACTTTTCTACGCTGCAGAAGTGGTTTGTCTTCAAGGTAGGTTTGGAGTGGATGATCTTCTAAGGTCCTCTAAGAGGCGTGTTCTGTGACAAATGAACAAGTCACCATTTAACATGTGCCTACCGTAGGACTTTCACCAGGAAGTCCCTATGATCAGAAACTACAAAGGCTAGGAGATAAAACGTGCACACACAGAGAAAGATGACTGGCCATTGGAGGCAATTTGTTCAGTGCCAAATGGTTTACAGCCAACAAGAGTTGCAAGATCATTATCCAGGCTGGTCTGGTTGGGAAGCTTTAAAAGAGAGACAGAATTTGGTCTGGTTTTTGAAAAGACCATAGGATCTGGGAGGCTAGGTGGTATGTCTGAAAGACACCTGACTCCAACATCAAATGACATGGGTTCAAAACCCATCTCACATGCTACCAACCTGTGTGACCTTGGGCCAGTCAACCTTCCACCTATCAAATGAGGGGTCTGGATTAGTTGGTCTCTAAGGTTCTTTTTAGTTCTCTGTCCTATGGTCCTGTGCCAGTGTCTCACAATCAATTCCAAAGTTCTTCAGAGAGACCTTGAGAGTGTCCTTGTACCACTTCTTCTGACCGCCATTTTGAGAGTTTGCGGTTTGTGAATTCTCAGTAAAATAGTATTTTAGGCAAACATACATTTGGTATTCATACCATGCTCTGCTCCTTCCCCCAGAGTCATACTTTGAACCACCTCCTCTGAGTTGCAGAGTGTGACCCTAAAGGGTTAGGCTTTTTTCTTCTCTAGGGCCTCAGCTTGCATTCTCACTAGCTCAGTTTTCCCAGTTGTTAGGACTTAGAGATCCAGTCTACCTCACAACTTGACACTGAATAGCTTTTAAAAAGAGAAATTACTTCAAAGACATAATAAGAAAATATATAAACATTTCCCCCCAATATCAGGCAGTTAGCCTAGTGCATGGTACACAGCAAGATCATAATAAATGCTTGTTCCTCTTCCTTGCTCATTCCCCAAGAGCAGATGAGGCAAAAGGGGAAGGGAGCTGAAATGAACAGACCCTGTGAATGCCTCCAAAGCTGACCAGAAGCAGTTATACAACGTCTACACAGGCTCCACTGTGTCTACAAGGCACGTCATCATGATGCTCTTGAAAGCAAGCTCCCTAGAATCCTTCACATGGAAAGGCTGCATTGGCATATACCAGACCCCATGACACTGTTCTCCTCTCCTGTGAGGGGCTTCTACTAGACCAGCTGAACTTATAATGGAGCTGTCATAGGCTGTCTTATTCATGGGCTCCTAGGACCCCTTCCAGCCACACCTTGAAGAGTTGGGAGTTTCTTGTCTTCTCCTCTACATGGCTGTCTCTAAAACCAAGCACACAAAATTTCCTTATTGTTTTCTAAGGATTTTAGCTCCTTGTAGCTTGGGGAAGGCAAAGGATGAAAAATTACAAACAAAGGGGGAGGTTGGGAAATTGAAAGCAGTCTCAGAAGAGTTAAAGTATTAAATGACTTAAGACATTAAATTGCCCCATTCTTCATTGAAATGGAATTAGTGCTAGGCCAATTCATTCAGTTTATTCTTCGGTTTCTCAACAAATTCTCCTCCTCCTTCTTTTCCTTCTCCTTCTCCTCCTCTTCTTCTCCTTCTCCTTCTCCTTCTCCTCCTCCTCCTCCTTCTCCTTCTCCTCCTTCTTCTCCTTGTTCTTCTTCTCCTTTTCCTTCTTGTCCTCCTCCTCCTCCTCGTTGCCTTCCCCAATCATGTTCTACCTTATCAATATTGCCTTTCTAAAATGTGAAATCCATAATGAGTACAATCCTCTGGATGTGGGCTGACCAGAGCAAAAAGACATGAAAATCATCCCTTCCCTGCTTTTGCCTGCTGTGCCTCTCATGATCAAGCCTGGGATGGCAGCCAAAAACACTAATTTAGCATATACCTGAATGGACTTCTTCCATACAGCTACTGTCAGAGGAAGGATTTGAACCCAGATCTTCCTGGGGAAGGCAGAGAGCAAAATTAGTTCTTGAACTTGGAGTCTGCTAAAACTCTCTAGTGACCTGTTGTCTAACCACCTCACTCTCACCCTGTGCTTTTGAGGGTAGTTTATTGGAAGGAAGTCATGATACCAACACCTACCATATTCCAGGCATTATATCAAGCACCTTACAAACATTGTCACATAGCAACCTTGGGAGGAAGGTGTTCCTGTTATCTCCATTTTACAGTTGAAAAAAACTGAGGCAGAGGTTAAATGACTTGCCAACGGTTACACAGCTAGTATCAGAGGCAGGATTTGAACTCTAGTCTTCCTAACAAAGCCCAGCACTCTAGCCACTGTGCCACTTAGCCATTTCTAAACAGCACTCAGTTCATTCTTATCTCAGCTGGTAAAGGAAAAGACATTGTTATATCACCTCCTTAGGGGAGGACCCCTCTGGCATGGGACCCCACTGGAGTAGACCCTAGGTCATGCTCTTGGGGAGTTCTCCAAGGTCCCTTCTAGCTCTAAATGTTTGATTCTTTCGTCCTGTGAATTTGGAGTTTTGGAAGAAGAGAATGGCCAGAAGCTCACTGGTTTACATTTATTTGAACTCTCTAAATCTTGGAGCCCTGGGCAAAACCTCTGTGCCCTCCCCCTCCCAGCGTGGACTCTGTTGCAACCAATCATCAGCAAAGAAAGTATCTAATCATTAGACTTTAACATTAAATATATATTTTATATATATATACACATACACTATATAATATGTATGTGTGTATGTATGTATGTGTGTGTGTGTATATATATATAAAACACTAGTAAATTTTGGCTTCTTTGTTCAAAATAATGGCCCTCCATGTGTATAATGTGCACAGACTTGGAATCAGTAAGACTCAACTTTCTGAATTCAAATCTGACTTCAGACACTTAATAGCTATGTGACTTCAGGCAAGTCATTTAACCCTGTTTGCCTCAGTTTCCTCATCTGTAAAATGAGCTGGAGAAGGAAATGGCCAACTATCCCAGGATCTTTGCTCAGACGACCCCAAACAAAGAGTCAGACGCAACTGAAGCAACCCAACAAGGAAAAGACTTAGATGAATCTATGAATCCCTTCTGTCATCACTGAGAAATCAGTTCATTCCTTTTCTCACATTCTGTATAATTCTTAGAATCATACCCTTCCCCCACTCAAGTAACTCTGTTGATTTCTTCTTATCTCTAGGATCAGATATGAACTCCTTGATTTGATATTTAAAGCCTTTCACAACTTCGTAGGCTTCCTTATCTTTTGGTCTTCTTATACCCTTACTCCCCTCCAGGCCCCCTAAAATCTAGTCATACCAGTTGCATCTCCATCCTCATCTCCACGATCTTGGCTCCAGTGGTCCCTATGCCTGGAAGGCTATCCCTCCTCACCTCTGCTTACTGGCTTCTCTGGCTTCCTTCAAGGTTCACCTTAGGCACTGCCTTCTTCAGGAGGCCTTTTTGGTCCCCCATCCTCCCCTCTTAGCTGCTAGGGCCTCTCTGTCTAAGGATATCTGTCATCTACTTTATTAGTATCTTGTCTATGCCAACACATGTGCATGGCCTCATGGATAGAGTGCTGTACTACAAGTCAGGACCTGGTTTCAAATCCCTCCTCTGACACTAGTTGTGTGACTTTAAGGCCACCTCTCATTAATTCTGTTAGGAACGTCTCTGTATCTGTTTATATTTTATGATGTCTCCTCTACTAGAACACATAGTCCTTGAGGGAGGGACTTTCCCCTTTTATCCCCAGCACTCAGTGTCTTGGGAGGCTCCAGTCATGGCAAACACTTAATGTTTGGTTGTTGATTGATTGGAAGGGACTTTAGAGGTTACTTAATTCAATTTCCTCATTTTACAAATGAGGCAACTGAGTGCTTGCTTTGGCAAAATTAGAACAATAAAATTAGAAAGAGAAGATTATCATGACCCCTACATAAAGATGACATGCAAATCTGTGAAGCATTCTAGGTTTTTAAAAAATAAAACGATGTAAAAATTTAAAAAAAAAACCCAACATAGACAACTGAGTCCTGGAGATGTTGGTGCCTTGCCTAAGATCACATAATCTAGGCTCTTCTTAAATTCAGCACTCACCCCACTCTACCACATTACCTTCCTCCCTCCATTTAGACGCTGTACTGGACACTTTTCATGATCAGTGGTGAGGTAGCATGCCAGACTTGGAGTTGGGAAGACGTGGGTTCAAATCCCACTTCACCAGCTTATTTGTTGTGTAAATCTGCTCTCCATGGACCATGTTTTTCCTACCTACATTTCTGAGTAAACTCATTCAAAAGACAGTGAACTTTGACAGCTCCAAGGGATCACTGATCCCCCTCCACTGGTGCAGATTATAATGAATCTGAGCCCTCTGATTCCCAGCATCTCGTATCTTAGAGGAGAACTTAAGAGAAAGATTTGGAGACAAATGAACAATTTATAGAGCTAGAAATTTGCCTTGTTACAGGCTCACACAGCCTCATGAAGAGCAATGAAGTGAAATGAAGTTTCTAGGGTCCTGGGTCTAGAGCTGGAAGGGATCTTAGAAAACATTAAGTTCAACGCCTTCTTTTTACAGGTGAGGAAATTGAAGCCCTGAGAAGTGGTGATCTGCCCAGGCCAGTTTTGAACTCAATTTTTCCTGACTTAGCACACCACCCACAGTCTCCTAATGCTAGAGACCTACAGATCAAGGTCACCTTAAGATTTCACCTTATCCCCTCAAGAATGGCAAAGATATGTGTACACTTTTACATATACATACTTGCATGCATACATACGCACCAACATACACACACCACTTCTTGTTCAGTTGTTCAGTGATGTCAGACTCTAAAAGTTTCCTTGACAAAGACATTGGAGTGGTTTGCCCTTTCCTTCTCCAGTGTGTACCTATTTTACAGATGAGAAACTGAGGTAGACAGAGGTTAAGTAACTTGCCCAGGGTCATACAGCTAATATCTGAGGAAGGACTTGGACTCAGATCTTCCTAACACTGCACTATCTAGCTACCCCATACACACACATGTGTGTGCATGTGTATATATGTATATATGCATGTATACAGACATGCACATACACATGTATACTTGGAGGGCTGGAGGGCAGACCAATAGACACCTCCCAAAACCTCCCTTGGCTGAGGGCTCGGACTTTTCATGCTCTCTTCATTTACCATCAGCTATGGTGCTTGATTTCAACTCCAGGAATCTCATACCCCTCCCTCCCTTCTCCCACAGCCCAGAGTTCCAGGGCAGCGACTGTCTTTTTCTGGATTTGTGTCTTCAGAGTTTAGTACAGTACCACGCACATAGTAGGAACTTAATAAATGTTTATTCACTATTAGACACACACACACACACACACACACACACACACACTCCAGAAGTCTTAGTGTGGTTTGAAACAAATTAAGAATAAGTTTAAGGACCCAAGCATTGTCAATTGATGTATTAAAGAGTTTTATCTGTAAGGTAAAGAAAATAGAGATAGGATGAAATTGTTTATTTCCCAGTAAGATGATAATATCTGCTTGTAATTATCTATACTCAAAATGCATTAACATAGGTTGAATTAGTATTATTATAGTAAAATTTAGAGCAGTCAATCAGGAAGAATTTGTTAAGTGCCTGCTATGGGGTCAGGCATTGTATTGGGCCATAGGGACACAGAGACAAAGAATCAGTCGCCACCCTTAAGCAGCTTCCTTCTCAATGTCGTAGCCAACAAATATCTATATGTTGTCCTTGAGTCGTTTTTAGTTGTGTCTGATTTTCTGTGATCCCATTTGGGGTTTTCTTGGCAAAGATTCTGGAGTAGTCTGCCATTTCCTTATCCAACTCATTTTACAGATCAGGAATCTATATACATACACACACATACACATACATATGATACACATACCATAAACATAAAGTGTAAATAAGTATACATAACTATATATGAAGTGTATATGAATGTTTAGTAGGTCAGTAAATACAAGGGAGTTTGGAAGGGAGAGTGCTAGCAAGTAGGGAGTTCAGGAAAGCCTTCATGTAGAAGCTGGTGCCAGAGCCCCATTTTAATGGAAGATAGGCACTCTGATGACTCAGAAGTAAGGAGAGGGAACATTTCTGATGTGTGGGACAGCCCACTGCTAAGCTCCCTTCCAACTCCAAATGAATGAGATGATGATCTATGGGTAAGTTGTTAATAAGCGGAAAGTTTGTTGGTGTTTTTTTCCTTCAAATTCAAGACTAATTAATTGCTTCATAATAAGTGGTCATAATCTCACTTTAAGCCAGTAGATGGCAGACTGACACCAGCTCTGTGTTCCCATGCTCCCCCACGTCCACCTCAGGGTTAACTTCCAGTCTGTCTTTCAGTATAACAAGGCCTCTCTGTGACACCGCCCCCAAACCCCTGCCCTTCCAGAAGCATAGACAGACTCTCTAAGCCAGGAGGAAACCTGGAGGTCTTCCCCCACCCCCAATTTCTTCATTTTACAAATAAGGGAAACTGAAGCATGAAGATTTTTAGGAATATTGGAAATAGTCTTGCTCAAATTTAATCTGGATTATTCCTACAAAGGAGTAAATTAATGACCTGGAGTTTACCGGCATTTCATAGGCATTAATTCATTAATTTATTCTATTTGAAAATATATTTCAGCACCTAACAGCATTGGGCACATAAATAGGTTTTTAATTGATATTTACAATAAGGGTTTTGGTTTTGTTTTCTCTTTGTTATTTAACTGAATAATGTTGCAAATGAATAAAATTATATAAATATATATGATATAAATATTAAAATATAAATTAAAATATTTGTTGATTATTGAAAATTCATGGTTTAGAATGAACACTGTTGTTCCTTGTCTAGAATTTGACATTGGCGTCATCTATAGTCTTGGACAAGTCACCCCAGCTTTCTAGGTTCTCTTTTTGCTTATAAAATGCAGATGGTGTGTTCACTACTTTTACTGCTGTCTTTCTCGCTCTCTGTCTCTCCCTCTCTCCCTCTCCCCCCTTTGTTTCTCTTTCTCTCTCAGAGGTTCATTTACAAGACTGCAAAGTCTTTGAGCCTCAGAAAATCCCTTTGAAGTAGGTATTCTTTCAAATAGGGAGAGGCATTTTACAGATGAGGAACCTGAGTCTCAAAGGTTGAATAATTTGCCTAGGATCAATCGCAGGGCTACTGTCAAAACAAAATAGAGAATTCAGTTCTATCTGGGGTGTACAGCACTCTTTCCCCAACCTTTAGATTCTATTTGGAATATTGTAGAGCTAAGGATTATGACTTCAAGAGTGTGTCAGGAAATCTTGAGGAGTTCTAAGTATTCCCTGGATCACACCTACCTCCAAAGTCCCCAGGCAAAGAAAGTATTCATCAGCGCCATCCTCCTTTTGGCCACTAGAGGGCAACAAAGACACATTGTAGAGGTTAGAAACGTCACCAATTCTGAGACATTCCCAAATTTGGCTGCTGAACAGCACCCGTCAGACCTTGTAGCCTCACCCTATCATTTTTACAGAGAAGAAAACAGAGGCAGATCTGGGACTCCCCCTTTCTGATTCATCCTGTCCTAGGATTCTTACCTGGGCTTAATATTACTTTTCTTTCATAGATAACAGAATTACAAGAATGTAGAGGTAGAACTGGAAAAAGTCATTCGTCCAATTTCTTTTACTTTATAAATGAGAAAATGGAAGCCCGGGCTGAGGGTGGGACATGACTTGCCCAAAGTCAAACCGTACGTGTAAGGGCCAGAATCTGAACCCTGGTACAGAACAAAGAACCTGCATTTGATTCCTGGCTTTGCCATGATTTACCTCTGTAAATTTTCCCACCAACATTTCCCCCGGTGGCATCAGATGGCTTCTGATGCCCCTTCCAGCTCTAGGTCTGTGATTGTAATAGGTCATTGCCCTTCTGGGGCCTCAGTTGGCTCACCTGAAGACAAAGGGGTTGCACTCAGCGCCTCTGGAACACCTTCTAGCTCCAGATCCATGAAGTTTCTTCCGTGTTGTCTCCCCCAGTTAAAGTGTGAGTTTCTTGAGAGCAAGGTTCTCATCTTTCCTATTTATAGCTTCAGCCTTGATCACAGTGCTTGCAACATAGTATGCATTTAATAAATGCTTTTTCATTCATTTATCTATCCTTTCTTTCGTTTATCCCCTGGTTCCAAGTTGAAAATTCCTGCTGTAACACTTTGCTACCTCTTAATATTAAGTTTTCAGGGAAAATATTTTATGTATCCTGTTCATAATTTTCAGTTTCCACCACTACCCCATCCTTTCTTTTATGGTCAAGTGGATCTAAAACATGAGTGGAAAAAGGAAAAGAAAAGGGAGGGAGAGAAAAACGTCTCTTCTTAACCACTCCACCAACCCCCTGCCCCTCCCCCCAGACTCAATGATCCTGAAAGGTGTTTCTCAACTTCTGAGTATTTTTTTTTCTTCTTCCCTAGCTGAACAGCTTAACATTCGCCCCCCAAGTAAGAGTCTTAGACCAGCTTGCCTTCTGTGCAGGTACTGAGCAGACAGCTGGGCAGTAATGAGATGACTGTCCATTGAATGCGAAGCCCCCTCTTGGTGGTCTGTGGGCGGCACAGGCCGTGAAGGAATTGTGTTAGTCAGGCCTGGGACAACGGAACCAAAGGCAGCGGATAAGCTTTCCAAATCCCTTTCATCACTTTTGGCAGTTCTAGGAGGATTTGGTAGTCAGGAAGTCGCCATCAGAAAATGTCAGGGAGTGGAAAGTAACACAGCTAAGAGGCAGCCTGCTAGAGTAACCACTGGATTCAGAATCCGGGGATCTGGGTTGGAATACTGGCCCTGCTGCTTGTTACCTGTGTGACCGTGGACAAGCAATATGTCCTTTCTGGTCTCGTTTTCCTGATCAACCAAATGCGGGGGTTGAACAAGGTATAATAATTCATCAGAGTCATTAATATTGTGTCCCACACATTTCAAATTACTGTCGCCTCTCCCCCCTCCCCATCCAAGTTGTCAGGTTTTGATTGCTTGTGGGGAGTAGGAAGATGCCTGTGAAAGCAGGTGAGACCAGGTGCCAAGGGCCTGGTGCTGTACACAAGGTCTAAGACTGAGGGAGAGGAGGACGATGACCTGGACACTAGAAACAAATACTGAAGGGTTCAAGGTCAGATACTTCAGAGTTGAAGGGTGACCAGTTCTTCTTGCGAAGGACTGTCACTTGGACATTCACCTTGCTCCATGAGCAGTGGGTCAGGGATCAGAGAGTAGTCAGAGGTCCTGTCCATTAGTGGGACACTGAATGAATAAATACCAGCTGGATGAACTCCATTTCATATCAGGACCTGACTCCTTAGGCTTCATTTAATGACTGACCCTACTACATAATGTGAGTCCTGTGAATTGAATACTAGTGGGGAACTGTGCTGTATTGTCTATGAGGTGTCAAAACTCATGGCCCCTAGGCTCAGTGGGCCTCAACCAGATAAAATGTAATTGGGGGATGTTTACCAAAATAAATTAAAATACAAAGCAACCTAGATAGTGTTAATTTGTAATTTTCTAAGTTAATACACAGTCAGCAGGGATGCATTTCTGTTTGAGTCTTATACCACTGATGGATAAATTTTTGCCCACTCACAGGAGGAGTGAACTTGGGCATCAAGCAATTGAATACAACCTTTCCTGGTGCTCCTGGGTCTGGAGTGGGCAAGGCATTGTCTAGGGGCTGCCAGGGTCTAAGAGAAGCTGTGTATGGGGACTTCTTACTTGGTAGATTTTAAAATATATATTGTTTTATTGTTAAATTAAAGGTATAAAGTAGTGCTAGACATGTTAGATCCTTTGGGAAGCATTTCCGTTATGCCAAGATTCCCATCCTTCCAGTTCCCTGGCTTACAACCTAGGAGTCATCCAGAATTCCTCATTATTGCTCATTCCCTGGGTCCAAGCTGGTGCCAAGCTCTGTCTATTTTCCCTTTGCAACATCTCTGAAATACACCCTGTTCTCTTCTTGGACATTCTCCTCGCTCTAGGGTGGACCCTCATCCCTTCAAGATTGCATTATTGTAATAGCCTGCTGCTGGATCTGCCCGAATCAAGTCTCTCTAATCCATCCTCCGTTCAGCCATTAAAATGATTTTTCCTTAAGCACAGGTTCAACTATATCCCTCATCCCACCCCCTCTCTAAATTCTAATAGTTCTCTGTTGCCTCCAGGATGGAATACAAAATGCCCTAGTTGACTTTCAAAATCCTTCCTACCCTACCTGCCTCCTTTCTTTCCAGTATTCTTACACCTTACTTCCTGACACATACTCTTCCCAGGGCTCCTAGCTCTTCCACAAACAAGACAAAAAAAAAAAAAGAAAAAAGAAAGAAAACAAAAATCTCTTGGCTCAGGACATTCCTTCTAGCTGTTTTCCATGTCTGGAATGCTCTCCCTCCTCCAGTGTGACTACTGACCTCCTTGACTTCCTTTAAGTCTCAACCAAATTCCCATGTTCTGCAGGAAGCCTTCCCTAATCCCTTTTCATTCGAGTGTCTTCCTCTTTTAATTATTTCCTATTTATCCTGTATATAGCTCACTTTATATGTAATTGTTTGCATGTTGCCATCTTGTCCCTCCCTCCCTTCCCCATTATATTGTGAGTTCCTTGAGGGCAGGGACTATATTTTGCTTCTTTTTATATTCCTACTATTTAACACAGGGCTTAGCACATGGTATGCACTTAATAAATGTTTGTTGTTTATTTATTGTGTATTTTTAAAATATGTGAACCAGGAGTCAGTGAAATTTTAACAGGAAGAGTGAGAAAAGAGGGGTGGGGTGCTGAGAGCTAATTTGATTAGGCAAACTGCCCTAACCTCATCACCAGACTGATGAAATAGTGCCATGACCATAGGAAGACAGAGCTGGGGAACCAAAGGTCATCTGTTCTTTGAAAACCACAGAAGACTTCGTTCTTCTGCCCAGAGGGATGAAGAGGGACTCCCAGACCCTGGTCTCGTCTGTTATAAAGGATAGTTATTAATGGTGCCACCTGGTGGCTAAATATGCAAGGCGTATAAAAAGACAAAACCAAATAGTGTCTGTTTTCAAGGAGATTTTATTCAACTAGATGATCTCTGAGGTCTCAACATCTGTGATCCTTTGATATCTTTCTGCTCCAAATTTGTGATTTGATTGTGTAATGAACCCTGGACCCAGAAAATGAAGACTAGAGTTCAAATGTTGCCATGATACTAGCCATGTGAACTCTGCAAATTCCACATAACCCTTGTGGACCTCAGTTTCTTCATCTGCAAAGTGATTGCAATTGCCTTTAAGGTAATTGCCTCTAGCTCTAAATCTGTGGTGCTATGACCTGGATTTGAATGGACATTTATCAATTGTATAACCATGGTTAAGAATTTTCACCCTCTCTGAGCCTCAGTTTCTCCATTTGTAAAATAAGAATAATTACATTTACAGGATCTTTCTCGCAAGATGATGATGAATAATGCACCTTTTTTAAAATGTTCAGATGCTACAGGAATGCCCATTATTTTATATGGGCACTGAGTGACCTCAGCAATGGGTCTCCTCCCTTGCTATGATTTTGAAAACTCCCCACTCTAGGTCATGATGAAGTTGGGCAGTGGAAACAAGTTAGGATCTAGAAGCAGAAAACCTAAGTTCAAATCCTGACTCTACTACTTAATCCCTATGTGACACTGAACAGGTCCCTTGACCTCTCTGATTTTATTTTCCTTTCAAAAATAAGAGAGTTGCGCCAGAGGAGACCTGAGGTCTCTTCCAGCCCTAAATCTCTGCTCCTATGAACTCCAACTAGGACTCGCCATAAGCCTTCATCCCCCAAAGTGTCAGGCTCTGTTGCTAAGTGGCCACGTTCAACAAGCTTAAACTTTGCATAGCCCAAGCTAAACTAATTTGAGTCAATTTGTCTACATCAGCCCAACAATTATTCCCTGCATTTTCATTCCCCTAGGCGAGGCCTGATGATAAAGACCCACCCAGCAGATGCGAGCAGCCCATTCTGTTGGGCCTTGCTGCCCCTAGTTCTTAACCATGGTTTCTTCATATCCTAGTGACAATGTTAGTTTTTCCACTGTTGGGATGAAGGCTCGGCTGGCTCGTGAAAACTTTTTTTTACCGAGAACTGCTCCGGTCTGGGTGCTTAGAGTCTTCTTCTTCTTCTTTTTTTTTTTTTGTTAAAGAAAAGAAAGCTAGGGGAATATTAGCACCAGGATTTGCTGGTACTTGTCTGCAAAACATTCAATGAAGCAGGAAGAATTAAACCATTTTAAAAAATGAATATCCACATTCTGGATGACCAAATGGATTTCAAAACTTAGTCAAGAAATCTGCCAATAAGGGAAGGATAATATGCAGTAAATAGGAGAATAGTTAGCATTTCAGACAACAGAAGGGATAACAAACAAACAAAAAAAGAAATTTGAAACTTTGGAGTGTAGGAACATCAAGGTCTCTCAGCTGAGGACCTTTTCCATTTCATATTTCCTGATTCATATACTATCATAGACAAATGATTAAAACATAAATTTAGAGTTAGGAGGGGTCTTTAGCAGTCATCTAGTCTAATCCCCTCATTTTACAGATGAGGAAACTGAGGCTCAGAATAATCTTCTGTTGTCTATATTCATAATTGAAAAAAATGCTAAATTTCAATGAGAGGTTAGTGGAAATAAAAATCAATTCTCCCCCCATCCAAGGTCATGATCTTGGGGTCTGTGGTTCCCAGGTTAAGACTCCTGACCTAGTCTCCAACTCCCTTATTTGACAGATGAGAAACTGACATCAAAGTTAGGATTGAAATAGAAAGTCTTTCCCCCTCTCTCCAAATCCAGCATTCTTTTCAACGTATCATGATTCTTTCAAATAGATAGAACAAATATTCATTAGGGTGGTACAGTGAAAAGAGAACCAACTTTAGTGCCAGGGGATCTGAGTTCAAAGTCCTGCTTCTGAAGCTTACTCTCTGTGAGAACTTGGACATATCCTGATACTTCCCTGGGCCCCAGTTTTCCTATTATGAAATGAGTTAAACTAGGTGGCCTCTGATTTCCTTCCAGCTCTTGCTCTAAAGTCCCATTATGTGCAAAGCGTTGTGTAATATTTCGTTTGATAGAGAATTCCAGACTTGTGATTTCATTAGTATGGTGGAACTTCTTGTATCAAAGTTCTCTCCACAGATACAGATTGGCATCTCCCCTGTAACTTGTGTTTTTAGTTTTCCGGGGACACTGAGAAGTTAAAAGTTTTGGTCAGTGTGTGCAAGAGGTAGGATCTGAACCCAATCTTTCCTGACTCCAAGGCTCTTCTGTTTTCCAATCTAATCCAAGCCTCTCTCTTGGAAATATGGAAATCAAAATGGCACAGTACAGGATCTCAAGGCACAAAAAAACTAGCAAAAAAACCCCCAAAACCTAAAAGGTGAGGATCTAATAGGAGAAAACACAGAGTCAGTAATAATCAATAAACATTTATCAAGAACCTACCATGTGCCAGGCACTGGTAAGCACTGGGAATACAATTTTTTTTTTTTTACAATAGAGTCCCTGCCTTCAGGGAACTTACAATTTAACAAGAGAAAGCAAGAAACAAAAGAAAGGTGAAAAGTTGGGGGTGGAGAGAGGTAGCTGCTGTGTTTGAAAAGTCCAAAAGTAGTGCAGCCAGGTGGGAAATGAGATAGGTTTTCCCTTTAAATAGAGGTTTGGCATTCCTAGCCCTATCTTCCAATTCAAGAGACCAACAATAGGGATGAGGTGGAATCTGAGGATGCAGAGATCTTACAGGATGTTGAGGTGATTCCTGGGGCATGAGGGAGATATCAGTCAGAGAAACCCCAGTATAGTACAACCAGGTGAGAAATATATACAGAAATATCTATGTAATGAGGATCTCTACTCAGCCCCAGAGGACAGAATGAGTTGCAGGGGCAGAAGTGGTATGGGGGCACATTTAAGCTTAAGGTCAGGGAAAAGTCCTCACAAGTGGAGCTGACCCCAAATGGAATGGACTGCCTTAGGAAATAATGGGGACCCCCCATCAGTCAGAGCTCCGATGATCACTTGTCTAGGGTGTCATCCTGAGGATTTTTTTTCAGGTGTGGGTTGGTCTTTGATGTGCCCTCCAACATTGAATTTTGACAATCCTAGACATAATACAAAGGATGACAGATTGGATAAATATACAGATATATGGATGGATAGATAGAGGTAAATGGACAGATGGAGAGATGAAAGATTGATACATAGATAGATAATTGGATAAATAAATATATGGATAGATGGATGGAGAGATGTAGATGAATGGATGGATAGATAATAGATTGGCACATAGATTATAGATGGATAAATAAGTATATGGTTGGAGAGATACAGGTAGATGGATATATGAATAAATAATAGATTAACATAGACTGGTGATAGATGGATAAATATATGAATGGATAGATGGACAGAGAGATAGAGGTAGATGAATGGATGAAAACATAATAGAATGACACATAGATGATAGATATAAATATATGGGTAGAGAGATGGATGGAGAGATAGAGATAGATGGTAGATGGATAGATGATAGGTTGATACATAGACAAGTAGATAGATAAATATGTGGATGGCTAGGTAGATGGATGGAGAGGCAGAACATTTATGACGTATCTACGTTGTGTCAAACACTGTGTGGTGAGAAGATAACTTCTCTAATGCGCTTAAGGTTCCTTATTCCTCCAGCATTTTGTTAATCCCAGAATATTAGAATTTTACAGAGCTGACAGGGACCTCAGTGACCATCCAATTTGACCTCTACATGCAACAATCATGTCTTAAAGCTCCTCAGCAGGTGATTCTACATCCTTAGATTGGTGCCCTATGATGATAGGGATCCCAACAGAGAATGCTTGGTATGTCATCCTTAAACTCATATTCTCTGAGATGTCTCAGTTTCAATCTCTATGCTGCGAGAGTAAGTTGGGTTCAGTCTTTCTTTTATGTTGGAAACACATTTCAGTCCAGAATAGGTACAGCATCATGCAGTGGAAAGCCTGATATTTTTCAAGTTAGAAGACCTAAATCTGTCACCTACTACCTTTGTGTCCTTGAGAAGGTCCCTTCTTTTCTCTGGGCCTCAGTTTCCCCATCTGTAAAAGCAAGAAGTTGAAGTAGCTGATCTCTTAAGTCACTTGCAGCTCAAAATCTATGATCCAAATCTATGAACCATTGGATTCGCAAGATGTGCAAAGCACAGTACAAGTATTATCTCATTCCTCACAATAATTCTATGACATGGGTGTTTTTGTTACCCTCATTTTACAGATGAGGAAACTGAGTCTGGAAAGGTTAAGTGACTTACCTAGTGTCATATAACTATGCATGTCAGTATTCAAACTCAGGTCTTCATGAGTATGAGTCCAGCATTCTGTCCATCAATCACACCACCTTGCACCTAGGGGCTTCCCCTCAGCCCCCATCCCAGGTCCTCTTTAGAAAAGGACATCTACAGTCACTCATTTTTTTTGGTCCAGACCTGTGATGTCATTTGTGTCGGGGCACCAATAAGGACACTCCACCCTCACCAATGCAGACCATAAGGACCATAGGCCTAGAATCAGAATTAGAACCATTCACTCCAACCTCCTCATTCTCTGATGAGAAAACTGAAACCCATGAACATTGAATGGCATACCCCACAGGTAGAAAGCCTCAGAAATAGGATTTGAAACCTTATGGATTTTTTTAAAGCCAATTTTTGGGATGAATTAAATGCATTGAGATGAAAAAAAATCCTTTGTAGGTCCCGTGCAAGAATTTGTGAAATGACTAAAAATCTCAAACAAGATGAATGGATGCTGCACACCTCTTCCTACTTCCACAAGACTTTGAAGTCTTTACCTGACTATATTTTGCAAGCCTTCTATCCTATATAGTTTGGGGCTTGTAAGTATTCATAGACTCACTGACCTAGAGCTACAAGGGACCTTAAAGGCCATAAAGTCTGACCTTATTTTATAGATGAGGAAATTGTCCAGGGTCACTCAGCTTGTAAGTGTCAGAAGGGTGGTTCTTCTTCAGGTGTACCAGACTCTTTGTGACCCTATTTGGGGTTTTCTTGGAAGAGATTCTGGAGTAGTTTACCATTTCTTTCTCCAGCTCATTTTACAGATGAGGAAACTGAGGCAAACAGGGTTCAATGACTTTCCTAGGGTCACACAGAAGTAAGTGTCTGAGGCAAGATTTGAACTTAGGAAGATGAGCCCTCTATCCACTACACCATGTAGCTGTCTCCTATGCAGTTTGGCAAATTTATAATCACTCCTACTCTTATCTTAATAATGTCTATGACTGCTATTAGTAACAGCAGTAGCAATATTATTTTTAGCAAAAGTAATATTATTCAGATTAATCATATTAATAGCTAGCATTTATATCATGCTTATTATGCGTCAGACCTTGCTGATTTTTAGCTTTGGTCATCACAGCAACCATGGGAGGTAGGTACTATTTTATCCTCATCTTACAGATGAGGAAATTGAGGCAAATAGAGGTTAAGTGACTTGCCCAAGATCACACAGCTAGTAAGTGTCTGAGGCCAGATTTGAATTTGGGTCTTAACAGTAACGGTAATTCTATTACTAACAGTTAGAGTAACAAAATGGCTTTTAGTAACAGTGTTAGAAATATTATCACCAGCATTAATAGTAACATTATGACTATTAGTAACAGTTATATTATTACTGATTGTGTTAGTAACATTATCACTATGTGACATCATGACTTAGGCTATTACTGATATCACCTTTTGCAGCATTATTGGCCATGGTACCTTGTTACTTTCACTTTTTAATAGAATTAATTTTTAGTTTTCAGTATTCACTTCCACAAGATTTTGAGTTCCGAATTTTCTCCCCATCTCTCCCCTCCACCCACCCCAAGACAGTATGCGTTCTGGTTACCCCTTCCCCCAATCTGCCCTCCCTTCTATCACATCTGTCCCTTCACTTATCCCCATCCCCTCTATTTTCTTGTACGGCAAGATAGATATTTTTAATTCTTATCTATCTTAGGACAGTTGTCCCACCATCGTTACTTTCCATTTAGTACTGATAACTATTGCTACAATAACTCCTTCCTGAAGCTGAATGAAAATATTTGGATATACTAGATACTGAGGAAACCAAAACAAAATGGCAAACAATTGCAGAATTCTCCTCTCAGGGAGCTGATATTCAGGGGTGTTGGGTCTGGGGAGGGTGAGGACAGACACATACCCAAAATATAAGATAATGAAAAGGCAGAGAGAGCCTTGATAGCTGAGGGATTTCTGTAGACTCTGTAGACTCCCTCTCTGGCATGACTTCAGTTTATGTGAGCATCTCTAAGATCATTTTCAAGACTCCTCTGGGGTCAAAGGTTTCTTGTACTTTGGAGAAGGGAGGGGCACCTGGCTAACAGATGCTTCCTAAGTAGGGATGGGTGGCTGAAGATGAGGGCTCCTTTCTCCACCTACTTGAATAGGCTAGCTCTTCTTGGCATGTCTCCACTTTCTTCCAGATGCACCTGCAGGTTACGGGAGGTTCTTGGCAGGTGAGGAGGATGGTGGAGAATAGGTCCTTTTCTAGAACTGTTCCCCAGAATAACATCTCTTGACATCTGGAGGGACAAATGGTGGGAAAGGCCTGCTGTTGCATGTTAATCTCCAGCCCCTGAATGCCCTGCCAGGCGGGAGGCAAGGAGAGGGGTTTAGTGCTGAAGAGTTCCTTGGGGAGCCATCCGCTTGGGGCTGAGCACGTTCCGGGTGCTCTGAATGAGACGGCTGATGCTTTGTATCATTTTAAAGTGGTCTCTTTTCAGATTGCTGGCACCGGAGGCCGATGACCAATCAGGCCAGAGCCCAGAGTCTCTCCGGGATCTTGGCACGGCCAAATGGGTGGCACTGAATCGAAGCTCTGTTGTGGGGGCTGCTAAGGACTCAAGAATCCACTTGTTCTGAGGACCCTGGGTCTGGCAAGAGGGCTGACCCACAGCATCACAAAATGTTGGAGTAGGAAAGGATGGGAGAGGTCATCTAACCCAGCCCCTTCTTTTTACAGATTAGGAAACTGAGTCTAGCCATAGTGATCAGAATAATGGACTTGGAAGCTGGAGGATCTTGGTTCAAGTCCTATCTCAGATACTTACTAGCTGTGTGACCTTAGTCTGGTCACTCTCTGGAACTCAGAAACAAAGGCAGACCAAGTCACTTCTTCCCTGCCCTAGGGTTCAAGGGCACCTAGGAATAAAGGAAGCATAAAGTATTGGAGAAAATAGGATGGGTTCGAGGACAAAATTTGAGAGAAGAGATGCTAATAAATGATAATTGTGATAAATAGTAACAGCTGATATTTATATAGCAATTTGTGGCTTGTCAAGTTCATGGTGTGGTAGATAGGCAGTGAGCTCAGGAGCTTTGCCTCTAACTCGCGCTACCTGTTCATCTCTCTGAGTCCCAGGGCAATGGCTACTATGGAAGGTAGGGACCTCCCTGTCACTGGAAGTCTTCAAGGGATGACTGGATGACATTTGGTTGAAAATGTATTCAGGGAGAGCCTAGCTCAGTCACAGATCAACCTAGATGACCCCAAAAGTTCCTGCCAGCTCGAAGGTGCCGTGAGTCTGTGATTCTGTGAATGGAGCAAGTTGGCCTCCCTCATCCCTCCCTTTTTCCCTCCCAAGCCTGAGGTTCTCTGGTGCCAAGAAGGAGGCACAAGTTAGGGCTCGGGGCGCCGGTTTGTCCGGCAGCTGTTGTCACCGCCAAGCCGGCTCCAACATGATGAGCAGGGTTCCAGGAAGGAGCTGGAATTAGCTAGCTAGCCCTATCAATGGAGGCAGCAGCCAAGAAAGTTAATGAGAGAAGGGTCCAGCCCAGGGAGGTGGGAGCTGCTCTGTCCTCTATCCTGACTGCCTGCGGAATATTGTGCTCGGATCCGGGCCCCATACATGATAAGGCACATCGACAAATTGGAGCATGTCCAAGGGAGAGCAAACCGGAATGTTTCCGGGACTAGACATCACAACCTCTGAGGGTGTGTACACAGAAGGAGGCCCCCCCCAAACAATATCTGGGCCAGCTCAACCATCCAGCAAACAATTATTAAACAGCTATTTGTTAAACATGGCTGGCATGGAGGCGATTCAAGTGAAAAGATTCCCTCAATATCTAGCCTGAGTTTAGACAGAGTTCTGGACTTAGGAAGACCTAAAAGTGAATGCAGCCTCAGGGACTATCTTAGCTGTGTGTCCCTGCGCAAGTCACCTAATCTCCCCTCGGTTGAAGCTTCATCTGTCAAGTGGGGATAATGATGGCACATATCTCACGATGTAAAGCAAATACATATAAAGCAACCTATATGTAGGGTAAATAGGAAATAATTAAGAGGGAGGGACTGGTATAGGAGGGGTTGGGAAGGCTTCTTGTAGGACGTTGGTTATTAAGAATTATTATTTTTTCGTCATAATTTCTACTCATTCATTACTCCTAGTTTTATTCTCTGATGTCCATCAGAACCCAGCGTGGCTCTCTTTTAGGATGATCCTTTTGGGTCTTTGAAATAGTTCTCTTATGTAAGATATGGAAGTGAGCTAGGTGGCAGAGTGGAGAGAGGAACTGAGTTCAGAATCAGGAAGACCTGAATTCAAATTCGGTCGCAGATACTTAATTGCTGTGTGACCCTGGACAAGTCACTTTCCTGAGGCTGTCTGCTTCAGTCTTCTCATCTGTAAAGTAAGGATCATAGTACCTCAGAGGGTTGTTGTGAGATTACATGAGATATTTGTAAAGAGCTTATTGATGGTTGGCACAAAGTAGGTTCTATGTATTTCTACTAATAACTGCTATTATAGCTATTTAAGTTTTTGCAAAATGCTTTACCTATATTATTTGTTCCCCTCTATAACTCTATAAGTTATATGTTATCATCATCACCATTTTACAGAAGAGGAAGCTGATGTTGAGGGAGATTAGATGACTTGCCCAGGGCTACATAATTAAGTAAATCTGACTCCGTTCAGCTTTCTCTCCTACCCAGATTATTGTCCATTGGCAATGTCTGCCCAAGATTCATATACTAATGGATGAGAACTATAGGTTTTCCATTTTAAGTATGTAGCATAATCTGGATCAGAAGTCTTCTTTAGCCACTTGGTTTTTGCTATGTGGATAGGGAGGTCAAAATGCTTTAGAGCCGTAGTGGGAAACCTGCAGCCTCAAGGTTACATGCGACTGTCTAGATCCTCGAGTATGGCCGTTTGACTGAATCCAAACTTCACAGAACGAATTCTCTTAGTAAAATGATTATATTAATATATATATGATATATCAAATAAATATAATATATAAATATAATATATTAACTAAATAAATATAATGTATAAATATAATATAGTAATAAATGAATTTGTTCTGTGAAGTGTGGATTCAAAGGGTCACCTTTGAGGATCTAGAGGGCTGCAGGTTCCCCACTAGTGCTTTAGATTGATTTTTGATGTTATTGCAGGTTCTTTCCAATGATCTGAGGCTGAATGGATTCAACAAAATGGCATTTGCAATCAGGGCATCTGGAGGAGATCGCCATCTTGAGGGAATCCTCTTAACCTGGATCTCCTCCATGATAGTGGTCTTTACCATATACTAAGTATTTGAAACTCCATGGGGGGCAGAGACCATGTCTTATCTCAACTCTGAATCCCAAGCAACACCTAGTACTTGGCTAAGCAAACAGTAGGTGTTTGACAGTTGTTTGCTGAATGGTTGAGCTGGCCTGGAAATTGTGTGGAGCCTCCATCAGTCGTGGGGTATTGCTGTAAAACTGCCGCATAATGAATTGATCAAGAGAGTATTGAAAGTCCGTGAAGACTCAGCTCTCTTCTGAGGGGGAGACCAGAGCTTCTTGGATTCAGGAAGAGCTAGTTCCTATCTAGTCTTAGACACTTACTACCTGTGTGCCCCTGGGTTTTAAAGGATGGAGCAGTATGCCTGGGTCTGGGAATGCTGGTTGGAGGAGAAAGCATTTTAGGTATAGGGCACCCTGGGAAAAATCCTCTGGAAAGCAGGACTGGGGTAAGTAGTATCATTAATAATGAAGGAACTGCTTTTTCTTCTAGTGCCTCCTGATTTTTAATCAAAGCCAAGGATAGTTCTTGTTCCCCTCCCAGTTGGTGCTGGTTGTTTTAATGTAGTCAAGGCTCCAGAAAAGGAGAAGTTTTCTGCACTCCCCAGCCCTCTCTCCACCCCTAAACTCATTGCCATGCATCCTCCCCACCCACCCCAGCTCACAAGGCTCGTTTGCACAGCCTGAGGGGCTTCCGGCAGCCACTAGCACTCTTTGTCCCAGCCAACAAAGGGCTCTGGGAGGTTATTTATTTATTTATGTTAGGAAATCAGGGCCAATTTTTCAGAAAAAATTTCTCCTCTCCTCTCCTCCCCTCCTCTTCCCTCCCCTTCCCTTCTCTCCTCTTGCTTCTCTCTCTGTCTCTTTTTTTCATTTATCTACCTTTCTTTTCTCCATACTTACACCAATAGCAAGGAGACCATCTCTCATACGAAAATGGCTCCATCTCCCCCTAATCATAGGGGGATTGCATCTTGGAGTGCATCATTGTTCCCTACAGTGAGTGCCCAGACCCACAACATACCATTTCATCTGCTTCTCCCTCGTTCTTATCTTATCTTATCTTATCTTATGCATGTGGCATCCTCTTCCCTCACTGGAGGCTAAGTCACCTTTATTTCACAAATTTCCACCACTGCCCTTATCTGTGGCTGAACTCAGACTCAGAGCCTGACTCTGTGCTCCAATGCTCCTAGAAAGGAAGTTCAGGCCCTATAAACAAGAACAAAAAAGACTCCTGGGCACACCCATAAGAATTTTCATTTAAATGTGGATCGAGAACTGGACCAGAAGTTAGAAAGACTTGAACTTCTGCTCTGCTTCTGACATTTACTATATCACTCTGGGCAAGTCACTTAACCTTTGTCTGCCTCAGTTTCTTCATTTGTAAAATGACAATTATAATAGCACCTACATCTTAGTATTGTTGTGGGGATCAAAAGAGATAATGTTTGTAAAGCACTTTGCAAACCTTATGCAATATATAAATGCTAGCTAGTATGATTAAATCTA
Organism: Potorous gilbertii; assembly: GCA_028658325.1. Lineage (NCBI taxonomy): Eukaryota > Metazoa > Chordata > Mammalia > Diprotodontia > Potoroidae > Potorous > Potorous gilbertii. The sequence goes on along the minus strand of CM053770.1, from coordinate 231,804,819 downwards.
CTTTTGTGTCCTGGGTCATGCCTTCCAAATAGTACCAGATTTGACTATGGACTCTTGGGGCAACACAAGCATAGACATGCAAGCTAATAGACAACCGTCCTCCTGAAGTGAGGTACCATGACTAGTACTACATACACTGCCATGAGGGAAGGAAGGCGAAACCCCAGACCGCTTTAGCCACAAACTTCCTGGAGCTCAACCTTCTGTCCCCTTGCTGCTGGCTCATGCTCTGAAAGGGAACTCACAGAAGGTTGGGCAAAGCAGACCATGGGGCACCAACACTGACAATAGTGCAAAGTTTGCTTAAATACCAACTTGATCAGACGGGAGTCCTTGATGCTCATCTCTGGTGCATATCCTCAGTTAACTTTCTATATTATATATATTATAAATAAAGTATATTAGTTATATATTCTATATAATAGATTAATTATATATAATATTCTATATTCTATATATGTATGTATTTATAGTTCTATATTATAGTTTAATTTTTTTTTATTAAGTTTTTTCGATGAATAAAGATCAGTTTTCACTCCCAACCCTTACCTCCCTGGTGGTAGGTGGGAAGAAAAACATGCCACATAGGTGCATAGTCAAGAAAAACAAATCCCATGTTGACTATGATGTCTCAGGCTTCATCTTGAATTCCTTACCTCTCTCTGAATAGGAGGCACAGAGCTGGCTTCATTGTCTCTCTTTAGATATCATGGTTGGTCATGGCAATGATCAGAGTTCTTCACACTTTCTAAGTTGTTTGCCTTTACAACGCTGTAGTCAGGGCATAAATTACTCTCCTGGTTTTTCTCATTTCTCTCTGCATCAGTTTATACCACTCTTCCCAGGTTTCCCTAAAACCATTCCTTTTGTCTTTTTTATGGTATAATAGTATTCCATTCCATTTATATGCCATAATTTATATTATATAAATTGCTGCCTTGCACACTTTATGGATTCATAACTAAGCATCCTAGAACCTAGAGCAAATTCACCTGAGGTGGTGGAAAGACAGCAATCAGTGGTATAGGCAGTAATTGTTGTTGAGTCAAATTCAACTCCTTGTGACCCTGTGGACCACACTTACCATGACGTCTTCTTGTCATAGATAATGGAGTGGTTTGCCATTTCCTTTTCCAGAGGATTAAGGCAAACAGAGGTTAAGTGACTTGCCAAGGGTCACACAGCTAATAAGTGTCTGAGGTTGGATTTGAATTCAGATCTTCCTGATTACAATGCTCTATCCACTGAGTCACCTAGCTGCCTCTTAACTAAAAATAACTGTAGTTACAATCCAACCAGGAGAAGGTGACCTGTTTCCAGGGATGTTGAGGGAAACACTTAACAACTGGCTCACAGAAAAGAAAATGTATGGAGGATATCCTTTTAAATTTAATCTGTATCATGAACATTTTCTCCATCACTTTCTTATATCTAGACAATCAACACAACAATAAATTAAGCCCTGACACATAAGGTTTGACGATTTCTGACGTGTAAATGCTCATACTGAAAATATAACAATTGGCTTTTGTGAACCAGTTTAAGCTGGCTCCAGCACACCCCTCCCTACCCTCTATCTTTATCACTTACAGAGGCTATGGGGAAAGATGGGGCTCAGAGGGGAACACTATCTTAGTAATGAGATTTTGGCAGTTTAAGGGAGACAACACAAGGCAAAGCATTCATGAGCAACACAAGGTTGGATGTTTCCAAAAGGAGAAAGTTTATCATCACTATCAAAATGGTGCTGGCAGGCAAGAATGATCAATGATTTTATTTAAAAATAAAACAACTACTTGACCAAGTCAGGAGGAAATGGTTTTTTTACGAAATAGTTCCTACCCTAAGTATTTATATATACTTCCCTGAACCAGAGAAGAAAAAAATTACAAGTAAACATTTGTTAGGTTCATACTTTTCCAGGATATCTAAACCAATTCATCCTGGAGTCAACCAATCAGTAAGCATTTATTAAATACCTACTGTGTGCCAGACATTATGTTAAGTTCAAAAGTTCAAAAGCTCAGAGTAAGGCTGAATGGAGCTAAAGATAGCAAAAAGGGTTAGTTCCCCCCCCCCCCAAGCTATAGTTGGGGAAAGAAGAGGATCCAAAAGGAAATAGGGATGCTGTGTGTGTGTGTGTGTGTGTGTGTGTGTGAGTGTGTATAAAATAAATGACAAGAATCATTGAACAAGTGCTGAGCACTGTGCTAAGCTCTGTAGTTACAAAGAAAGACAAAAAAAAGTCCCTCAGGGAACTTATAGTCTAATAGGGGTTGGGGATGAGAAGAGAAGGTAGAGCTGCGTTTCTATTTTCTCAGCTGAGAATGAAAATGTTGACAAAAAAGGATAACAAATAGTTGATAACCAAGAGAAGAAAGGAGATAATAAGTCAACTTGATAAATTCAAGTTTCTTGGGCCAGATGAACTGCATCCTTGGGTTGATTGTTATTAACTGACTGGCATATTACATGAACTGGTGGATGTGATTGTTGAGCTTCTGTGGGTGACGTGTGAAAGATGGTGGAAAATATGAAGGGAATTACTGGACTAGAGAAGGCCAAATGTCTTGATTTTCCCAAAAGAGAGGGGTGTAAAAACCATAGACTAGTGAGCTTGACTTCAGTTCCTGAGAAATTTCTCCAAGGGGCATGAAAGAGATGGTTAGAGGAAGCAATGATTACAAAGAGCCAGCATGTCTTCATCAAGCACAGGGCATGCCAGACTAACCTTTTCTCTTTCTTTCTTTTTTTAAATTGAGTTGCTAAATTGGTGGTGCAATGGAGAGAGTGGTGAGCCTGCAGTCAGAAAGACTCATCTTCATGAATTCAAATCTGGTCTCAGATTAGCTGTGTGACCCTTGGCAAGTCACTTGACCCTATTGCCTCAGTTTCCTTTTCTATAAAATGAGCTAGAGAAGAAAAATGGCAAATCACTCCAGCGTCTCTGCCAAGAAGCCTTGAATGGGGTCATGAAGAGATGGACACAATTGAAATGACTGAACAACAGCTCTAAACTGGTAGGCCAAAGGAATTTTACAGACAGAGTTTACCTAGATTTTAGCAAAAGATTTAATAAAGTTACTCATAATGCTTTTATGGAAAACATGGAAAAAGGTAATCCAGACCATACTATAGATTCAGAACTGGTTGAAAGGCCAGAATCAAAGTTTAGCTGTTAATTTTTCAGTATCAACTTGGCAGGAAGTTTCCAGGTATCAGCACTTGACCCTGCTTAACATTTTTATCAATGACTTGGAAAAATACATCTTTATCAAACTTGTAGGTGACTCAAAGTTGAGAGTGATGATTAACATCATGGGTGAATAAATGGATGAATCAGGCTACTTCTTGAGACACTACCTACCTCTCCATTACCAGTCCTGAGTTAGAAACCTCTGATAGTTGCCTGAGGTCAGAGGTTAATCTGGCAGTTGAGGTAAGTGGGAATATTCCAAACTTCAAGCCCTTACCTCTGTCTGAAAACTATACATTTGAAAGGAAGTTCTAACAATTTATTGCTAACACCTAGACTTGGTCCTCAGTACCAACTGACAGATTCTCCACCATGATACTAAGGGCCTAACTAAAGGATTTTCCGATGCTGGGTGCGTGTTAGAATGTCTTAAATGCAAGATATGCAATTAGACATGCTGATGTCATAAGTCTCACATCTCAGCGAGATGCTAGAAGAGTCTAACTTCTTAGCTGGTTTATAAGAAAAGAGTATGCAGTGTTTGAAGGGTTTTTCAAGCTCTTCTAAATCCAGCTGGTCCAACTTCCCTATTTTACAAAGGTGGAAAATGAGTGATAGAGTTAGGTGACATCTTTGAGGATCTGTAGGACTCTATTTGACCTGACTCTGTTTGAATTTGCTCCGGTGGCCCTCGATGGGCACCAAACCTCGTTTTCTGTTCTTTTTTATCTTCTTGTCTGTTGGACTTAGCTTTCCCTCATATCTTTTTCTGGAGGGATAGAGGTGGGTTTTTAGGGTCTTCACAAATCACCCCATTCCTGCTCAGAGCATTTTCTACTGCTTTTCGAAAGTTCCCAACTCCAGTACTTAGCGTGGTGCATACACATAGTAGGCACTTAATAAATATTGATTGATTATTGATTGACCTAATACTCTTTGAAGTGCAACATCAGATATCATCCTATCTGATATACCCCTGCTTCTCCAAGGCCTTCCCAAAGCTCACTTTTCACAAGGGATAGGGGTCCATCAGAAAAGGCATGTTAGGGAAAAGCTGGGATCCCCAAAGAGCTGCCGAGCAGCTGCATGCACTTCCCCTCTTCTTCTGCCCTCTGTCCTTCCACCCCTGCAAAGATGCTGGCTGAGTTAGGAGGTGATTAGCATTCAGGGGACTGTCCCTAGGCCCCAGTTCACTGCTCTCTTGTTGGCCCATTGTCACTCCCAGCCCATTTGTCCTCATGAGCCATTCATCCCCCTCTAATTGGATGGGATTGGATTTCACTGCCATTGTGGGAGGCATTCAGAGCCCCCAGGGGGGATCAGACCAAGGTCGGGGAGGTTTCCCTGGAGCCCAAAGTTTAGATTCCTGTCAACGAAGCTTGTATCTTTTTACAGAAGCCCCTTACTGTTGGACGCACTTAAACTTCATTAGCAAGTCTGCCCTGTGTCTTGAAGATGCTGACGAGGCTGCTTGGCCTGCTATGGCTGAGTTTGCCCTTTTCAGACTTTTGGGTAGATGAATGTTTCTGGTTCTGTCTTACAATAACTTCAGGGTTTATCTGGGAGCCTCTGCCTCCCTTTAGACTTTTCCTTCCTCCATAGTCATTCATTCTCTCAAACAAGGGCTTACTGTGCCCCTGAGGTTGATACAACTGGAAGGGTACCGAAGGCAGGACATGAGGGCTTGGTACCAGGGTGCCTGATTTAGTGGGTCCCAATAGTACTTGCAGAGGCTGGATTCAGTATTTCCCATGTCCAGCCCTATCCTTCCTATAGCAGTGGCCTTGAGCCAGGGTTCTAGAGTCCCTGTCTCCTCTCTTCATGGGACAGGATTGTAGCTGGCACTCAGCTGGGGTGGGATGGGTGGAATTGTGTTGTTTCCTTTCTGTGTAATTTTTGGTAACAATACTGGGTAAGTCCCTCAAAAGGATAGAGTCACTCAGTTACTTACCCTTGGTTGGGAAGGGTAATCTCTAAGGTTTTTTTCCTATTCTAAATATTTTTTTAAACTTCCTTTTTAAAATAAAATTTTATCTTATTTTTCTCAATTACATGTTCAATTTCTTAAACACTTATAGTTTAAAATTTTGAGTTTCCTCCCTCTCTCCCCCCATCCCACCTTTTGAGAAGGCAAGCAATTTCATATAGATTATACATGTGAGGTCATGCAAAATATGTATCCATATTAGCCATTTGCAAAAGAAAACACAGACCAAGTAAAGAAAGTTAAAAAAAAAAAACATGCTTTGATCTGCATTTAGACTCTATCAGTTCTTTCTCCGGAGGTGGTTAGCATTTTTTATCATGAGTCCTTTGAGATTGTCTTGCATCACTATATTGCTAAGAATAGTCAAGTTGTTAACAGTTGATCATCATATGATGTTGCTGTGACTGTGTACAATGTTCTCCTGGTTCTGCTTAATTCACTTTGTATCAGTTCATGTAAGTCTTCTTAGGTTTTTCTGAAAGCATCCTACTCACCATTTCTTTTTCTTTTTTAATTAATTTATTTAACTTTTAACATTCATTTTCACAAAATTTGGGGTTCCAAATTTTCTCCCCATTTCTCCCCTCCCCCCACCCCAAAACACCGAGCATTCTAATTGCCTCTATCACCGATCTGCCCTCTCTTCTGACATCCCTCCCTTCCCTTATCCCCATCTTCTCTTTTGTCTTGTAGGGCCAGATAACTTTCTATACCCCATTACCTGTATTTCTTATTTCCTAGTAGTAAGAACAATACTTAATAGTTGTTCCTACAACTTTGACTTCCAACTTTTCTTCATCCCTCCCTCCCTACCCATTCCTTTTGGGAAGCAAGCAATTCAATATAGGCCATATCTGTGTCGTTTTGCAAATAACTTCCATCATAGTCGTGTTGTGTAAGACTAACTATATTTCCCTCCATCCTATCCTGCCCCGCATTGCTTCTGATCTCTCTTTGGATCCTGTCTCTCCCCAAGAGTGTTGACTTCATATTGCTCCCTCCTCCTACTGCCCTCCCTTCCATCATCCTCCCACCTTGCTTATCCCCTTCTCCCCCACTTTCCTGTATTGTAAGATAGGTTTTCATACCAAAATGAGTGTGCATTTTATTCCTTCCTTTAGTCGAATGTGATGAAAGCTTCATGTTTTTCTCTCACCTCACCTCTTTTTCCCTCCACTGAAAAGTCTTTTTCTTGCTTCTTTTATGAGAGATAATTTGCCCCATTCCATTTCTCCCTTTCTCCTCCCAATATATTTCTCTCTCACCACTTAATTTCATTTTTTTAAAGATATGATCCCATCCTATTCAGTTCACTCTGTGCTCTC